>JADLZN010006211.1:0-172425 GCA_018155175.1 Sinocyclocheilus anophthalmus | reverse complement strand
AGTCCTTGGGGATCTGTTTTCTTGTGGAGGGCATCCGCCTCACTCAGGTTCTGTTGGATTTGTGCGGCGAACCCGGTGTAGGGTTCCTCAATGGTTAAGTCATTTGAGGGGCTCTGGGCCGTTATGGTCACCTGTGCAGGTGATTCTGTCACGGGTTGTGTTGAGACAGTGTAGACTGCGAGGTGAGTGTCGTCTGTTATTTCTGATCAGCAGACGCTTTCTCTGGGCACTGGCAGAATAAAAGTGATGGCAATGGTTCCGTTGGGTCTTGTGAACGTTACAGTGTCATCATATTCATCTGACATTTGTTGGACTGGTATGGGGCCTATGACAGGTACCATTAGCTCAAAGTCATGGAAAGCCTGGTTGATGAGCCATCCCAGGTGACTGGATTTGAGAACGTGGATGTCTTTGGCTGTACAGTTGTTGAACAACACATACACAACACGAGATGACATTTCAATGAGAGGTGTGGCTTCCAAGGTCAGACCTAGTCTTAGGCAGGTCCTGGAAGGTTGAAAGAAGCCTAGCTTACTGTCGAGAGATTGGCCAGGTTGCATGTTGAGGCGGACGATGACACTCTTGCTGTAGGCAGGTATTGAAGCTTCTTGATCACTGATCATGGCGCATGTGTCTGGCATTGTTTGACCAGATCGAAAGCTCTTGAGGTTGACTGCAGTGGTCAGTAGGTGCGACAGGGGAGCCCATATGACGTCATTCACAATGTCCACACAGGCATTGAGAGGACCATGATGTCTGCTCCAATGCAGATGTCATGAGGTAGGTTGGAGACAACGAGGAAGTAGTGGCTCAGGTGTCTGTTGTTCCACCGTATATCCACAGCGCAGATGATCTTGGAGGTATACATGGTTGTCGACCAGGGACTGAGAGAGAAGCGGCTGTGTCTTGAGACATGTGGTAGGCTCTGCTGTCCTTGATTCAATGCTCTGAATAGCTTCAGGCTGATAGCCGAGTTCTCCGCCCACATTTTTAATGCTGGCGTCGGACACTGAGGTTTCATGACATTTATGGCAGTCAATGATTCGAGGGGCCTGAAGTCGGAGCAGGCACCTGCAAAGAGCAAGGAAGGGGTCCAGGTTTTGGTGCTTGTATGAACTGCCCTGGCCCTGGCTTGACATTGTTAAAAAACATCATCAGTCAGTGAGTTGGCGGCTGTGTCTGTGGTTTGACACTGCGACTCGTTGGAGTCTACTGACTGGAAGGGTAGAGGCTCACGGATTTGCGTCTATATCTTTAGTTGCTTGAAGTCAATTAAGGGTTCAAAGCGATTAAGCAGGTCTTTTCCAATGAGGAGTGGATACGTGTTGAGTGGTGAGACGTATACTGGGTGAACGAGGTCCATTGGTCCCACAGTTAGGTGAATTGGGGCCATATGTTTTAGTTGTAGGCCTGTGTGGGAATATGCTTGAAGGTTCTGCTCGCACCTTTGAAGTTTGAGGGTGATATTAGACCTCTTTGTTCTTTCTTGGACTTCTTCAAGGAGTTCAGTTGACATTAGAGTGATGTCGGCTCCCGTGTCCAGAAGGGCTTCGACTTTGATGTGGCGTTCGATGATGATGGAGAGGTAAAACTTTCTTGCTATACCTTTCTCAATGAGGTCGCCCAGTAGTTGAGGGACTGGAGTTTGGGATGAGACAGGTAGGATGTCAGGACTGATCTGGTGTTCGTCGGAGGAGTGGCAGATGACCAAGACAGCACTTTCAGGAACTTGAGTGGTTTCGTCAGCAGGTGTTTGTTGGACGCTGCTGTGATCTGACGCATCATGTGTTGGGTCAGTTTCTGACTGTTTTGCAGGTTGTTCAGGTAGGACTTCTTGTCCGTCTGAAGTTATGGAGGTTACGGTTCTCTGAGAGTGAGGTGAAGGAGTGCTGTTCTCTGTGGCTGGTTGGGTCAGCTGGTCGCTGCCTTCTCTTCCGGCTGCTAGTCAGGCTGACTCTGGTTTCTCTTTCTTTTCCCACTTCCGATCCTCCTCCTTTCGGTGGAAGAACTCTTTCATCATCATTTTCATCAGTTCTTGTGAGTCGAAACACAGTGATGTCTTTTGTTTTTGTGTGGATTCAGTTTGAGCTTGGTCTGCTTGGAATCTTTGCGAGTTTCTTCGTTGATTCCTTGGACTGGTGGCTCCAGGGTGTGTCTGTCGTTTTCCCCTTGGAGGTTCCGTTGGATTCCCATGAGCCTTTTCCTCTTGAGTTTCCAAACGAGTTTGGCTGATTCCACGATCTGTTCCATTGATTCTCACGAGGTCTGGATTGGTCCCAAGATTTTTCCCAGTGACGTCCAGGTGAGTGTTGTCGTCCACGCGGTCCATCCCAGTGGTTGTTCCTCTGTTTAGGTCGGGTACCAGCATGGGAGTCTCGTTCTCTGTTGGACGAGGGTGTGTTCCACTCTTTGTGTGGCGGCTTGGCATGGTCTTGATGTTGGACGCCCTCTAGAGTCAGACCTTGACTTTGAGTGTTGGGGTTTTGGCGCCCTTTTCTGAGGCCATCTTTTGTTTGCCGTAGGCTTTCTGTGCCAAGTCACGCAACTGTTGAGCATTCATTGTCCGCGGACATGCGAGAACACCCAGATGGTGGCTTACTCCAGGATGGAGGTTTCTCAGGAAGAGAGTTTTGAAGTTTAGATCATCTTCCATGTTCGGTTCGTTGCGAGTTCCGAAGTATGCTCGTCTGAGTCGGCTGTAGTAGGCTTGAGGAGATTCATGACGTCCTTGTCTCGTCTCCAGGGCAGCCACTAGTCCTTGTTCTGACTCAGGGTCGGCGAATTCTTTAATGAGGGCCTCTCGGAGGAGGTGGTAGTCAGCCTTTGTGTGAGCAGGCTGCCTGTCCAGGAAACTGCGTACGTCAGGGCTGGCTGTTGTTCGGAGCAAATAGAGTCTATCTTTGTCCGTGACATTGAGCCTCATTTCCAGATGGAAATCGACGTCTTGCAGATAAGCTTGGACATCCTGGCTACCTGGCACACTTGGGGTGAATTTGCCAATGTTTCTGGCGAGCTTGTCGAGGTCTTTGAGGTCCAAGCCATGCGATGCTCTGTGGCTGGCTGGAGCAAGTTCTCTTAGCTTTGTCGTGAGGTAAGGTTCTTCAGAGGGAGTCGGTGAATGTTTCAGCACTGTCCCCTCCCCCTTTTGCTCACGTGTCAGTCGAGGAACGGGTGACCCGGTCCTGCTAGGCAGGGGTGAGACTGGTGCTCGTCGGGTCCTTGTAGGCTCAGGGCGCAGCTCGTAGGCATGTCTGAGTTCCTCTCTGATGATGTCGGACTTCTCTTTGATGTAGTCTAGCTGTTGTGTTAGGCAACTGATCTAATTTCTTGACTCATCCAGGTGAGTTTCAAGGGCTTTGATTCGGCCGTTCTTGTCTCTGAAGTCGGCCTTTGCCTTTTCCAGGAGCTGTTCGGCATATTGTAGCTTGCTGGAGAGATCAGCGTGGTCAGCCTTGCCTCGTTCCATTTCTTGGATAGCGGCTGCTAGGGTTTCTTTTAGCCTAGTGATCTCCTCCTCCGCGCCTTGCTCCACTTCATCAGGCCCTTCCTGTCGTTCCTGAGCCTCCAGTTCTAGCTGCTCGACGCGTCGTTGTGCGCGTGTTAGCTCCTGCTGGAGATGGGCGGCGTGCCTGTCGCTCAGCTTGAGGGTGGCTATGAGTGTGTGGCTTAAGGAGCCAGTGATCTTGGCTAGTTCTTTGTGACTGTAGCTCTGACTTGGGTCGTGTCTCATGAGGTTTGCAATGTTGTCATCGAGCTGGTCCTGTGTCTGATGCCTCAGTGTTTCAGCAGCCTCAGGTAGGAGGCTGTCTGTTGCAACACTTAGCAAGTTTTCTAGGTCTTCCAGTGGTCCAACAGGTCGTTGTGCGAGACCTGTTTTGGCGTGGCGAGGGAGATCTTAGAACCTAGACTGACACAGACCGTGAAGAAGAGAAAACAAACAAACCAAAACAAACAACGCAAAACAGGGGTGTAAGTGTGCAATGTCACTTGTGGTTTGACAGTGAGTGTGTAAGGGACAGGTGAGTGTCGTTCTCGGTTACTGTGATTCTCTGGTGGGCGTGCCCCTAATTCGTAGTCTCTGTGGGGAAAATTAGTAAGCACACAGGTAGCACAGCTAGAGAACGGAGGGATGAAAGAAAAAGAGCAAACAAATGGAGCAGAGGACAGGATAGTAATTGGCTGCTTCCAATTTTCCTGTAAGAGAAAAGTTTTTCTTTTTCTTTTGAAAAGAAAGAAAGTAAATGGTAAGCTGAGAGGGAAAGATAAAACAACAAAATACCCGTTTCTGGTAGCAGAATGAGGATAATTGAATTTTTCTTCTTTTCCTTTTGATTAAGTTTGATTTAGAAGGATGCTTCTAAACCGGCGTTTGGGAATAGGGATTTCTTAAAACCAAAGGACTGTGATTGTTATTAAAAGTCCTCCGTGTGAAGGAAAAACAATAAAAATGACAGTATTGGGTTTTTTAGCTGTTATGATTGACACCATTCACCAATTTTTTGTTCCTGGATGCTTGTTCAAATTTTGGCGGGTGCCTGTCAGTCTTGTTTCGCTGAGAAGGGTTTTGCAGAAGAGTGAAGGTAAATGGTAGACAATTTTGAACACGGTTCTCAAGTTTCACACATACCTGTTCACTTTCTAACAATTCTCTGCTTGGTGATTTCCACAGGCCATATCCCAGCAAAACAACCACAGTAGTCAACTCAGAAGGAAACAGCTGAGAGAGAGAGAGAAGCAGAAGAAGAGAGAGGAAAAGTTTTGCTCTCCCAATGTACTAAATGAAGTCAATAACTAAATAGCAATTTGCAAATTAAATTAGAAGTTCGGGTTAAAATGGATCTCCTGGTCCCAAAATGAATGAGGTTATCATTAATTGATGAGAGTAATTACAAATTACTATTAATCAATTTATATCTTGAAGCAGGATGACTCGAACCCTAATGTTAACCGTGAAATTAAAATTTTATTGCCGGTTAAGGATAACATTTTTTTTATGATGTTTGTTATTAAAATTAGCAACGCAATTATAGCTGACTGATCAGCAAATAACGTGGCAATATAAAACACAGGACCCGTAATTATTTATTAAATGAAATTAAAATTCCAAATATGTAATTAATTATAAAATCTCATGTATTAATAACTTGTTATCCTTAAAGATTAAACATTTAATGTTGTTGTCTTTTAATTATAATAGCGCCCACAATTAGATTTCATCAGTAAACACTGTTGCCATGTGGTAGCAGGAACTGAAATTAACTTCAACTTTGTAATTAATTTATGAAATGAAATTAAAATTCCAAATATGTAATTAATTATGAAATTAAATTAATGATTTCAAATCCTTAAGTATAGCAAATTGATATTTACCGATGTCCATAAAATTATAAGGGCGTTATAGCTGAATTAAACAACGTAGCATTACAGTAATGGGGCTGAGGACCAGAATAACATCTTAAAACAAAGACAACAACAGCTTTTAAGCCAGGCAAACCTTCAATAACGTGATTAAAACTCAACTATGATTGTGTTCACAAAGTTATTACGTTCGTGTTTGGGAGTGTTCCTTTTGACTGAGAGGAGAAAAGGAGAGGGAGATAGAATGAAATCAGTATGAAAGCGAAAGAAATCAGCTGTAGCTGATCACGTCACTTCGAATTCAAACACTGCAGGACTCTTCGCCTCTGACCACAAATGCTACATGCTAACCACTAGCCTTCCATGCTTATTAGCTTAGCTTGGCTCTCTGTTTACAAACAGCTCAAAATGGCGCTGGAAGTTCCTTCCGGAAACGGTTTCTATGGTTACTGTCCTGCGATCACACACAGTTGCTGGTTATACAGAGTTTACGCCCTTCAAGTGGGAATGATGGCGCATTTCTCACTGAAAAACCAGAAAACACTATTTAGATTTTTATCTTACAGTGCTGTGTAACACTCACTCGTTAGAGTGAGATAAATTAAATGTATAGCTTCACTGCCATTAACACAATAACTGTTGTTGATACCTCAGCGGACATCACAACCATTTCATACAAAACACACTGATTTAACCACCTTTCACTTGATCAGGTTTCATAATTCTCCCAAAGTGAATATCGTCCGGACACTCTTTCTGAGCACCGCGTTTCAAGTCCACTAGTTTCTAGTGAATTAAATGGCAAGAGCATTAATTAGCTAAGTTAATGGTCTCAAGCCGGGAGATTTAATAGCATAGATGAATTTGGAAGTGGAACACGCACCAACAAATCGAGCTATGAAGGCCTTTTTAAAAGACAGAAGAACAAGGGACACGCTTGCTTCTCTGTTCGTGTGCTCTTAAAGCGACTTAAAGAAAACGTTTTTTTTTTTTTTTTTNGAGCATTAATTAGCTAGTTTAATGGTCTGAAGCCGGGAGATTTATTTATCATAGACTCATTCGGAGGTGGAACACGCACCAACAAAACGAACTATGAAGGCCTTTTTAAAAGACAGAAGAACAAGGGACACGCTTGCTTCTCTGTTCGTGCGCTCTTAAAGCGACTTAAAGAAAACGTTTTTCTGCAGTTCAGTTCTTTTTAAAGAACAACTCGAGTTTTATATTCAAACAGCACGTCTTCCGTGCTAAAATAACAACCAAATAACACAACAAATTCAGTTTATTTTGTCTATTTTCTATTTTTCCGGATAAAAATTAGACAAAAATCATAATATTATCTTGGGTCATTAATTTTTCAGTCAAATTATGCCAGCGTTTTATTCTCCACCACATGTAATGACATTATCATTTATTTATTCATTATTAATTTGTAATTATAGGGAATTGATGATTATTAATTTATTCAGGTTTTGCTAGAACTCGGGTCTGAATGTCCCACGTCCACCTGATTAAACCATTCCAAATTTGTTAGTTTTACTTCAAATCAAGGTCGTCCAGCGAGCCAGTGATTCTTGGTATCTTTTTAACAAATTTAATATGTGTTTTCCCGGCCACAGTCAACACAATGATGTCATATTACTTAGGTACGAGGTTAGGTAGCGCAGGATCGTTTGGCATAATTTTACCTTGAAATTTATGAGCCAAGACATATGTTTATAAATGAAACATGAATTTTATTTGCTAATCTAGATTACATAAAAACCTAACTAAAACATACACATACACACAAAGATTCAAGGAAATTAGTTGACGGAGTTGCATTGAGTTTTCAAAGTCCTAACTCGTTTAACGAGTTGTTTTAAATTCAGCCTAGGAGAACACTAAGCAGCGATTGTCTTATCTTTACTGTTTAATTCAATTCTGCGCCAGGTCAGCTGAGTTGAAGAGTTTGTTTGTTTACTTGTGTTCTGTTTAGTTGAGAGCTGAAACGCTGAGGCAGTTCCTTCGCTGACGCCTGGCTGCTGGAGGGATTCGTTGCTGATTGGCTTTTGTTCTTACGTTGGAATGACGTAATGTATGACGTCCTTATCGGGACCCCTCTCGAGTCCTTGGTTTGCCGGTTAACACAGAGGCCTGAGGCTTAGTTTGTAAAGACTTCAGTTCCATGAGATCGCGACTCTAACGGAAATGTCTGAGTTCTTTGATGGCGCTATAGGGCTGTGGTATGCGGGCGCTTTGTTCGCTCACCAAGGTGAAAGCCAGAACGTCTTGATCGGGTAAACAAGCAAGCTCTAAGCTGGTGCACAGTGAGTTTTGATCCGCGGCGGAAGTCCTCCCCCTAGGTCACTGTTCCAACGCGCGTTGCTGCGGTTGGCCACGCCCTGTGTGGGTCCTTTCCATGTTTGAAATCACATGCCTGGTGTGGCGGTACTTCTCACGTTTTGAGCCTTCCTTATAAACTATCATAACCGGACAAATGATGCCTGAAATCAATTATTCATTACACACGGTTTCTGTGAACAACACCACTCTCTTCAAACTCAACACCATTAATTTTGCATACCCCGTATCGAATTAACTACAGAGAAAGTTATGAAAGCAACGATTAGATATCATGGTTCAATCACACATCTACATATTTAAGACATAAACATATATTTTTGAAGATAGTTGCTCCGAGCCTTTCAAGGATTTTCACTGATTGTCCTTCGACTCGTCTGTTCATTCGGTTTCTTTTGGAATGCCAAGGAAGTAGTGTTTTGGTCATGCAGGAAGTAGGTGGTTAAACATATGATAGTCATGTGGTGTCACGCTGTATATCCTGTGCTTGCCTGGGGGCATTATTTAATTATTTTCCTGTTCTGGACACAATGGCTCCATCCATTGGTGGGTCCCAAGACATGGGGACTCCATAGTTTGTGAATGAACTCTTTCAGTTCTTGAGACCAAGAAGGCTTTGTCGTCTCCTGATCGAATTAGTTTCGATCTCATGAGTAGATGTGCTGGGTGATCAGCAAACTTAATTGAATGCTGATATCAGGGTCTGTTTGTGTAAGGAATCCCTACAGCAGATTGCCCCCTCAAGGACATCGCGTGCATGCTCTTCGCTCAAACACAACACGCAAAGATCGTGTGAGTCATCAGGTGTCAAATAACGAGGACACGGATCCACACACTTCTTAAAAGTCTTACTAGTGCTCGCCACAATAATAGTAAAAAGAGCAGCGTTCTTACCAGATGCATGCTTCAAACAAAACAGTCTCTGAAGAAGAAGAAGAGGATGACGTGTTATCCCAGAGCCCTTTTATACTGTGATCGCGCAGGATAATGACGTCATAGGCTGTCGCCGGCCAATGATATTGTCGTGTTTAGATGTTTGCTTCAGACACCGGTCACGCCGAAGGCGTTCCCCATAGTGACCGCTAGAGGATGCAGTTCGAATTCCCTCGGAAGGGAACTTAATTATCCAGAATTCAATGTTTTAAAGCTTACTATATTCTAACAGTGTAAGAACATTTGGCTAACACTTTCTATGAAGCCCTTATTTATAATACATTTTAAGGGTATAATGTTATCCTTAAGGCATTATAATGAATGCATAATGCATTATAAAAAAACTTATAATATGTTGTATCATCTCATAAATAATCATAACAACAATTAGAATATATTATAATGCTTACACATTTGTGGTTTAACTTTTAAGATTATGATTATTTATAGCACACAATTAATTCCATATTAAATCCACTTAATTTATAATGGATTATCTCATATCGTGACATTGTTTATTTAAGATCTGCACAGTATCTTACTACATCGAGAGATTAGGTGTGGTTGAGTGTTTGTTAGGAGTTGTTGAGTGATGTTTTCTGTGAGGTTAATGTTCATTTTTATGTGAACTACTTTAAGATCAGTTGTAATACTTTCAAATGAAAAAAATATGCAAAGCATATTGTTTGTTTTTTTGATGGTCCCCATTAGTCTATTGACTATAAGCAACTTTGCATCTACAGTACATGCCAACCAACTCTTATTTAGAGTATTAGTAGACTTAGGTTAAGGTTATGGTTGGTAGAATAAGTTGACGTACTTGCAAAGTTGCTAATTTTCAGTTGGGAAACCATCAAAATAAAGTGTTAGCTGATGTTTAGCATACATACTACTAATACTCCAATGACTGCCAGTTTGACAATGTCTTGCAAATTTACTTATCACAGTTATCATCAAAATAACCATACTGATATTACAATAAAAATAGTTCAAAGCAAATGTTTACACATTCATCTGATCTGATATCTGATTTTATGGCTGTTTGACAAAAAGTTACTTTACTTAAAGCAGACAAAGACCACTTATAAATAATAAGACCATATTATAAAGCAGTTGGATGTTTTCATGAAGACTTTCTATTTGTCCTTTACAGTAAAAACACTAATAAGTTATTGTGCAGATCTTAAACAATGGCAATATATAAGACTTATAATATATTATAACTATGGGAAATATAATTCATTGTAACTTAAGTGGATGCAACATGTTCATTGTGTGTTATAAATCATCATACTCTTACAAACTATAACCACAAATAAGTAACTATTATAATACATTAAAACTGTTCTTATGACTATTTATGAGATGATACAACATTTTCATTCATTATAATGCCTTATTAATAACCTTATAATGTATTATAAACACGGGCTTCATAGAAAGTGTTACCAAAATTTGTTAGACTCTATTTGACCAATGCCTGACCCACCTCATATGCTGCCCTGTGAGATCATTGGCTACGTTTGCAATCATTCATCTATAATAATTTAGCATATAAAAGAGCAAATACTTCATTAGGTGCATTTGGCAAATATAGTTGAGCTCAATCTTTGAGATGCTTCTGTTTCTTTACATTCTCCTGTGTTTCTTTCAGCTTCAAGCAAAGGTGGGAAACACTCCTTGCCGAATGATGGGAGAACCTAAGCACCCTCTGCTTTTCAAGGATGGAGACGTAACTATTGGGGCACTTTTTCCAGTACACAGCATAGAGACATTATCTTCATTCAAGTTTACACAAAAACCTCAGTTTCTATCATGCTCCAGGTTTGTTATAATGTTATGTGGAATTTAGTATGTATATGCATGTCTTTTACTTCAACAATGTCTTTATCTGTTTATACATTTAGTTGATATTAGCTGATTTGCTGATTTTCACAGTGTGAATCTGAGAGATTTTCGGCTAGCTCAAATCATGATTTTTGCCATTGAAGAGATTAACAGAAGTGAAAGTTTGCTCCCAAATGTTTCTATTGGCTACAGAATTTATGATACCTGTAGTTCAAGAATGTCTTCTATGAGTGCAACTGTTGGACTAATGAATGGTCTAGAGATTGAAGCAGGGGACACATGCAGTGGACAGTCTCCTATACATGCTATCATAGGAGAAACAGAGTCTTCTGCCACCGTGATTTTGTCCAGAACTACAGGACCTTTTAAAATTCCAGTGGTAGGTGCAAATTAAAATAGGTTTGATCACCATATTGTGGACACATTTAATTGTTTCCTCTATTTTTATTTTTTATTTTTAGATAAGTCATGCAGCCTCCTGTGAATGTCTTAGTAATAGAAAAGACTACCCCTCATTCTTCAGGACTATTTCTAGTGATTACCACCAAGGCAGAGCACTTGCATATATAGTCAAGCACTTAGGCTGGTCTTGGGTGGGAGCTGTGAACAGTGACAATGATTATGGAAACAATGGAATGGCCATATTTCTTAATACAGCTCAGAAAGAAGGTATCTGTGTGGAGTACTCTGTGAAATTCTACAGAACAGAGCCTGAAAAACTCAAAAAAGTGGTAGACACAATAAAAAAAGGTACCGTAAAAGTGATTGTTGCATTCATTTCATTTCTTGAGATGGGTTTATTAACTGAACAGCTAAGTATTCAGAACATAACGGGCCTCCAAATGGTCGGTGTGGAGGCATGGATAACTTCAAAGTCTTTGCACTCCAACAACCTTTCGTGTGCTGGGAGGCTCACTGGGGTTTGCAATGAGAAAAATCAATATTGAAGGTTTTGCCGATTATGTTATAAAAGCATTCTGGGACACAGCTTTTCCATGCTCACATGGTCAAGGGAATGATTTTCAGATCAAAGTAAATTGCAGCAGCTATCAGGATCTACTTGTGCTGAAAAATTACAATGAAGATGTGCCTGAACACAGATTTTCAAGCAACGCCTACAAAGCAGTTTATGCTGTGGCTCACTCACTACACAGTCTACTCAAGTGCAAAACACAAGAAGGCTGTGCGAACGGCCTGAAAATACAACCACAGCAGGTAAATAAATAAGTAAACCAGAATTGAGCTAAACAGATATAGATAAGTAGGTAACACTTTATAATAACTTTCATTAATAAATCATTAACAAACATTATATAATGCTTAACAGATCATTAGATAATATATATTCACATAGCTAGAAATATGAGATAATGTGCTTGTTAATGTTAACAAATGTACTTATTTAACATTGCCTAATGATTAACAGACAGACAGATGGTTTACAATGATTAAAAGCTTCATTAACAAACATATGATGCTTAACTGATCATTAGTCAATGCGTACAAATGTCATTAATCTTTTGATTCATACGATCATGCACTTTTTAAAAATCTTCAAATGATTTTAAAATAAATTATACAATGGTTACAAGCTTATTTGTTAATGTACTTTTGAATGCTAACAAATTAATCGTCATTAAACTTCAGTTCACATATTACCTAATGTTCGTTTTTACATTTACAAATGTTGTGAAAAAAGAACTTAAGTAATTTTAAGCTCTTTACTATTCACTGAATTCATGTTAACACATTATTCATTAACTCATAACCACAGTCTGTAAAGGCCAAACATTTGGTCTCTGTTTTAGTCTTCTACTATTTACACATCTTAACAAATCATTTATTATTAATTATTTGTTCATGTTTTTGCAGTACCCAATCTAAAGTGGAAACTATTTATCATTTGTAAATGTTTATAATGGTAATAAATCGTTCCGGACCTTAATGGTTATTGGACTTTTAGCTGCTGTAACAACGTGTTTATGTAAATGCTTCTTAAAGACGTTACAAACGTTGTAATTTGGGTGCAAAACATGTTTTTATTGCCTCAACACTTATATTAGTATACTATATCGTTAAACAGGGTGTTCCTTGAATCATAAATCAGCAGGAGAAAACAAATCAATTTTTCAAGAAAATACTTGTTTATTTATCAAAACATACTATAACATAATTGAACCATGTTCCCTCATAGTAATCAAACTGACCCCTCTACACTTCTGACCCCTTACCCAACCCTTAAACCTACCCATACGACCAACCCCTAACCTTACCCATATCACACCTCAATAGCAGCAAAAGTGTTGTACATTAACAAAAGCTTTTAATCATTGTATAACATATGTTCAAATTATTTGTAGATTTTTTCACTATGCATGCTTCAATATAATTAAATTAATGCTTTTTTCAGCATTTAAATTTATATTAATTATCTGTTGAACATTAGGTAATGTTTAATACATTTAGTAATAGTATAGCATATATTAACAAACAATTTGTTAAGCATTATATAATGTTTGTTAATGATTTATAAATGAAAGTTATTATAGAGTGGTACTGATAAGTATTTCTGGTTGACATTGTATTACAATTAGTCAATTACATCTAATTTGTCTTTTCACTAGGTGGTTGAGGCTCTGAAAAAGGTAAATTTCACTGTAAAGTTTGGAGATCGTGTGTGGTTTGACAGCACTGGTGCCACAGTAGCCCAATATGAAGTTGTGAACTGGCAGCAGGATTTTGATGGATCAGTCCAATTTAAACCAGTGGGATACTATGATGCCTCACTGCCCCCAGACCAGCGCTTTGTGGTTAACACTGAAAACATACTTTGGGCTGGAGGACAGCTGGAGGTAAATGCCAATAACCTTTTTTTTTTTTTTTTTTTTTTGCTTAAGCGGGCTGCCAAAATCAAAAAATTGCAAATGCTGCATGACATCTAATACACGGAGAATATTACACTATAAGTAAATGATTATTATTAGGATAATAAATAACAGTGACCTCAACCATTTTGCAAATGTATTTTTTTTTTCAAGAATAATGACCAAGTTATATACTTTGATAGAGTAGAAAATGTAGACTGCGTTGAAGAACATACACACACACACACACACACACACACACACACACAAATGTACATATCTATATTTTTCAATGTAGAAGCCGAGGTCTGTGTGCAGTGAGAGCTGTCCTCCAGGCACTAGGAAGGCTGCACAGAAAGGAAGACCTGTCTGCTGTTATGACTGTATTCTATGTGCAGAAGGAGAAATCAGTAATGAGACAGGTAAACTTCAATCAATCTCAAAGTTCCAAAGAAAATTGGTTAGTTGCTCTTTTTGTGGTTTTCTTTTGCTCTTCAGGGTGCAGTTTTTTATCAAAGGAGTTCATAAATAAAATAATTTTGTTTTTATCTCTAACCATAGTAAACACAACTTCCTTTCCAGATTCAAATAACTGCAGGCAGTGTCCAGGGGAATACTGGTCTAATGCTGAGAAAGATGAATGTGTGTTAAAGACTTTAGAGTTCCTCTCATTCACAGAAGTTATGGGTATAGTGTTAGTCTTTTTTTCATTGTTTGGAGCAGGATTAACTGTGCTGGTGGCCATCGTGTTTTACAGCAAGAAGGACACCCCCATAGTAAAAGCCAACAACTCAGAGCTGAGCTTCCTGCTGCTCTTCTCATTGACTCTGTGTTTCCTCTGTTCACTTACTTTCATTGGTCGGCCCACTGAGTGGTCCTGTATGTTGCGTCACACAGCATTTGGCATCACTTTTGTCCTCTGTATCTCCTGTGTTCTGGGGAAAACAATAGTGGTGTTAATGGCCTTCAAGGCTACACTTCCAGGAAGTAATGTCATGAAATGGTTTGGGCCTGCACAACAACGACTCAGTGTTCTTGCCTTTACACTTATACAGGTTCTTATCTGTGTGCTTTGGCTTACAATATCT
Organism: Sinocyclocheilus anophthalmus; assembly: GCA_018155175.1. Classification (NCBI taxonomy): domain Eukaryota; kingdom Metazoa; phylum Chordata; class Actinopteri; order Cypriniformes; family Cyprinidae; genus Sinocyclocheilus; species Sinocyclocheilus anophthalmus. The sequence continues at coordinate 157,994 of JADLZN010006211.1, read as the reverse complement.
CCTCCATTTCCCTCCAAAAATATGAAATATTATAAGGAAAGAATCATTCTTGAATGCAGTCTGGGTTCTACTATAGGTTTCTGGGCTGTGTTGGGTTATATTGGCCTACTGGCTGTCTTGTGCTTTATTCTGGCTTTTCTAGCTCGGAAGCTGCCTGATAACTTCAATGAGGCTAAATTCATCACATTCAGTATGCTCATATTCTGTGCTGTATGGATTACATTTATACCAGCTTATGTCAGTTCTCCTGGAAAATTTACTGTAGCTGTGGAGATATTTGCCATTTTTTCCTCAAGCACTGGTTTACTATTCTGCATATTTGCACCTAAATGTTATATCATCCTACTAAAGCCTGAACAAAATACAAAGCAACACATGATGGGAAAAACAACATCTAAGTTTTATTGACAAAGAAAACAATATGTCTATATTAACAGTTGCATATATATACAGTATCTATATATATATAAATAATTTTATTGGTTTAAACGTACATGATGTGTCCCGAACCATCACGGTACGTATGTCACGGTTTGGTTCATGCAGTCAGACAATGAATACAGTCAGTCATAGGCGATCAATCTAGAAGGGGGCGCTTGCAGTAATGCAACGCTAACTGTCACCACAGGAAAGAGCAGAAGAAGAAACGATCTATGCACCAATCCAAAACAAGAATGGCAAGTTCAGACGCCACAAAGAGCTCGAAGAACCGCCTGCTTGTTTAAAATCAGCAGTGGGGGAAAGTTTTGAGTTCTAGGGATGCGTCTGTAAATAAGAACCGTTTTTTAGATTTGATTGTGGCCGCTCAACTCCTCCAACTTGCACACCAACGCATTGCCATCATTTCCCAAATGTAATTGGGTGGAATTTTTATGAGGTCTTAAGAGGAGAAAGTACTGTACCAGGCAGATGAAGCTCACTGGTCACGATGCTTGAAATATAGAACGACAAATATGTGGGGGTTTATATGAATGCATCTTTCACAGGAACTGACCGTCTCCAGAAATGCTTCGATGCATTTCTTTCCTCTACACTCATATAATGCCCAAGGAAATGCTGTATCACTATATGCTCCATAAGCGCCACCCTGCTGTCATTTTCATTCAGTTCAGTCCGTCAGCTGTTTTTGTTTTTGCAGGGTTGTCTTGTGTAGCTACTTTCCCAATCAAAAGTTCTGTTCTGTTTTAAATCTTGAAATTTTACAATCTAATTCAATTTCAAATCAAAAACAACTGCTCATGCATGTAGCATTACTGTCTGTTCAAAAATTTAAATAAAATACATTTCCTGTTGTACCAAACTTGTATCGAACTGTGACCCTAAAACCGTACGTACCAAACCATGACTTCTGTGTACCGTGTACCAATATATATATATATAATATATATTATATAATATATATATATATATATATATATATATACAGTATATATATATATATTTTTTTTTTTTTTTTTTACATTTACATTTAGTCATTTAGCATATGCTTTTATCCAGAGCGACTTACAAATGAGGACAATGAAAAGCAGTCAAAACTAACAAAAGAGCAGCAATATGTAAGTGCAAATGACAAGTTTCGGTTAGCCTAACGCAGTACACATAGCAAGATATCTTTAATACTATACCCACACACCACATAAAGAAAACAAGTATATAGAATAGAAAAAATAGAAAGCTAGTGTTTGTTTCTTTTTTGTTTTTTAAAAAAGAAGATAAATATAGATAAGTAGAATTAAAATAGAATAGAAAGTGCTAAAGTTAGAGCAGCTGGTGTCAAACTCGGCCTGGAGGTCCCGGTGTCCGAAAGTTTAGCTCCAACCCATTAACACACCTGACCAATAATCAGCTCTCACTAGGCAAACTAGAACTTAAAGCAGGGTGTTGATGCAGTTGGAGCTAAACTCCGCAGGACACTGGCCCTCCAGGACTGATTGTTGGGCCCCCTTATTAGAAGGGTCAAATCAACGATAGAACGATGTGTTTTGAGTTGGGCAGGTCATTCCACCAGGTGGGAACAGTTAATGAAAAAGTCAGTGAAAGTGATTTTGTGCCTCTTTGAGATAGATACCACAATAATACGCCGTTCACTTTCAGAACGCAAGCTTCTAGTGGGCACATAAGTCTGAAGTAATGAATTTAGGTAAATGGTTGCAGAGCCAGTGGTGGTTTTGTAGGCAAACATTAATGCCTTGAATTTTATGTGAGCATCTATTGGTAGCCAGTGCAAATTGATATACAGAGGTGTGACATGCGTTCTTTTCTTGCAGCGGCATTTTGGATTAATTGTAGAGGTTTGATAGAAGTGGCTGGAAGACAAGCCAAGAGAGCATTGCAATAGTCCAGCAATATATACAATACAACAATATTAATATAATATATATATCTATATATATGAAATAAGTGGTGTGTGTGTGTGTGTGTGTGTGGAAGATGGAGTGTAAATGTTTGGTGTTCTCAGCGTGACATTGAGATGTGACCTGTTGTAACCTGAAAATCAGGCTGACGCAAAGGCTTAATTTAGTTGCATGCACTCATCTGAGAGGAAATTTCATAGGTGTATCCACAAACATGGAAAGACGCAAATAAGAAACCCTTTATTTAAAACCCAGAAGATACACCATTTTAGTGTCATAAATATCAAGGGGGTAAAATTGTCAACAACAAAGGGAATGAACAAAACACATGATGCAACTGACTGTTAAATAAGGTGTGATTATTTAATTTTTTACGGTTTGTTTCGAAAAAATGTCCACAAGTATGATTTACAATACAAATTGTGAATGAGGTGCTGAGGGGGGGTTGGGTTTGAGTGAGTGACTGTGTAAAGGCACACATACATACATATATGTATAGTATGCATGAAAATGCATCTATTAAAGACATCTTATAGATTTAATATGGTGCTTCACACCTTTTTATTGGTCATTTAGTTTTTCAAGAATAAGGCCCAAGGTTGAAAATTATGCTATTAGTTACTTAAATATAAAAATGTTTTTCTCTATTTAACCAGAATTTAACCAGGCCGGACTGGCCATCGGGAGAACTCCGGGAGAATTCCCGGTGGCCTGGCGGCTGATTTGGCCCGCTGCCCTGTTTTTTTGTTGTTGTTATTATTATTTTAATTATTAATATTTTATATGTATGCCTTCTCGAAGTGATCATTTCCGATTTTTTCATTCGATAATAAATCATAAATTGGTTAGTCTTGACTGGCAGCGCTGCACTATACGAATCAGCTCACATATGTTCCGCGCTTCCGTCAAACAATTCCGAGCAACACCGATGATCGGGACTTGATGAAAGAGAGAAAGCGGCCAGAAGAAGCAGTGAAATGTAGCAACATCACTGACCTGTTCAGGGCTTCAAGTGCAGGTCAGTTTCATCTGTAAATACGCTAGATAGTCTAATTTTGTCTTTATTATCCTAGTTGAGTATTAAACTGCTAGTATCAGTACAAGCATCCCATTATTATCATCATTCAGAATACTGTGCAAAAGGACATCAATATCGATTGTAAAGTACATTAAAACATTTTAGCAGAGACAGATATTCACGTGGATTTATTGTACAGGGAGGGAGGGAGCTAGAGCAGACAGCAACACAAAAGACTAGATAAACAGGCTCACGCCCCCCCCCCCCCCCCCCCTAATAGTGGCAGAGTGTAATTAGACTTTTTCAACAAGTATATTGTACTAATTTTGACATTTAGGCACTTTAGAAAATGTGTTTTAATACACTACCTGTCAAAAGGCTGTTTTTGACAGTTTTTGATCAGTAAGATTTTTAATGTTTTTAAAGAAGTCTCTTATGCTCATCAATCCTGCATTTATTTGATCCAAAATGCATCAAAAGCAGTAACGTTTTGAAATATTTTTATTATTTCAAATAACTGTTTTCTATTTGGCAATTTTTTTTAAATGTGATTTATTTTTGTGATCAAAGCTGAATTTTCAGCATATTTACTCGTCTTCAGTGTCACATGATCCTTCAGACGCAGGTTTATTATATTTTAATTTTAAATTCGTTTTATTTTAATAGTTTTTATTAGTTTCATATTTTTGTTAGTTTTAGTTTAGTTTTTATTTTGTGAACACAGTTTTATTTAGTTTTTATATAGTTTAGTTTCAGTTTAAGTTTCAGTTTTAATTAAAGTTTAGCAGAATTAACAGATCACTTCCAGAGCGCAGGCCAAAGAAAGACGTAGGCATAATTTAACCTTAGTGAGGCAAACATATAGCGACACAAAATTAATGCATGCTGATTGATTAGATAGTAAAAGTATACAAACATACGCCAAAGAAAGCAGGCAAGCCTTTTTACTAAATTAATCTACACAAGTCACGCTTAATGTCATATCCAATGATGTGTTGAGATATTTAGTAATTAATATGTAGCCGTTACAATTAAATATTGATATATAATAATATTAAATGTTTCTTGAGCACCAAATTAGCTTATTAGAATGATTTCTGAAGGAACATTTGACACTGAAGACGGGAGTAATGATGCTGAAAATTCCGCTTTACCATCACAGGAATACATTACATTATTACAGAAGCAGTTGATTTTAAATAGTTAAAAAAAAACAAAAATATTTCACAATTTTACTGTTTTTACTGTGTTTTTGATCAATTAAATGCAGCCTTGATGAGTATTAGAGACTTCTTTTAAAAACATTAAAAGTTTTTGAAAGATTAGTAGTAGTGTATATTTGTATGAAATATAGTTCTGTCATGACAACTCTAGGAGAGTTTAGCATGGTAATGTACATGACAATATTAATATGTTTGGTCTTGGCTGCTGCTGCAGAGCAAGTATAGAGACTTGCTACTGCCAATACATCCAAAACATGCTGCTGTGAGCATGTAAGAAATATTGCTGCAGCAAATATAACATACATGAAATAACCCCCATATAGCATATATGAATCACCTCGTAGCAGATCTATATAGGTGGAGCTGGGGAAGGTGAAGGGTTCCTGAAGGGTGCTGCAACTGTTACAGCAAGCACTAGTCATATATTTGATTGTAGAGGTGCGAGCTCATTGGCTACCGATACAGGATAGAACCAATCAGTTGTGCCATGTGATAATGATGCCATTAGGTCAGATTGATTTAGACCTATCGGACTGCGCCATCTAAAGTTTCATGCCAGAACTCTGTATATTGGTTAAATCTGTCCATTGGCATTTTAAGATAAATAGCATTCTGTCTAACCAATGAATGATGGGTTTGTTTGCAACAAGGTTATAACAGTTATGTTTTATAACAGTAACCTGCTGGTGAAAGAGTGCTGTAGAAAGGGGGGGGGGGCAAAGAATATTGGGGAAATGACGAAAAGGGAAGGGAGTGAGGGGCAGTGCAAGAGAGAATCTTTAATTATTTTCCACTGCCCCAGACTAAGGATTTAGATCTTTTTATGTGATGGCCATACAAATAATAGGGTTGTCTGTGGTTTCAGAAATTGTTGTGGATGTATAGGTAATATACAGAAATAAGAGGCCAAAATGTTACCTTTTGGGGTACAACAGCTTGTCACTGTTGCAGTACTCTTAAAAAGAACGTATTTGTTCCTTTTTTTCCCCCTAATAGGTAGGCCTACATATTAGTACCTTAAGGGTACGAATTACTACTCTAAGGTACTAATATGTTCCTATTAGGGGTAAAAAACGTACAAAGATGTCCTTTTAAGAGTACTGCTCCAGTGACAAGCTGTTGTACCCCAAAAGGTAAAATGTTGGTCCCTTTTTTTCTGTGTGGCCTGGATGAGTGTGAGATTTCCCGGCCTGAAATTGTGTCCCAGTCCGGCCCTGCAGACGACTTCCCTTACTGATCACGTCTCTTGCGCGGCAGGATGCTGGACTCATGAAAAATAATCTCGTTGTTTGTATCCACCAAAACTGATTTACTGAAGTCAAAAGACGGACTGAATTGGCATTAGTGCGAGCGGTGCTTGCTGTGAGGCGGAAGCGACCAGCCGGCAGAGGATTCCGCAGCCTTACTCGAACAGTTATGTTCACGATTTCTGATTTACTTAACGTATACTGCATGAGGGGGGCTGTGATTGGATGATGACAGGTATCGGTGATCATTCTCAAGTGATCAGCACTGCTGCTGTTGTATCAGTCAGTGGTTAGATCAGCATAGCAGTCAAAGAACGGGACAAGGGAGGTCACGTACTGGACAAATTAATTAGGCCCAAAATACAGGACGGTTGGCAACCCTACATGTGCAGTGCATTCATTGTGGTGTCAAGAGAATAAAGAACAAGCAGATTCAAAAAATAAGACCTGCAGAAAAAAGAACAAGCAGATGAAAAAAATAAGACCTGCAGAAAAAAGAACAAGCAGATGAAAAAAATAAGACCTGCAGAAAAAAGAACAAGCAGATGAAAAAAATAAGACCTGCATATGTATCTTCTTGAGGCTAAATTATCATGTCACAAACTCCTCGTTAAATGCATTTTAAGTCTAGTCAAGTCAAGTCACCTTTTTTTGTACAGTGCTGTAACTACTAGCTGGTCATTAAACAGTCCACGCTTCCAAAGCACTGATGCCCATACATTTTATTTATTAAAATGGAACACTGTGAAAACTAAACACAAACAGAAACAAAGAAAACACAGTTTTACACACAACATTTTTACACACAACAAGGACATCAAAAACCAAAAAATAAAATATACAAACATTAACACTTTTACCGTGTTTGGAACAGATTACTTCATGGTAAGCAGATAGTTAGGGGTTAGATGCTCTAAGCTTGAGGGATCACTGAGGCCATCTACTGTCAGTGGACAGTTATTGACTATAGACATTGCTTCATAGAATAACGTACGTAAGGAAGCATCATTTAGTCTCCCAGCACTTTGTGCAAAAACTGAACTCATTACACCCTTAACGGTTTTAATCTGCCGCTCCCAGATGCCTCCAGCGTGACTTGAACTGGGTGCATTCAGACAGAAGTCGCCCTACTTGTTTGCCAGATATGCTGCCACTCTCTCTTTACTCACTTCTTTTAAGGCATTCTTCAACTCACTCTTTGCCCCTACGAAGTTAGTTCCTTGGTCTGATCTAATTTGTCTAAAAGCTCCATGGATAGCTATGAAACAACATAAAGCATTGATGAAAGCATCAGTTGTCATGTCTTCCAACATCTCTGTTGGCGCTTTTCCACTGCATGGTACGACTCGGCTCGGCACGATTTGTGTTTCCACTGCAGTTTAGTATCGCTTTAGAGTGGGTGTGATTATTCACATGTCGTTATAGTTGTGCCGCCTCAACTGCCACGACTCCTAAGAAAAAGTTTTCATTCCGCGTCGCCCCATCAAGCTCTAGCTGGATCCGCTCCTCTGCTATCAACGAGACGAACGTCTGTACTTCCGCAACAGACAACGAAACTTTTTGGTTGTTAAAAAAAGGTGCGCTCGTTCAAAACAGCTGCATTCGATCCTTCGCTGGATGTGCTGATTTAAATCTAGCGGTTCTGTTGTGTTTGTGTGGCAAGTTCCGTGACGCAGGTGGAGACGATTCTCTCCGGCCAATCCGTGATCAGCAGAGTTTACACGTCACGTTTTGGTAACGGTACGGTTCACTTGGAACCCCAACTGAGGTGGTACTAAAAAAAGTACCAGGTACTGTACCCAGTGGAAAACCCCCCAAAAGTGAACCGTACTGAGCCGTACCGTGCCATACCATGCAGTGGAAAAGCGCCATATGTGGACAGCTCTGGAGCAGAGACAAGTGAAAAGGAGACCATACTATATTTACAGTATATTCCTTGCGACCTTGCTTGGTGCAAAAAGAACCAAAACAGTCCATGCCACAATAAGTAAATGGCGGAGAAGGATCAGTATGGTCACAGGGAAAATCTGCCATTCGTTGTTGTTCTGGTGGCCTACGAGCTCTCCTACAAGGAACACACTGCCGTATGTACTGGGCTACCACCTTGCAGCCATCAATAAGTTATTTCAGAGTCTGTCCCCTGCCTTGACGTTCAATTTTTTGATAATGATATCCTATAATAAGGCGTGTGACAACACTATCCCTTGGGAGGATTGCTGGATGCCGCAATTCAAAAGCTACAGATGCATTCCTCAGTCATCCTCCCATCCTCATTATTCTATCTTGCATGAATAGATCAAGCTGATAGAGGGGATGAATGCAAGGCAGCTTCCCAGGTTCCTGGCTAAGTACATACAGCTCTTCTTTAAAGGCATTCTGTTGTGCAAGTCGAATAAGACATTCACAGCTTTAGTCCTTTTTGAGAACTGTGATATTTGCTGTTGAAAATCCACTTGCTTTATGGCCTCTGTCTTCAATACTTGGATGGCCTTGACCTCCGGGTCTCCCACCGACAGCTCTAATGTACAGCACCTATAGAACATGATCAAATGCAATAGAGGTATGACGTGCAGTTTCTGTCTGGTGTTGAGGTTATTCTAAACTATTATACTGAATCCTAAATAAGTGTACACAAACACACACACACACACACACACAACCAAGACAATATAAAGTCAAACACAAGAGTCATGCGAAGTGCCGATTTTTCAATCGATTTTTCAACTGCATGGCGTTCAAAGCTTCAAACGTCATCAGTCACGTGGTATTGTAATTTCGATACAAGCATCGGCACAGTGTGTGATACAAGTGTTTTGAAAACTGCGTTGGAGCATCTGAGCCTCAGTATCAATCATCCCATCACGAATATGGACTCAGAGTTTGGAGAAACAAACTACATGGTAATGTTATCATAAATATCTATATTTGATGCCGATACTGAAATATCTGACACGGTTCCATTACTCATTTTCCACAGTATTTACCGTATATAGCTTACACTGATACAAGCTGCTTCTCTCTTTCCTCTCCGACAGAGTTTGACACACATCCACCTCCTGTCGATTACAGAGTCTGAATGTCCATGCGAGATTGCAGGTATTCCGCATAATTTAATCATTATGTGGCGAGCACTTTATTGTAACATGAGAACACAGTCATGTAATCGCAGAAAACTGGATGCGAGCTCTCAAATAGACCTAATTATACAAATGAACTGCCTGTCCTCTCACTCCGATATTGTTTGTGCGCAGACTGTGTGCAATCGCGATCTCTCTGTGCTTTTAAAGTATAAATTATTTATCTTTGCTTCTGGATTAAACTTTGTCAAAAGTTATCAACCATTCAGAATAGATCCACCCACACCTGAGCGATGAAAATCCTACTGGAAATTGTATTGGCTGTAAGTGAAATGCACCAGACAGTCTTTCAACAATCTAAGATGGAACTTTTAATTCTTTACAATGTAAGTTTATGCTAGAAATGTTTTGGAATGGAATATTTGTCTGATTTGTACATATAAATATCCTAGTCTGCCTAACGGCATTGTTACGGGGCTGACAAGGCGTGAGACGTGCGGATCCATGTGCAAAACTTTATTACAAGCAGAGAGGTCAGAAACACAGGCAGGGTCGAACAATGGCAAAGAGGTATATGGCGGGCAAGACACAAGAATAATCCTAGGGCTAGCGTAGGTCAACAATCGGCGAACAGAATCACAGCGGAGAGACGAGAGGGAAATCCAGGAAAACAGGCAAAGCTCGAACACCAAAAAAACAGAGAGGCGACTACGCTAAGGCAGTGGTAAAAAACAGGCTCTGTCGAGTAGCTATCAAACGATAAGTGCTAAACAATACTCGGCAGAGGGAAGGGATCATTGTGAGTGTTAAATAGTGAGTGAGTGATATGAAACAGCTTTGTGCAATCAGTGCAGTGTGCAAATTGTGCAAAAAATGATGGGATATGTAGTTTGGGGTGCTATGCAACAGTTTGTGTTGGGCGAGAGTCAATGAAATGGAAAGGGTGACTTCTGGTGGATAGCAGGGCAGAAGTTTGGACACCGGGATACGTAAACAGAGGCCCCCCCCCCCCAAGGAGTGGCTTCCAGACGCTCCAAAACACTTTACGATTACGGAGGGCGGTGGAGTGGAGGTGGAACAGGGGGAGGGATGGAGGGCCAGGTCCACATGGAAGTGGAGAGACCGGGAATTGAGGCAGAACCAGCGGAGCAGAGAGCCAGGGCAGAGCCGGTAGTACAGGTGGAGCAGAGAACCACCACGGCGGAGCAGAAAACCACCACAGCAGAGCAGACGACAAACGGGCGCAGAAGCCCAGCCCAAAAGCGACAGGAAAGAGCCAATGACGAGGTGAGAAAGCACAACCGAGCGAGACACAGTACGAGCTCATTCGACCACCACGGCCGAGCTAGTCGGCAGAGACTTGATATGAAGACCGACGGTAACGATACGCCCCAAACCCTCCGGGGGAGCACGAGAGAAGCTCTCCCTCTCGATACCACGCAGCGAGCCACCTACCGGGACGCTCGAGACAAAGGTCTGCAATTCGAAGGACCGGTGTTCAGTACACTATAACCGCTGGCAATGTTCATAGGAGAAGCTGCTGGATCCTTGTGGGGGAGGATTCTGTTACGTGGCTGACAAGCCGTGGAAGTGGGGATCCATGTGTCAAGCTTTATGACAAGCAGAGGAGCGTCAGAAACAAATGAGGGTCGAACACTGGCAAACAGGGATATGGCGGGAAAACACAAGAATAATCCTAGGGTAGCGTAGGTCAACGATCGACGACCGAATAAACAAGGGGCGAGACTGAGGGCATAAAATCCAGGAAACAGGCAAAGCTCAGAAAACAAGGAAAACAGAAGAGGCAGAGTAAGCGAGGCAGGGTAACTAAACAAGGCTCAGTAGAGTAGCTATCAAATGTACGCACTAAACAATACTTGGCCAGTAGAAGGGAGTGCGCATGAGTGTTTAAATAGTGAGGAGTGATATGAAAAAACAGCTGTTTGCAATCAGTGTAATGAATGATGGGATATGTAGTCAGGGATGACATGCAACAGTTTGTGTAGCGCGAGAGTCAATGAAATGGAAAGGGTGACCTCTAATGGCTAGCAGACGGAAGTTCATGGACCGGATATGTAACAGAAACATACATTGTTACAGTCAGGTCAAAGCATATGGTTTCAATTATCTAAATAAGTAACATATATGGCTCTTAAATCACTGCTTATAAAATTTCAGTGTTGTCATATTTCGAATACCTCAACTGATTTGAGGTCATTTGTTTTATAATTGTATTACTGACTTTGTACTTGTAATTTTTTGTAAATTCAATTCAGTTTGAAATCAAAGTTGAAATCAAGCTTCCTGCTGTAAGCATTTGCAACAAAGTTACCCTATTTTAAAGACAACTACAAAGAATGAGCAAATGTTTAAGATTGAGATTTTTGTAATGGTAATTGATCAATATTTATATGTATGTAAATAAAAGCCTATATTAAAATCTGTTCATCATATAAACTTTTTAGAAGACTTGGATTAAACCAATTTCAAAGCTTGAAATAATGATTGCCTTGAAAAAATGGATGGACAAAAAAAAATAAAATCTAAATATCTATATGGCAGTATACAGTATGTGGTAGTTTTGCCAATGGTATTGAAAATGATTAGTCGTCATGAAATCAAAAATGACCCTACTTACTTTTTTAGTGCACATTAGTCTTGTGGTGAACAATTGAACCATGTAAGTCAATACACTGAAAAAAAATTGACTGCCATCGCTTCGCTCTGGAAGGCGTTCTCGCTCTGATGACGTCAGTTTGATGGCTTGGGGAGAATCCTCTTGTTAAGTCATGACGTAAAGACTGCTGTTTCCGGGTCCAAGCATCTACTCATTTCACTTGAGAATACTACAGTATCTCAACAGCCATTTAAATAGTATTTGAGCACTATTTAATTAATATTACAAATTTAAGCTAAGCATTTAAAAATTTGCTGTGCACACTACAGTCTCCGTGCTCACAGTGTCTCAGACACTAATATTTTAGCTGAATCACTGTCAGGCCATCTGGGATTTCAGCATGGAGATAAAGGGGTTATAATTTTCAGTATTACATGACATCGTGGGTGTATATTAGCACAGTTTGGTGTTTTCCTGGGGCGTCTGGCAGAGGGTTTGGACCCAGAAGCAGTAAAGCATTATGTCAGACGTAACAAGCAGATATTCTTAACCACTCCTATCCAACCATGACTCTGCTATGAGCAAGAGGTGGAGTGGAGGTGCACCACAATAAAACCTTGCCCTTTATTCAAAATTCCGTTTCACTTGGAAATACATCACAACACTAAAGTCAGTTGCAACTTCCAGTTCACGGGTACTTTCAAATAGATTTTTTTCAAGGTATTGAAGTTAGAAATTCCTGTATCGTGACCACCAGATTCACATAATTTGTCAATAATATAAAAGTGGGTTTTGCTCAAAGTAGCTATTATCCACATAGATCTTTGATATGAATATTTTTTGGTAATTCATTAATTATCTCTGGCTAAAAAGTAACAAGTAATACTAATACTCTGAGTAGTCTTTGAGAGGAGTACTTTGCACTTTTACTTACGTACTGTTTTGACACCAGTACGTTTATTTGTAATTGAGTATTATTTCAGCAATGTAACAGTACTTGTACTTAAGTAAAAATTTTCATTACTCTTTCCACCACTGCTGTTGAGTCACAGATGGATCAAAGCTGCGTGAGAAAATCCTCCACCGGCATTGTATTATAACGCCAAACCCGCGAGAGTCCACCACAGGAGGAAGATGCAGAATTGCACGCTGAAACTTGCAGCAACCAACACGGCAAGAGCTGCCGAACAGCACCCAAAGTCACAGGAGTAGCGTAGCAGAGTCGTGCACTGAAGACAACAGCCTCTTTCACCACAAGCACCCAAACCGCGTGCAGAGACCCAGAAGCGGCAAGCCGCGCACTGAAACCGGAGGACCACCGCCAACGCAGACTTCAGTAGAACGGAATTAGGCCACGTTTTCACTGTAACTACTCGCTGGTCATTAAACAGTCAACACATCCAAAGCACTGACGTCCATACGTTATATTTATTAATATGGAAAACCGTGAAAACTAAACACAAACAGAAACAAAGAAAACACAGTTTTACACACACCATTACTATGGACATCAAAAACCAAAAAAATATATATATACTAACATTAACACTTTTACCGTGTTTGCCTGGTAATCAGCAGTAGAATCGTCAGGTGCACTAACATGTGTATCTGAATTCACGTCTCGCAATTCATTTTGCGCTAAGACTTCCAGGATAAGTAAATCTTGTGGTGATGTTTTAAGCTCAAAATATACTTCAATTTTGACATGAACGATCAGCTTACACATACAGGTAAATAGGCATAGCCTTTCAAAGTATACTGCATTTGATAACATGTGCAAACACATATACACTAGAAAGTTTCATGTTTCTCTAGTGTCTGCACTATTTCCCTCCAAGTTATGACTGCTAAAAATGTCTTTGATTTTTTAAAACTAGAATTATGGTTATGTCTTAATCTGTTCACACAAACACTCATAAATGCAGGCATTGTTCTTGCACCTTCCAGAAGTTTGTTGTTGTTGTTCCATCTCTTTCAAACTTTAAAAAAAAACCTGGGCCAGAGTTGCTTCCTTTTGGACAACCAATTAATGTCAAAAAGTTCAAGGCACTTTTCTGAGAAAAACTAGATTGTGCACTTATAATACATGCTTTTAATGCCCTTGTGAAAAAGAAGTGTGCTTGATTGTATTAAAAGTGTACTTTTGTGTACTTAGAATCTTAAAAGTATACTTTTTAAAAAGCGTACTTGCAGATAATATAATATAATTTAAATGAAAGACAACTTAAGTGTACCTAAAGAGAGTACACTTTAATGACAATATTTCTTAACATACTTAAGTGCACTTTTTAAAAATGCACTGTATAATAATGTCTAATTAAGTATTACTTATACATACATTTTACATAATTATAATTGTATAGTGTTTTAAATAAGTACACTTATTTTGATATATTTACCAATATACTAAATCACATGTAAAATAATTGATTTTAATTTCAACTTAAATGTGTTATCCAAAATTACATTTGTTAATGTATTTTAAATGTATTTTGGCTATAATATATACTGTGTGAATTAATGCACTTGAAATGTATTTTTCTTCTAAACTTCAATACACTTTCTTATACAGTATACTCCAATAAAACGTATTGTTGAAATTTTCATCACCAGCTCCTGCTCTATGAACTCTATGAAGTTTAATTTTCCACATAATATTTGACATACTGTGTCATTTACGAGCGTACTGTATTTGTACAGTATGTAATAGTAATGTACTGTTTTAAGATCATCGCTGGTGCTTCTGCAATGAAGAACGAGTGTGTGCACATGGTTCCCAAATTGCAAAAAATAAGCAAAACACTAGGCAGAAAATGTATCCTTTTAACAGAGAAGCTCTGATTTGTAGATTTGAACTCTTGATATCTGGCAACTGCACACATGAGCTTGTGTGGCTGAGGTGTGTACAGCAGTCTGGAATAATGTTTTGTCTCCTTTTTTTTCAACAACAACAAAAAAAAATGGTATAGCCTTTATTTTTTTAAATACATTTTAGTCTTGTCATGTTGATGTAGTCACAGTTATAGTTTATTGACCTTATTGTTTTTTTGTCATAGTCCCGTCATGCGGAGCCGGCCTAAGTGGCATAAGCGAACTAAGCGGCTGCTTAGGGTCCCCGTGGCCACCAGGGAGCCCCCAAGTGTACATGAAAAAAGCAATATTAAAGTATGATTGTATGATTGAGTATATTTAGTATGACAGATGTATGACTTTTATTTAGTTTTTAGGTTGTTAACTAGCCTACATCATGAACTATATGATACAGCCCAATTCTCCCGAAATACATGAAAGTAAGTGGCCAGTGAACTGGGAGAAAACAAATGGTTGAAAATGAGTAAAATTTATGGTTGAAAAGAATAAAACATGTTGTCAAATTTTAATTGAAAGGTTTATTATTGACGCTTTCCATAGAAATCAGTGTGTATTTAACAAACTATAATTTTTTTTGCTAGTACTTAATTGCAATGTCTATTTAAATGTCTGAAATCTTAAAATAAATTAAATAAAGCGGTTGAAAACACTAAACAGTTTTAAAATATAAAAATAACCGAGCACGTCTTTCTCTGGCTCAGCGCGAGCCAAAGTGCGGCGCGTCAAAGGGATAAAATGATTCGCATTCGGGGGTGGAGGAGGGGGGACAAATTGAACCTGGGGTGGGAGGGGGCCTGGCTGACTAGTTAATTAGCATAGCCTAGGTAGGGTATCTTCTTGTTTTAGGGAAGTTCATGTTTGATAAACATCCGTATAGCCTTGACATCATAATATAGGAATATTACAATATTTTATTTAGCTAGTTTTTGATTAAAGTTTTTGTCTTCTGATAAAATTTTCCTGGGTATATATTTTTGTACTAAAAATAAGCTTCTGTTTCATAAACTTAGTGCTGATAACAGCTTAACATTATTTACATTAGCCTACCTTTGGGGTATCTGTACTCCGATATCATTATGTCTCAATTAGCTATTTATAGATTAAGAGTTGTTGTTTTAGATATGTGTTTAATAATTGATGTTGCTAAAATAACATTCTGTTCCGTAAATGCATTGTCATCTGGTTTATTTAACTAATTTTCAGTACACCACATTAAGTGTGCCGCTTAATACTGTAAGACTTTGAATGTTAAAGTGCAAATTAACACCTGACCATTCTTGTGGGTTTACTACTGTTACAATTAAAAATCGTACAAGGGTAAAAACATAACAGGCAGACATTGGTATGATGTAATCATCACAGCTACACCAAATAAAATCGATAATGGGTGTGCGAATAACAAGCATTGACAATAATCAGTCATATTGGCGGCACTCAGGGGCCCCCATGTAAAATTCTGCTTAGGGCCTCATAAAGGCTTGGGCCGGCCCTGCAGTCATGGGAAAAAAGCTTGTCAACAAATTTTTTTCGTCATACTTTTCATTAACGAAATTAACACTACTTTCAATGTAAATGCCACTTGACAGACACAAGCGGTCAATACAGGTTATGTTGGTCCAGTGTCTGCACTATTTCTCTCCAAAAGTTATGGCCAATGAAAATGTCTTTGAACTTTTAAACTAAAATTGTGGGTGTCTCCCAACTTTTCACTCAAGTGCTCATCAATGTGGGCACCTACTGTTTTTTGCAGTCTCCAGTAGTTTGTTGTAGTTTTTGCTACTTTGTACACCAACTTAGTGCAAAAAGGTACAAGCTGAATGCACGCAACATGCATGCTTAGAAAAAAATGGACAGTGCAGGTACAGCATGCATTTATGCTGCTGACAAAGTTTACGTGCACTATACACATACCCTAGTGTAAAAACTGGAGTATACTTTGGGCATAAAGCCACGCTCTTTGAGCATGCAATATATATTTTGACACAGCAATGGCCACAATATGATGTCCCACTCTCTGGCATCTTTTTTTTTATTCAATGTATAACAAATAAGAAATAATAAATACAAACGTGTGGATATGCAATCTAGTCCAATTTTCTGCAATGCTGCAAACCTACGAAACCAAATTCACAGGTCAGAGTTCAACAGACTTGAACTTTAGAACACAGTGAAATTCACAAGAGCTTGTTGATATAACATTTGTTAAGTAAATTTCATTCATAAAGTTTTCCCTTTTTAACCAATTTTCGATCGTTTTTTCTTTTTAAAATTGCATACTGGTAGTGTCATTAACAATCAAACAAGTGTGCAAGCATTAAAATGCTTTATTACAAACGGGTTAATGTAGATGTGGGTCTTTTTTAATGTAAATAAATAAATAAATATGATGCACTCTATTTAGATTGAGTCTATTGCTTTCTTGATTGATCTGTCTCATGCCCTGCCCAATGAGGTCATATGTTCTCAATCATTCATCCTTATTATCTCTCTCTCTGTATATATATCATAGATATGAAAATTATTTATCAGATCATTTGCATCAGTCACAGCTGAACAATCTTTGGGATGCTTCTCTTACTTTACACACTCACATTTTTCAATCACTTTCATACAAAGGCAGAAAAAACACTTTGCCAAATGATGGGAGATCCGAAGTACCCGCGACTTTCCAAGCATGGTGAAGCACTCATGGAGGAATTTTTGCAATGCACAGGTCAAGAACATTACCTTCATTTGATAGATGATGACACAATAGATGCTCCAGGTTTGTTACATTGCAAATATTGAGAAACATATATATATATTATGCATAAGCACAGTAAGTATAATATGTAACACAATGTAATGCATCATATCTAAAATTTCATTTTATTACAATGAACTACAAATATATTTGGAAAATCATCTTTCAAAGCAGAAATATGTGATTATTTATATATATTTATATATTATATAATATAATTGAATTGCGGATTTTTTATGGAAAATACTAAATCCAGTATGCTCTAATTTATTTATGTATTTGCTATTTATCATAATGGTTTAATGTTTTCACAGTGTGAATCTACCAGATTTCCGGCTGGCTCAAATAATGATATTTGCCATTGAAGAGATAAATAGAAGTGAAATGTTGCTCCCAAATGTTTCTATTGGTTACCAAATCTATGATACCTGTAGTTCAAGAATGTCTTCTATGAGTGCAACTATGGGACTGATGAATGGTCCAGAGTTTGCAGCAGGGGAGACATGCAATGGACAGTCTTCTATACATGCTATCATAGGAGAAACTGAGTCTTCTGCCACAGTGATTCTGTCCAGAACTACAGGACCTTTTAAAATTCCAGTGGTAAAGAGCAATAAAAAAAAGAGCTGACATAATGATACTGATGTCATTCTGACATACAGATGAGTATTTCATTGTTTGTTTTCACTTTTTTTCTCTCAGATAAGTCACACAGCCTCATGTGAATGTCTCAGTAATAGGAAAGATCACCCCTCATTCTTCAGGACTATTTCTAGTGATTACCACCAGAGCAGAGCACTTGCATACATTGTCAAGCACTTAGGCTGGTCTTGGGTGGGAGCTGTGAACAGTGACAATGACTATGGAAACTATGGAATGGCCATATTTCTGAATACAGCACAGAAAGAGGGGATTTGTGTAGAGTACTCTGTGAAATTCTATCGAACAGAGCCAGAAAAACTCAAAAAAGTGGTAGATACAATAAAAAAAGGCACAGCAAAAGTGATTGTTGCATTTGTTTCATTTATTGAGATGGGCTTACTTATTGATCAGTTAAATATTCTGAATATTACAGGCCTCCAAATAATTGGAGTGGAAGGATGGATAACGTCAACGAGTTTGATTACACCAAAGAGTTTTCAGGTGATGGGAGGGTCACTGGGGTTTGCATTGAGAAAAATCAACTTGGAAGGGTTTTCCAATTATGTTGTAAAAGCATTTTGGGACACAGCTTTTCCATGCTCACAGATTAAGGGGGATCCCTCTCAATATGCAATAAATTGCAGCAGATATCAAGATCTACTTGCACTGAAAAACTACAATGAAGATGTGCCTGAACAAAGATATTCAAGTCACGTCTACAAAGCAGTTTATGCTGTGGCTCATTCATTGCACAGTCTACTAAAGTGCAAAGAACAAGAAGGTTGTGAGAAAGGCCTGACAATAAAACCACAGCAGGTAAAAGATACAAATCAAATCAATAGAAAGGAAGAGAAAGGTGTAACAGTAGTTTTGGTGAAAAATGTTTTAAAATATATCAATGATAATGTACCAGAACTGTGTTTTTTATATTAGGTGGTTGAGGCACTGAAAAAAGTAAATTTTACCGTGAAGTTCGGAGATCGTGTGTGGTTTGACAGCACTGGTGCCGCAGTAGCCCAATATGAAGTTGTGAACTGGCAGCAGGACTCTGATGGATCATTACAATTTAAATCAGTGGGATACTATGATGCCTCACTGCCCCCTGACCAGCGCTTTGTGCTCAATACTGAAAACATAATCTGGGCTAGAGGACAACTGGAGGTAAATAAACTATTTGTAAATGGCATTGTTTAAATTGAGGAAACATTAATAAAAAAGTAACTACTTGAATTGACCTTTATGAAAGCCCTAAAGTAAAAAAAATAATAATAACAATAAATTAGCAGAGAAAATGTGGTGCACCATTATGAGTGCAAGTTGGTCTGAAAGAAGTAACATTATGGGTGAGTCAACACTGTGAAAAATACAGATAACCGTCAATGTATTAATTCCTGGTGGCTAAAATAGCCATTATCTCTAAGTTGATACATTTTCAGGATGACATTTCCAGTAAAGTCAAATAATGCAGGTTTTATCAAGTGGTCAGAAGAGCAGTGTTCATGAATGAGTTTTGAGCAAAATGATGAATAAATGATAAGTTGAGCAATATTGTGCAAATTTCTATAACACTTTCCAAACCTTGCTTTATTCTTAAGTACACACACGCACACAAATAAAAAAATAAAATAAAAATGACAAACCTCACATACTACATGGTCAAGTATACACTATTCCCTGTACATAAAATATTAACTTGTATTCTTT
This sequence comes from Sinocyclocheilus anophthalmus, assembly GCA_018155175.1. Lineage (NCBI taxonomy): Eukaryota > Metazoa > Chordata > Actinopteri > Cypriniformes > Cyprinidae > Sinocyclocheilus > Sinocyclocheilus anophthalmus. The sequence continues at coordinate 138,498 of JADLZN010006211.1, read as the reverse complement.
AGAGTCTATAAATAACTATGTGTATTTTTACTTGTAGAAGCCAAACTCTGTTTGCAGTGAAAGCTGTCTTCCAGGCACTAGGAAGGCTGCACAAAAAGGAAGACCTGTCTGCTGTTATGACTGTATTCCATGTGCAGAAGGAGAAATCAGTAATGAGACAGGTAATCTCACAGGACGTTGGGACAGTCCAGTCGTTCATGTATTTTCCCCCCCTTTTGTCTCCAACTAGTGATTGCATCTTCCTTTCCAGTTCAAATAATTGCAAAGGCAGTGTACAGGGGAAATACTGGGTGAAATGCTAGAAAAAAATATGTGTGGTAAAGGATAAGGAGATTTCTGTCATTTTTCCACAGACCGTTAAGGTATAGTGCTAGTCTTTTTCTCACTCTTTGGAGCAGGATTAACTGTGCTGGTGGCCATCCTGTTTTACAGAATGAGGGACACCCCATAGTAAAAGGCAACAACTCAGAGCTGAGTTTCCTGCTGCTCTTCTCACTGACTCTGTGTTTTCTCTGTTCCACTACTTTCACTGGGAGCCAATGACGTGCGTCATGGATGTTTGCGTCACACACATTGGGACTCACATTTTGTCCTCTGATCTCCTGTGGTAGGCGGGAAAACAATAGTGGTTTTGTTAATGGCCTTCAAGGATACCACTTCAGGACGTAGATTGTCATGAAAATGGTTTGGGACCATGCACAAAAACGACCTCAGTGTTAGGATGCCTTACACTTAACAGGTCTTATGGTGCTATGGCTAACAATACTCCCCCATTTCCATACAAAAAATATGAACTATTTAAGGAAAAGATCATTCTTGAGCTTGCAAAGTCTGGGCTCTACTGTAAGTTCTGGGACGTTCTGGGTTATATTGGCCTAACTGGCTGCTCGTGTGGCTTCAGGTTTTAGCTTTTCTGGCTCGCCACATGCCCTGAAACTCAAAGAAGCCAAATCATTCACCTCAGTGATGGATATTCTGTGCTGTATGGGATCACATTTGTTAACCAGCTATATGTCGTTTCTCATGGAAAATTTACTGTAGTGTGGGAGATATTTGCCATTTTAGCCTCAAAGCTTTGGTTGACTAGTCTGCATATTTGCACCTAAATGTTATATCATCCTGCTTAAGCCTGACCAAAATACAAAGAAACATCTGATGGGAAAAACATATTTTAAGACTTGAATAGCATATTATTATTATTTTAATAATTGTTTTCATCATTTTTTAAAGTTGATCATACATTGATCAAGATCACACACACACACACACACACACACTGTAAAACTGATTAAATAAACTGTCAAACTTTTATGTACAAATATTATGCAGTTGTGTGAGTTAAATAAAGAACCAAAACAGTGACAACTAAAAATGTTGATACTTTCTTCTTCTTTTCCCCCCCAATTACTTTTAAATAATTAACAGAGCACAGATCTGTATTTTAAAATATTTACAAATGTCTATACACAAGAATCAAGATTCTGAACATTCAACCAAATGCCTTAGTGCTAGGGATGTAACGGTTCATGTACGTGTCCTGAACCGTCACGTTACGGATGCCGTGGTTCGGTCAATCACAGGTGATCAATCCAGTAGGGGGCATGTACCATAATGCACCGCTAACCGCCACAACAGGAAAGAGCAGATGATGAGACGATTTGAGCAGCAACACAAAACAACAATGGTGAGTTCAGATGGAATGCAAGAGTTGTTTTAAATCAGCAGTGTGTGAAAGTTTCAGGTTCTAGAGATGCACTTTCTACATAACAAAATCAACGCTAAATCCTATTTCAATTATTCTCACATACATTCACATTTTTGTTAAAGTTTTATTTTGGCTAATCTTTATTCTGGAATTGCACACAAACTGCATTGCAATCATTTCCTCAAAATCTAGTTTGTGTGGAAATATTATAAGTCTGCAAACAGGATGCTGTCACAATTATATGGTCTGTCTTATATGCCCATTTTCATGGACTTTTAGTTTGTTTATCTTCAGTCACATGTTTCGTTTGCTCTAATTTCTAGTTAAATTGTGTTTGCTTGCCTGCCTTTTGGATTGTTTGCTCAATTGGATTATTAAAGCATTTTTTTGAACCTGTTCTATAATGCAATATGAGGTCGCCCAAGCATTGAGGAGCTAAACCAATCAGGGCTTTATAATTAAGTAGCAAGATTTTAAAATGTATTCGTTGTTCAATAGGGAGCCAGTGCAGAGTTGACAGAACCGGGCTAATAAGGTCGTACTTCCTGGTTCTAGTAAGAACTCTAGCTGCTGCATTTTGGACCAGCTGGAGTTTGTTTATTAAGCGCGCAGAGCAACCACCCAATAAAGCATTAGAATAATCTAACCTTGAGGTCATAAACGCATGAATTAACGTTTCTGCATTTGAAATTAAGAGCATAGGATGTAATTTAGATATATTTTTAAGATGGAAAAATGGGGTTTTCCAAATGCAAGAAACATGGATTTCAAAGGAAAGATTACTATCAAATAACAGCTAGGTTCCTAACTGATTATGAAGAATTAACAGAGCAGCCATCAAGTACTAGACAGTGTTTTAGGTTATTACATGAAGAGGTTTTTGGTCTAATAATAACCTCTGTTTTTTTCAGAATTTAGCAGAAGGAAATTACTAGTCATCCAGTTTTTTATATCAGCTATGCATTCCGTTAGTTTTGCGAATTTGTGTTGGTATGTGAAGAAATATAGTGCTTAGTATCATCAGCATAACAGTGAAAGCTGACACCATGTTTCTTGATGATATCTCCCAAGGGTAACAAATAAAGCATAAAAAGCAACGGTCCTGGTACTGAGCCTTGTGGCTCTCCATACTGTACTTGTGATCGATATAATATCTCGTCATTTACTGCTATGATTTGTTGACTGTATTTGATTTGTTCTACTCAAAATAATGTTGTGGTCGATAGTATCAAGCGCAGCGCTAAGATCCAATAGCACTAATAGAGAAATTCAACCCTGACCGATGATAAGTGCATCAAACTAATAATTGCTGTTTGAGACCATGCAATGCCATCAGAGTTAAGCTTTTTAAAAAACATAAAAAAAAGTTCTAACAATGACTCAGTAACCACAAACAAACCTGGTATTTATGTTTTTTTTTCTAAACGAAACATGTGCTAGAAGACAGCTGCATTGCCAACGTGATCCTCACTGAAACAGCCCCCCCGCGCCCCCTCCTAACTTCACTTTCATGAGTGTTTGCAGGACTGTTAGGAGAGGTGGAGGTGTAGCTGCTCTATTTAAAGATGTCCATCAATGCAAGCAAGTGTCATTTGGTCAGTACTTGTCTTTTGAATATCTATGGATTGTGTTGAAAGGTGCTCCACGCTTTCTGTTTATCATTATTTACAGGCCTCCTAAATACTCTCCAGCCTTTGTTGAAGAGATCACAGAACTGCTATCATTGATTTCCTCAGAGTTTGACTGTTTTTCTATTGCAGGGGATTTTAATATTCACGTTGATAATGCAGAAAACAAAACTACAAAATAAATTATAACTGTTTTAAATACTTTCGACCTGATTCAGCATGTGCATGAACCCACACACAATCGTGGACATGCTCTAGATTTAATCATCAGCAGAGGTCTAAACATTTCATCTATTGTTATTAAGGACGTAGCACTTCTGTATTTTCTTTGATATATTGATCTCTGTTACCACTGAATCTAGATCTGTCTTTGTCAGAAAGAGATGCATTAACGAAACACTAGTGTGCTATTTATGGAGGCTATGTCTTTAACACCAAGCATTTCTGCAGACTCTGTTTATCTTCTCCTTGATTCCTTTAACTCAATAGTTAAGAATGTTATTGATGACATTGTTCCTTTGAAAGTCAGCAGGAAGACTGGTAGACAGAAATCAGCTTGGAGAAAATCAACAGCAGTTCAGAGTATGAAAAGACAATGCAGAAAAGCTGAGCGGATGTGGCGGAAGACGAAACTTGAAATCCACTATAGCATATATAAAGACAGCCTTCGTACTTTCAATGTGGAACTAGCCACAGCTAGACAAGAGTTTCTTCTCAAACCTTATAAACAGTCATTTAAACAACTCTCACACTCTTTTTGCTACTGTTGAGGGACTGACAACCCCCCCCCCCCCCCCCCCCCCCACCAATTCCGAATTTCCAGTGAAATGCTCTCTGACAGAAAATGCAAACGAGTTTGCTTCCTTTTTTCTGAGAAGATCAATAATATCAGGATAGCGATTAGCACATCCCCAAGTTATGCAGGGGTTAGACTGATTCGACCACAATATCAAAAAGAATGTCTGCTTTTGAAGAAATTGATAGCAAAATTTTGAAAGAAATAGTACAGCACCTTAAATCGTCAACCTGCTATCTTGACGCACTTCCCACATTTTTTTTTCAAAAGTGTGCTTAACTGTTTAGAAGATGATCTCTTAGAAGTGGTGAATGCCTCCCTTCTTTCTGGGACTTTTCCAAACTCCCTGAAAACTGCAGTTGTTAAAGCCCTTCTGAAAAAGAGCAATCTTGATTACACCATATTGAGCAACTATAGACCATTATCAAATCTTCCTTTTATAGGAAAGATTATTGAAAAGGTAGTCTTTAATCAGGTGAACAAATACTTAAACTCCAATGGATACCTGGACAATTTTCAATCTGTTTTCCGACCGCATCACAGCACAGAGACAGAGCACTCATTAAGATAATAAATGATATTAAATTCTGAATCTGGCAAAATATCAGTGCTGTACTAACGCGAGAACTTTCTTCTCAGTTAAACCAGGAAAAACTGCATTCATTTCATTTGAAACAACGATTAATTTCTCCAGGTATGCACATACCTTGAATCTAGGGGTCTACCAACTAAAAAAAATCAAGTCAGGAATCTTGGTGTGATTCTGGAGACAGACCCTAGTTTCAGTAGTCATGTCAAAGCTGTAACTAAGTCAGCATACTATCATCTCAAAAACATTTCAAGAATTAGATTTTTTGTTTCCAGTCAAGATTTGGAGAAACTTGTTCATGGCTTTATCTCCAGCAGGGTGGACTTTTGTAATGGTCTCCTCACCGGTCTTCCCAAGAAGACCATTAGACAGCTTCAGCTAATCCAGAATGCTGCTGCCAGAATTCTGATTAGAACCAGAAAATCTGAGCATATTAAATCAGTCCTCAGGTCCTTACACTGGCTTTGAGTTATATTTAGGATTTATTTTAAAGTACTTTTACTTGTTTATAAATCGTTCAATGGCCTAGGACCTAAATACATATCAGATATGTTCACTAAATATAAACCTAACAGACCACTCAGATCATTAGGATCAAGTCAGTTAGAAATACCAAGGGTTCACACAAAACAAGGGGAGTCTGCTTTTAGTTATTATGCCATCTGCAGTTGGAATCAGCTTCCAGAAGAGATTAGATGTGCTAAAACATTAGTCACATTCAAGTCTAGACTCAAAACTCATCTGTTTAGTTGTGCATTTATTGAATGAGCACTGTGCGAAGTCCGAACTGATTGCACTGTATTTTATATATACTCACTTTCTATTTTTAACTGTTTTAAATTCACTTTAAATCAATTTTTAAATCATTTTCAAAGTTTTTAAATTTCTTGTTTTTATTGTTGTGATTATTGTTTTTATTTCATTTTATGTAAAGCACTTTGAATTACCATTGTGTATGAAATGTGCTATATAAATAAACTTGCCTTGCCTTGCCTTGCCTTGCCTTGCCTCGAAGGGATTGTACCTTTTGAACTGGCACTGTGTCTTGATGTGTTTATAAAGAAGAAAAGTCTCGCGCTCTGACATTAACTCTTCTATAATCCCTCGATTTGGTTGCCCCCCCTACAAATGGAATGACAAAGTCACTTTCCACAACTATTTCTCGCCCCTGACGTTGCATCACGTAAAAGTATAGGAGGCAATGCATATGAAAACTGGTGCTTGTTATGGATGCTACCTTTTATGATTGGCAACAAAGTGCCAGAAGAGGACACAGCATGGCAGGTTTTGGTGACCTTGAAAGATATTGTTGAGCTTGTCATGGCTCCTGTTTACACAGATGAGACACTAGGATACATGGAAAGCAAGATTAGTGAACACCGTTATAGGTATTTGGATGTGTTCCCAGAGGAGAAATTGAAACCGAAACATCACTTCCTGGAGCATTATCCTTGGCTTACAACTGCTTTTGGACCACTTGTGTTTCTCTGGACCATGCGATTCGAATCCAAACACCGATTTTTTGAAAGGATTGTGAGGCAGACTGGGGTCATTCAGAAACATTCTCAAGACAATGGCAAGAAAACACCAATCAATGATTGCATATCACATCCATGATGCTAACATTGTAAGGCCAAAACAAAAAGTGGCAGTGGAGGTTCTAAAGGACAGCATTAAGGAGTAATTTGTAAAGAAGTTTCCCAGGGCAGCAGTTGTGAGCATGACAAACAAAGTCACCACTTTAGGCACTGACTATTGTGTTGGACACACAATATTGTGTTGACTATTGTGTTGTTGTGTACACTTCATTTACATATCAGAGTAGGTTTTACACTTCAGTTTAATTATGCATGCCTTATCAATCATGTGTATTATTCATGCCTTATCAATCATGCCAAGTATACTTATTGAATTTTTACAAAAATGCAATCTCATCTTTTTCTGTCTTCCTACAGCTGAAGACAACAAATACAAGGAAAATGCCAGTCCAGTTGCGAGTCATCATAGAAAAAAACAATATCCGAAAGTTGACACTTCCATCAGGATTTCCTAATAAGGTGGAAGATCTTGTTTCAGAAATCATTCAGACATTCCAGGTACATGGTGAATTTGGACTACTCTGAGGACAAAGACTTTGGGAACCAATTTTTCACTCTAACTTCAACTGCCAACCTGGAAGACAAGGCCACTGTGAAATTGGTAAGAAAGGAGCCCTTGCTAACCCTTGACTTGCATCCACTAGATGAATCAGGACTGTCCTCTACACAGAGTACCTTGGAGGATGATGGTGAAGGGTACACCTCTCTTGCAGATGACGTTGAACTGTCAAGTTCACAAGACACCGTTCTTCTCCCTGAGTCATGTTGTTCTGCTCAATGGCCAGTGCCGTTTCAAGTGCCGATGTTTTCCCGTGACATTGAACTTATCCTTGCAGAGGCTAACAAGTCATTTCATGCCTCTGGAGCACATTTCCATGATGCAAGTGTTAAATCTGCAATAATGCAAGACCTTGACAATACTATATTTTCTTACATGGCCTACCCTTCAAGTATGCAAATATCTTCAGTGGCTGAAGCCCTTGTTAAAAAGTCTCCATGCCTTAAGGAGCCTAGGTCCTTTGTAGGCATGTATGGCTGGCAACAACGCCTCAAGTACAAAATGCACAATTTCCGTGCCAAGCTGAAATCACAAAAATATACATATCCAGAATTAGAAGTAAACACATTGAAGAGGACGCTACCGACCGATGCAGCACCAGCTAAAAATGTGAAAAGACCAAAGAAAGCGGAAGTGAATTATCTCCCTCCGCATCCTGTTGGGGAAAATCCGGACACATTGGAAAAGGAGAGGCTCGAGTTAGTCGATGAAATTAAGAAGAAGAACAACGCAAAAGTAATTGAAGAAAAAATGTCAAAAATCTTTTCAATTAGAATACTGGAGGTTGTGACCACCAGCCCCGCTGTCAATGTCTTAAAGTGGAAGTGAAGCAGTCAGTCAAGTTTACATTATTTTGTAAACTGATTTCCACTTAAATAAAAAAATATAAAACAAACACGATTAATGAAACCATTTTAAAGAAAAGGGGATGTTTTGCTATAGCTTTTGGAGCAAGGGCGCCGCCATCTTGGAAGACCACAGTGTGTGACGTCATGGGGTTGGTTCCGTTGCCTAAGGTAAACAGATACAGTAGAAGTAACTGACTGACCGATGGAGACTAGAAAGCCAAATACCACAAGCAACATCAGAAGACAGAAGGGGGGGCACTGCTGTATTGCTCCTGGTTGTAAAAGTGATTTTTACAGCGTTAAAACAAAGGGCAAATGAGTTCATTTCCATAAACTGCCACTAAAACGGAGAACAGTACTGATTCACTGGCTAGCGGCATTGAAAAGGAAGCCTCCAATGGGCGCTGAGGCCAGAGTATGCAGTGAAAATTTTTTGGAGGAAGATTACATTCAGGAGAAAACTTTTGAGTCAGCCAATTTAGTCATTCGCCGCACTAACAAACTTAAGCCTGAAGCTGCTCCGTCTGTTTTTAATTTCTCTGGCTATAACGCGTGCTCTACTGACCGCCCGACATTCTGTGACAACAGTAACACATCAGTGCGCCGCAGGGAAAGTGCTCTAAAACGTGCCAGTCAGGTAATGAAGAGACATATATGGTATTTAGCAACCCAAAAAAGCCTAAACATACTAAGACATCCAGTATGTCCTCAATAAAAAAGCAGTTTTCATAAAATTTCTATATGAGTACCTTTCTCCCAATGAACACTTCTCATTCCAAACAGCAGAACTGTTCACCTGTTGCCCCTCCTCCCATCCCGAAATACATTCAGACACAATCCCACCACTGCCTCAAAATTTCTATCATAGGCTATACAGAATGTTGCCAAAATGATCACAAATTAAAATAAACCACAAGTATAAACACTCGTTTGTCATTTCACAACATGCATTTTATTCTTTAGACCGCGAGAGATCAAAGCCAATGAGAACAACAAAGTAAATATTTCTTACCGTGTCTCCACGCTTACCAGTCCGGACTCTGTGTGTTGGATAATCGCCAAACGTTATCCCCAATTCTATAATCTTCTGAATCTACACCATTATCTTTTTATCATTTTGCATTCCGTGCAGTGAAGTTTGAAACCAACTTTAGTTGTCCTGACTTCTTCTTGTTCAATGGCCGTTCACTCCTTAGCTATTTTAGTTGTTTTGACTTAATTTTGTTAGCCTGTTTTATCAGCCCGCAATTCCCTTGAAAATAGCAATGGGACCCTCTATTGGTCAACAAGGTGACAGCTATTTTGAGTTTATCTGTTACTAGCAACTAGTGAGTGTATGTGAATGAGTTTAAATATAAAATAAAAAAAGATAATAAACCAATACAATTAAACACATACAAAAGGTAAAGACTAACTTGAATATTAAAAATATAATAATAAAATACAAAATAGATATATGGTTCCTCATTCTCAATATCACTGACACATTCATATTGAGAATGAGGAACCATATATCTTACAAGATAGAAAAAGTATCATCTCTACAGGAGAACTGCTGAAGCTCTTTTGTGTGTGCCATTGGGAGGGTTGTGGCAGATGTCTGGTGAGGCCACCAAGAGTCTTTGAATGTCGATTTGGTCTTAGGATAACCACAGAATGCATTGATGGCCATAATTATATGTGGCATTCTCAGCCATTAGTTGGAGGAATAATGGAATGCAATGTTTCTGTCCCTGCTGCTGTGTTTGTCACTGGAAACGAGTGCAGTCCATTCATTGAGGTATGCGACACCATTGGCCTGACAACCATATCAAAAGACAGTGGTTCAACATACAGAAGGCCTACGTCATCCCAGAGGTCAACAATGCCTGGACAGTACACAATGAGGCTGTACTGAGCACTTTATATGATGATGAGCCACTAATTGTGGCAGGAGACTGCAGATATGACAGCCCAGGTCATAATGCTTCATATGGGACCTACTCACTCTTGGATATTAAGTCAAAGTTGGTGGTGGCACAGGAAACTGTAAAAGTGACAGAGGTGAGGAACAGTTATTGGCTTGAGGTGGACAGTTTGGAGAGATGCCTTTCCAACCCACTGAGCAAAGGTACGTTGAAACGACGTCATTTCAACGTCTTTTTCGGACGTTGAAATGACGTCCCCTGAAGAGCCAGAACTAAAGGTTGCAGGTGGTCCTCCAACAGTACAAGACTGCTTTAGGCCCTGAGGCCTCTGCCCTACATCTTGAAGCAGAAGATCAATGTGGCCTCAGTAGTCCAGACACCAGTGAGGATGAAGAAGAAAACACAATTTAGGTAATTCATTTATTCATATGTATGTTTGTTTGTTCTCAAAAATAGACCGGGGGTGTTCCATCAAGGTGGATAAAGGAAAAGCCTGGCTTAGGAACATTGCAGGGAAAAGTTGCAGCAACGTCAACTGGCCTGTCTGAGCTCGACTCAAAGCGGGCTGATGCCGCCGCTGCAACTAAGCTTGTCAATTTGCCAGATGCTGATTTTAGAATATAAGGCATGGCACCTGTTTCAACAGTCGGTCAGCTTGTAGCAAAGTCAGCTGGTCAAGTTACTAAACTTTCACCTGTTTGAAGTTTTGGATGGAGGAAAGACAGGATCAATTCATAGATTTGTTTGAGAAACAACTGTGTCTGCATGGCACAAGCCTTAAAATGTACTCAACTCTACAGGGCTGCTTATGTACTCCACGCACAAGCACAGTACATGCTTATTCAAGCCTGGTTAAAGTCAACGTTGACTAGACGTGGCTAAATTATGTAAGTGGAATGGCTTGAGCCTGCAGTGAAAGTCAATGTTAATTCAAGCCAGGCTTTTTCAAGAGAGCACAGCTTTCATTAGCTGCGTTGATGGAATATCCCCATTACTGTTACTCTCCATAATTTATTTGTGTATTTATTGACGCTTTACACACCTTGTTCATTCTAAAACAGCTGAGCTTCACCTTCTTATCCTATCTTTTGCATTTTTGTTTTTCTGTATTTTCCCAGATGGAAGCTGCACAAAGGACTGTTGAAGGAAATGGACTTGCGTAGTGTTTGTGTATTTTTAGTATGCTGATTGATTTACCACATCAAAATCTGTATGCATTCTATATTGTTGAAAATTAAACCTGTCTGTAGATTGCCAAGCAATTCATTAAGCACACGAATGCTCCTTGAAGATGCACTCTTAGTATAGGTGCACCAATCTCAGCCAAAAATGTTAACTTTGCACATATGATATTACCAGATGTAATATCATGACATGATATTTGGGTAGTGTATTCATACTCCTTTAAGACAGACTCCCCTTGATTGCGGTAACCCCGTGACCTTTCCTCTTGTGTAAAACTCAAGGCTAAACTTTTGACTTGTATACAACAAATGTTAGGAACAGATTTCTAAGTAATTTGCTTAGCATTCTCAAGCTTCCCAGGCATTGAATCCTGTCAGTTTTGTTGACCTCATGACATTCCCTGTAGCACAACCCTCAGACCAGAATGTAAAGTTCGATATTGTCCATTGGGCAGATTTGACGTGAAATCTGGTAAGCAAATGCGTGAAGATGACTTTGGTGACCTCATGATGTTTCCTCTATCACCACATTTAGGTTGAAATGTTAAAGCTTATTCTTCATTACTTGCATTTTCCCCACATTCGCTTATTCTGCAGTGCAGCAGCAGAGGGTCTGTGCCTTTTTTGTCCAGAGGGGTATTATATATGGGGGTATGGTGATTGTAACTGTTGTGTAACTTTATATTACTGCACCATAGAACATAAACATCATAACAAATTATTTCTTAAAGATGGTTATTTTGTTTAAAATTGGTCTGTCACTGTCAGTTTTACAGGGTTTTTGCGGGTCCTTAAAAAGTTAAACCAGTTATATTGAATTTAAGGCCATAAAAATGTATTAAATGGTATAAGATGGTCCTAATTATGATTTTTTTAATAATAGCTTCATGTGACGATTTAACTTCAAAAGGCCGTGATTTCATTGAATAAATATGAGCGCTGCAAGTTTCAAAGTCAGGTGCTGTGCTGCTTTGTGTACTGCCGTTACCAGGGAACCCTGCTGATAGAAAATGAATTGGCATTGTTGTTCAGACCAAAATAAAATTGTTTTAACAATTATACTTTTAAAATCTGATAACACCAATGTCTTCCCCAGCCCCTAAAACCCCTAAGAGTTCCTGCAGTTTTATACTGCAATCTTCTAATTATGGGGAATATACCAATGTATTTAAAAACTACAATTCCCAGTAGAGACGCGCCTTTGAACTTTGTACTACACGTACAAATCAGCGTCCATATTTGAAGTTCTTTCAGGTTCCACAGTAGGGTTAGGTTTAGGGTTATAAAAAATTATTTTTACTATATATGTCGACTATCTCATACAGCTGAAACATACATTACACTGCATTTAGATGATCAAGATGAAAAAAATCGTGAGTATGTCAGTTCATCGGGGATATTTAACCGTTATTGTAGAACAACCAAGTCAGGGCCGTCTCCATTGTATTTATAAACTACAATTCCACACAGAGACGCGCGATAGAACTTCTTACGAAGGTACAGATCAGCCACCACATTTGTAGTTCTTTCGGTTTCCAGAGTAGGAATGGGGTTATAAAAACGTATCTTTACTAAATATATCAACAGTCTCCTCCAGCTGAAACATATTAAGATGATCGTCAGGATATTATGAAAAAATCTTCAGGATATCAGTTCATCTGGGGTAGTTATTGCAGAAATTATTTCGAGTTATGCAATCTTTTTTTTTTTGTAATTATGGCCTGAATATGTTTGTTTAGCCCCCTCAGGAATGTAATAAACTGCCTCTGTGCTCATAAATATGCAAGTATTAGGAGAAATAAGTAGGCCAAACAATACCCCAATAAAGACTTCCAAAATGTGTGTAGCCTACTCGACAATAAATCAACAGTTGTGTTTTAGTGTCAAAAACTGTTCAATCAATTCTAGTAGCTATAACCATGGTTATCCAGATAAGTATCTTTATAATTAATTTATATGCCCAAATTGTCATTTCAAAATAATCCAACTAGTAAATCAATGTGATGTAAAGTTAAACAAATTCCTCACATAAATATGCTCAGTGTACGTTTTCTTTCGCTTATTTTTCTCAACTTTGTCACTGTAATAATTTTTTTCTTTTCAGTTAGTATGTAAGGAAAAGTTATCTTTTGCAAGTGTTTATCATAGTGTATTTGTGGTCTTTCTCAGAAATACAAGTGAACAAACACCAAATGCTTATTTATTGCTTAATTATTGACTGCAGGCTTAAAGAGCGAGCAAACAAATTTGACAAGGTGCATAAGTTGAAACTATTTAGTCTTTGGCAATTAGAACACATGGAGACGTCATTATTTGAAAAGTAGTAGAAAAATGCATGATGTGAAAAGGAATATCCCCCCATGGAGTCTAGACACTGCCGATGGTGAAGGAGTGAAAAGCAATGCGGAGATCTGGATGAATGTGGAGCTCAGCTCCTGATGAGCACAGTGGAGGGACTCCTGCGAGCTGAATATGATAAGGACTGGCGGTGAATGGGGTGGAAGATCTGAAGATTTTTGTCGCATCAATATGTCTGAAATGACAACTGTCAGCAGCAGAAGGAGGAACAGCTTTAAACAGTGGTCTGTGAGGTTAAGTTAACTTGAAAAGTACAGACAACAGAACATGAAATCAAGTTATATGTCAACTGTAATAAAATAAAATATAGTGCAATGTATAATCATGAAATATAAAACATGTTATCGAATAACATCTGAAAAGGAAATTGAGTTGGATTAAGTACATTTCTATTTAATCCTACTTGAGACTAAACTCCATGTGTCTCATTTATTGGGGATTTTCACCCCTACAGAAAGATGAGACATGACTTCAAAAGCAGAGCAAAAACAATGTAATAAACAGGCAGGAACCAAAATGTAGTTCAAATTCTACATTTTATTTCTTCTCATTAATTTGAAGAGAATCCTTTGGCTGCCAGGAATGGGCCCACTCCTTGCCACTAAAAACAGAAGGGATTTTTTTTTATTTACTGGGTGTTTCCAATAAACAAACATTTTTACAAGTTTGAAGCACACATCATTACAGAACATGTCTTTTATAAGCATAACAGTTTTATTTTCCACGAAGGACCGCCACCATTTGCGAAACAAAACAAAACAGATTAATAAGAAATTATTGTAGCAAAAACAAATAAAAAAGTTTAACAAAGATAAAGTAAATTAATAATGCCTACATTAATTGATAAAGCAGAAAAACAGAAGAATACATACCATATTGGACAGGGCTCCCAGTCAACCAATATTTCGGCTTTGCCCTATAAGAAAATAAAAAAAAGAATAGATTAAAACACACACTCATTCCATTCTTAGCATAAGGCTATTATGTTTGGTTACAGGCATTGAGTTTCACTGATACAATATACAGTGGGTCATTGTTGGTATTTACAGCAAGTGATCATGATTTTTTCAGTACAAGCTGTAATTCAATATCTTCCTAATCTGTAATTCAAAAAACTAAACACATAAAAAAGTATCTGCCTAACAGTTACTGTATGTATTGCCAACACACAAGCAAGTTTCCAAATCATATATTACACTTTGCATACTGTCTACACTATGCATTTCTTTTATGACTGTCTAACCTTTCTCACTCTTTCTCTTACTACACTCCTGATGGGGAAAGCCTCTAGGCGAGTGTGGTAGGAGCAATCTGTGAACATCAAAAACATGTTTCACATATTTCTTAGAGTAGGACCAAAATACACACAGCTCTGAAGACTTCAGTAGTGACCAGACCTGCAAGGATGACAAGTGTTGTTTATCACTAATTACAAGTTGAACCAGGTTTAACTTGTACCATGGAACCGAACTTGAGAACAGTTGTGAAGTATTTTTACTCCGCTATAAAAGTATTTTTCAAGTGTCAGTACTTTATCAGAGTGTTTTCCTTTAGAAACATAGCAATGTCAACACACTGATAGAAGCATCGATCATTGCATTTACATGGACTTACTCTTTTGTGGCTTTTTCCTCATAGGCATATGCCTTGGTCCCTCTGTGGGATACAAGATTACAGCTGAGTCATATATACACAGGGGGGAAAAAACATTAAAAAAGGGACACAATGCACTTTGTAATGTCTTTTCAAAATACTGGAAATACAGTCACAGACAAAAATAAAAATATTGGCATCCCTGGATTTCTGTCAGATAAATACACTACTTCTCCCTGAAACTTGTTGCAATTACAAATTGTTTGCATTGGAACAACACAAAAAAGCAGAGGAAAAGCATACAAGAACATCTCCAGACATCTTAATGTTCCTGTTTCCACTGTGCACAACACTGTCAAGAAGTTTACAGCCCATGGCACTGTAGCTAATATACCTGGATGTGGACGAATGAGAAAAATTGAAGAAAGATTGCAAAGAAGGATTGATCAGAGTGGATAAAGAACCCCGGTAAACTTCCAAATAAATTGAAGTTGACCTGCAGGCACAGGGTACAACAGTCAAGTTGACCTAATTAATGCAGCCAAACAATCCTTTAACGGATTTGAATTACAGAAATGTGTTAGTGTGTTATGTGTAAGCCAGTTTAAAGAGATGTGTCTTTAATCTAGATTTAAACTGACAGAGTGTGTCTGCCTCCTGAACAGAGTTAGGTAGATTATTCCAGAGTTTGTTAAATAGAAAAAGGATCTGGCGCCTGCAGTTGTCACAACAGTGACAGCTTGCACTATCCATTGCTATCTGAATAAAAAGGGACGCTATGGTAAGAGACCCAGAAGGACCCCGCTGCTGACACAGAAGCAAAAATCCAGATTGGAGTTTGCCAAGAGTTTTTTTGGGTAAAGCACATCATTGTACTATCTTCAGAAAATGAAATGAGGCCTTCAAAAGAAAATAACACTGTCCCTAAGTCAAACATGGTGGAGGTTCACTGATATTTTGGGGTTGCTTTGCTGCCTCACGCACTGGATGTCTTGACTGTGTGCATGGCATTATGAAATCTGAAAACTAACAAAGAATTCTGGGGCGCAATGTAGGGCCCAGTGTCAGAAAGCTGGGTCTACGTCAGAGGTCATGGGTCTTAAAGTAGGACAATGACTCAAAGCATGTTTAAAAAAACACCAAAATATGGTTTAAGACAAAGCACTGGAAGGTTTAAGTGGCCAGAAATGAGTCCAGATCAAAATCCCATAGAGCACCTGTCTAGAGATCTTGAGAAGAAACCCTTCAAATCTGAAAGACCTAGAGCAGTTGGCAAGAGAAGAGTGGTCCAAAATTACAGGGGAGAGCTGTAAGAAACCCACTGATGGTTACAGGAAGCGATTGATTTCAGTTACTGTTTCCAAAGGATGTGCAACTAAATATTAAGATGAGGGCGTCAATTTTGTCCAGTACAATTTTGGAGATTTGTGTATAATGTCTCAGATTTGGCTTTTTTTCTTCTGCTTTTTTGTGTTGTTCCAATGCAAACAATTTTTGATTGCAACAAGTTTCTGGTAGAAGTAGTGAATTTATTATCTGACAGAAATGCAGGGGTGGCAATATTTTTGTCCATGAGTGTATGTGTCCCAGGTGCATCTAGAGACCCCCAAAATATGAGAAAAGGCCATCCTCTCTCTTATAGTAAATATGTGTGCAAACACGCTGTTTATATTTGGCTCCACATTTTACATTACATCCAGGCTCATTAGAATAGTAACCATAGTAGGCTTCTAGAAGGCTCCATCTAAAATGGCTTGTTTCTGAAAAAACAATTAACTGAGTGCCTGCATAAAGGCCCAGTATAAGATAAACAATGATTTTTTGTAACTGTGGATCACGCAAAATTACTCTAGTGGAGTATCAGAATAAAAATATAGAACTTGAAATGAGCATAATAGGTCTCCTTTAAATTTAATTGAATTCCTTAAGAAAATCTGTTTGACTAATGAGCTATGGTAATCCATAGTTACCAGAAACACCAATAATTACCCTAGAAACATTATTTACATACCTGACGTTTTCTTTTTGTAACTGAGATCAACTGTGCCCATGGCTGACCCTGTGAAGACAGCAGTGGGTTTTGAGAAAGAAAATTACTCATATACCAAATAAAGCTTAAACATATTATTTCAAATACATCAAGATTACAACATCACACAAGCGCAGCAGTACATGTACTAATAGGCATAAAGTACATGCATTTTTTTTGCGCGATTGAATTAGGGTTGATTCATTAACCCCACGTGTTTTGTTTTCTTGCTTATGCCCATACTGTTTGTGATAATCACAATTTGTTTTAACACGTGCTGATCCTTTGCTGACTTGTTCAGGGAACACATGGTTGGGTAAATGGTTGTGTGGCATAGCCAGATATAAATATTAAAATAGCCTTGTCGAAGGTCTGTAATAAGCAGTGGCCTTTTCCACCATATTAACATTGGCCGCTACCATCGGGAGTGTGTGCCAGTAGAATACAATTGAGTCCATAAAAGTTTGACACACCGCCGAGGGACCGACTTATGCTGCTGAACCAGCAGTGAACTAACGTTAGGGAGCTGAAGAGCCTGAAGTGACACCATAGTTGCTGTATTTATTTTGTTTCAGAGGGAATTTGTTAATAATGTTTGGTGTTTTCATATGTGAATAAGACATGAGGTAGGAGTTTGATATGGTTAGTGCACCAGCAGTAGTCAGACAGAAACACCAGCAGTAGTCAGACAGACAGTAGTCAGCTCTGTCTGACTACTGCTGGTGCACTAACCAGATCAAACTCCTACCTCATGTCTCATTCACATCTATGAAAACAACGAACATTATTAACAAATGTGTTTTGGGGGAGTTACTTTGGTGCGAGCCCTGATAGGATTTTTTTTCAGTTGGATACTTTCAAAATCTAGCTACTCTGGCTGGTTTCTCTAATATTGCCTATCCAAGCTTTAACAGCATAACAACAATGCCCCTGACATATAAGTGGACGAAAACAAAAAAAACATAGGAATAGTACTTTCAGCATTCGATTAGTATTTTTTTTTTATTCATGATAGACTCACAAAATTCATTCCAACACCCCTAGTGCAGATAGATATCATCTAATTATGTAATTTCAGATGGACTTCTCTTGCAGATTATCCATAGAAATTGAGAACCTTGTATAGCATGACATGTTTGAGTTATTTTCCCCTACTTGGCATTATGCGTCCTGCAACGTGACTATTTCACATGCACACATTGCAATGTCGATGCTAAAAATATATAAATGCAGCCTTATGCCGAGTTCACACTGCACAATATTAGCCCAATTTTTCACTCGCCGACAGGTTTTGCGAAATCGCCAACAAATGCCCGAAATCGGAGGCAAATCAGTGCTCGTTCACGCGAGTGACAATCACGCAGTGTGAATTATCAAAGACGCGATCTGAGGGAATCGCTGACGCCCGTGATATTTGGCATGCTAAATATCTGGAGCTGTCGGCGATTCATAATCACGCTGTGTGCAATGAGATCTGACTGAAAACTACATCGGCGATGACCTACAGCCAATCAGAGACCAAGATACAGGGCAACGGGAAGTTCGGGAGGAGTTAAGACACAAATATCAGTATTTTAATAGATATATGAATAATTATATCATATAGAAACAAGCACAAACATTTGCTTGACCAGCCACAACATCAGCATAACAGTTACTGCAAAATTATTTACCTCCAACTCTCTTTGCAGAACACCCAATCCCTGTTCCCTGCATCTCCCTCCTGCATAATCTGTTTTCTTTTCTCCTTGTAGCTGGAAATCAGCTCACAGACAATTCGCGGGCTATATATATATATATATATTTTTATATAAAAATAATATTTAAAATAATTACAGTCTTGCTCGCGAGAACTCAGGTCTGACGCACGTGTGTTTTCGCGTTATTTCCTTATCACTTGTGTTTTGTTGTGAAGTGTAGTTTGCGGACCAGACAGAGCTGTTGGCGATTCTTCCTATTGTGAAGTCATGCAGTGTGAAACCCCCTGTCGCCGATCCATCGTGCAATGTGAACACAGCAGCAACTGAATGCTACCCCAGATAGTCACGCAGTGTGAAAACAACGGCGATACGATGATTTTGAAAATTGTGCAGTGTGAACTCGGCATTACCTGCATAAAGCAATATGTGGGAAAAAAACACTAGAAGTTGAGTAACGTTAAGGTAACCCATGGTTCAAATACTTCAAGCCTTTACAAATTTCAACTGAAACTCTTTAAATCTCTCATTACCTTGTACCTCCATAGTGTTCATCTGCTCCGCCTGCCCCTCCATAATGGTCGCCTGCTCTACTGTAGTGCTCATCTGCTCCACCTGCTCCACTGTAGTGCTCATCTGCTCCACCTGCTCCACTGTAGTGCTCATCTGCTCCACCAGCATGTTCCTTGTCTCTTCCACATGTGTGGTCCTCACCTCCTCCCGGCTGCTTGTGTTCTCCAATGGGTCATAGGGTGTGAGGTGCAGCGTAATCAGCTGATCATCATTGCCACTGGAATCCTGGTTCCAACCTGTGCAAGTTAAACAAGTGTTATGTTTTGCTTACTTAAAACAGGTGCAGTTCAAACTCATGGTTAACCTCTATATTTGACGTGTTAATCTATTTGAATCGTTCAATCCAATTTAGTAGGTTTGTGGGTGCCAAACTGCAAATGTGGTAAGCTGGAATTTGACATACATGTGTTGTGCTCTTCCCATCATTCCCAAAAGCTTGCTGTCTTTTGGGGAGTGAATAAGACAATTGTTTAAGGGATGGTTCACCCAAAAACTAAATTTCAGTCATCAACGAAAAAAAAGAAAAAAAAAGAAAATAAACAGTCATAGTTCCTCATCCCCAAATTTTGTGGAATTACTTTCAAACTTCACAATACTATGCAGAGAAAAACTGTGGCAGTGAACAGGTAGAAAAGTTTTTGGAGACAGTTGTCTTACAATTTGTAGGCTAGTTTGCCAAATCTTACAAAATGGTTTGAAGGAGGGCTGTTTGGCTGTGTCTAAGGATAACTTAATCTTTAAAAACTTTAATTGTATGAAAAGACCCAGTATTGTGCTAACAAACTCTGTGTTGGTTATATAAAAATGGAAACCTCTCCCAAGTTTCTACTGTCAAGGAGGTCAGAAGTTGACGACTGAATTTATGTTTTAGAGGGGGACATCTCTTTAAGATTTAGGCCTAAACATTGATAAAAAATCTTTTGCATACTCAACACAAGTTGTAAACTGTGACTTTAAAAATATAGTGCATGCATCTTACCTTCACAAAGGTATTCATAAAATGAACCTATTTTTTGAAGGTAGTCCTGGGCATAGGTGGAGAGTGTGCAGCGAGGGGTTAATATTTCACACTTGTTTTCTTTCTTTTTGGTCTCCTTGCCAAGAAGCAGAACTGGCTTGTATCCAATGGCATGGAGTTTCTCAAGCTGCAATGACAACATTGTGTATTTGCTGTTTAAAGTAATAGAAAAACAACAGCAAAAAAATAAATAAAACTAAGCTTATTAGTTATTTATTGAGTTATTGTTAATGTAGTTATTGAGAATATATAACATCATTGATGAATGCATACAGGTTAATGCGATTCAGGATTTTTTTACTTTATGGTGAGTTTAGCTTTTGTATAACCAAGTACGTGCAACCAAGAAAGGCTCATACAGTAGATCTCTTCTATATACAGTAGAAAAAAAAAGCAAAGAAATGAATCTGAAACCATGAGGGTATTATAGAACTTTTTGCAACATTAGTATCTCAGGTTAAGCACCTACATTGGCAAGATTGTGTAACCACTGTACAACTGGACAGTGACAATCTACAGATTTATTCAAAATAAGAACCTTTGTGACTATATGGCCAAATGGGTGAATGCTCCACATACATTTACAGCTGACATGTGCACGTTGTAAAGAGCTTTAAATACTACAGTATGAATGTAGTAGAATGAATGCAGTCCATTTGTTATTTCTCATCCCCTTGATAAGAACGTTTGATTACTATATTGCACCTGTGATTCTATCATAATGCATGAATTCAGAATTCCCAACTATCACTTATATTTGCAATGTTCCAATTTTGCTGTGGTAGATAATTTAGGACTGTGATGTGTTAAGGCTAAGATGTGATTATTTAAGGGTATTACCATTTAAATGAAAACAGTACATTAAATTACATTCTTGCAAAATCACATTTACATCTGCCTTCAAAGCTGATAGTTAAATTGTACTTTTACATTTGTTCTGACATAAAAGATATAAAATAATAATGATAATGCCTTTCTGACCTTGCACTGGTATGATCACTTAATCACAAATGGTACCACTGAATTTATTCTGACAGTTTAATGTAATGTAAGAAATTGTACATACCATGACAATTGCTTCATCCTTGATGGATGCAATGTTGTGGTTCTTCTTACGACCAACCACCCATTCCTCTCGCTTCTCATCAAAACTCTGAAGCTTCTTCTTGAGCCGCTGTTTCAGAGGCTGCTCCTTTTTACAATTCAAACAGATCTTCTGTGCGCAAAATAAAATACCCTGACAAAAGGGACAAATCTTTTTTGTAGACCCCCCTGGCATTGCGAGAGGTATAGATAGATAAATAGATAGATAGATAGATAGATAGATAGATAGATAGATAGAGGTTGGCTCTTAAAAGTGCCTTTGGGTACGGTAAATCAGGTGTATCTATGTTCGGACAGGTTACTCGTTTGACGGGATCTGCAAAGGAGAACAGAAAATGTTAATTATGTAGTGTAGAGTAGTTATGTTACAATAAGGTTTAAAAGGGTACCCCAATAGTGAGAGGTTCCCATTTTCTTATATATACTCAGGGTAAATTAATAAAACTTTTCAATACAATTTCCTGTATGACAGTTCAAAGGCATGTAACATGCGTCTGGGGTTCCTCATCCAAGATTTAAAGGAAACTTCATGTGCAGTAACTTTAGGCAAAGTTATATTGTTATTACTGACACATTACAGTGAAGTTGTGGGTGAACCGCGATGATCGAGAGGAAATGTCATCTCTAGAGCTCACACAATAATGCAATGCTCCATGCTAAGTTACCCTTCAGCTGATATCACTTAAACTACACTTAGCTTTTACTAGTAATCATTACTAGTATGATTATTATTTATTTTTTTCATTTAGTTGTTTATTTGACATTTTTAATTTTTGTATGTCACTCTGTAACGGTTTTTTGATTTCTAATGTCTGACCAATATATCAAAAACGTGACACCTGTTTAATTATACGCACTCGCTGAGGAAGGCTGAAGGCCAAAATGCATCAGTGTGCAGAGTTTTAGTTATTTTTAATGTCTATATTGAGATGGCTAGAATGTGAATAAAGGCTTTTTAACTTTTTTGGACCGGAAGAAGTGTCTTGGATTTCTTTCTATTAATAGAGTTAGCTTATATTGAAGTTAGCTAAGTTAGGCCCGTTTAGCAAGCCTAATTTCACAAGTGGTTTATTATTATTGTTATTATGATTATTCGCTGATAAGGAGTAAACCATTGGTCGGGTTTTAATTGCTGCTCTAAATTTTAAACCATGTGAGTTTCATGGCAAAGAAAGGCATCAATTACAACATTTAAACAAAACATGATCATTAGTAATTAGCTCGTAACTTACCTGGACAGTGGTTTGAGCGCAATGAGAGAAATTCACCCGCGTCCCCCCCCCCCCCCCCCCCCCCCCCCCCCGAGCCTGCGGCCTGGCTCCGGAGGCGGGTGATCATGGGTATGCTGACAGTAAATGCAAATGTAACCTTTACCCCAATTTTTATAAGAGAATAAGGCAGAAAATATATTTTATAATTTCTATACTGTAATAAACGTGTGTGTCTCTAATTAACGCAGTCTCGTATATTTGTATATGTAACGTAACTTATAGTATGTGTGTAGTGTATGTATAGTATGACCGCAAGGAATCGCGGGTTTATAATAGCAAGTAGATTACAGAATATAAAGCAATAAAAAGAAGGATACAATTTCCTGATTATATGTTGAGTAATAATGCTTGAATAAAAAAAAGAATAACAAATCAGAAAAAAAATATACAGCGTCTGTGGTACCAAGTGGCAAAAAGAAAAACGTGGTGGATGACACGAAAGATATTTCCTATTGAAATACATTCGATGGAAATTCGTGCTGAGTGACACGAAAAAAGAGGGAAATTCGTGTCCATGAACACGAGTCAATAGATTAAATTTCGTGACTATATCACGAACTGCCGCAGTTCTGGCGCCTCCCTCCGTCTCAGTGTTAGCTCAGCGGTAGAGTTACTCTCACGGGACACTGCACTTAATCGCAATCACAAAACTACATTATTTCCATCTGCTTTAAAGCAATACCAGTTAAACATTTAATTCACTTGCTGTTGTGCATGCTTTTTCTGAGCGCGTACTCATTAAGCGCGCTCACACTGAGAGCCTGTCAAAAAGCGCCTGATTATTGGACTAAGTTGTCTTTCGCGTCTGATTGATTTCGCGTCTAATACTGTCAAAAACACACAAGGTTTACATATAAACACAGTTGGTTATGTCTAAAATGAAAGTAAACAGTTAAGAGAGAAACACGTGAAGCTCTTAAAGGGACAGTAGCTACTAAACATGCTGCAGACTGTCATTAAAGGGCTCGTTCCCCCCCCCACCCAAAAAAATTAAATTTCGGTCATTGTTTACTCACTAACATTTCGTCCCAAACTGGTATTAATTTCTTTCTTGTGCTGAACACAAAAGAAGATATTTTGAAGAATGTGAGTAACCAAACAGTTGCTGGTCCACACTGACTTTTACAGTAGGAATAAAATACCATGGAAGTTACTGTGGACCAGCAACTGCTTGGTTACCCACATTCTTCAAAAATAACTTTTATGTTCAACAGATGAAAGAAAATGAATTCAGGTTTAAAACAACTTGAGTAAATGAGGTCTACAAAGTGAAAACACATTACAATTGACAGATTGACTTTAACGTTAATAAAACAACAAAACAAAGAAAAAAATCACTCACTGCTCTTGACTGATGAACTTATCATCAGTCAGTTGCTTTAAAAAAAAGTATAATTGATGTATATAGTGTTTTATTTTAATATTTGTTCATTCAATTTCTTGAATGCTACTGCTAAATACTGTACCTGAAAAATAAAGCACTGTTTGTTTTATTTGTATATTATGTGTATTTGTAATGTATATCTTTGTTCTTATTTTCTAATAACAAAGATAAAATAATGACAAAGATTTTTATCTTTGCTCATTTTGGCGTAAATGTCTGCCATTCTTTTTTATTTTGTTGTGTAAGAGGTGTTATGTTTCTGCACTCCATTTTTAGCAAATTAAGAAAACTTTGTCTAAATCAATTTTTGTGATGTTTTGTATTTGTTGTGCTCTGTATGGAACATCGGTGCCTGTTTAAGTGATGAACTCCATTACTTGTGTTTGTTTTCAGACATGATAACAGACGTTTTATACTTGTGCTACAACTTTTTGGCCTGTGCTACAAAACTTTCAACCTCTGTAGCACCAGTGCTATGTGAAAAAAAGTTAACGTACAGCCCTGCTATTTGCATGTTTTCTTAAGTTGCAGCGCACTGAGCTCACAGAGTCACTGTTTTGTCACTAAAATGCATGTCTTTGTAGTTCCAGAGTAAAAAAAGGGATACATGTATCTGTTGCCTCATTGAGTACCTTGGGGAAAATCAAGAAGAGCTGTTCCAAGACTGTCAGGTATGTTATTACATGATTCATCATTTCAAGGTATTCGAATAGATACACATTGTTTCTTTTCCCTTATTGTGATCACTGTGATTTAGCCAATAAACCAATACGATACCTAGCCTTTGACAAATAGTCAGGGTAGTGCATTAAAAAAATATTGTATTGTAAGTACTGTATTGTAAGAAGTATTTATTTATGTATTTTTTGTTAGGCAGTACATTTTAGGGATAGTTCACACAAAAATGTAAATTCTGTCATCACTTACTCACCCTCATGCTGTGCTAAACCCTAAGACTTTGGTTATCTTCATAACACAAATTAAGATATTTTTAATGATACCTGAGAGCTATCTATCCTTCCACTCAAAGTCTGTTCATGCAAAACTTTTGACGCTTTAAAACATTCATTAAGAGATTGTAAAATAAGTCCATATGAATCTAGTGGTTTAATACAATTATTCAGAATCAGAAAGAGCTTTATTGCCAAGTATGTTTGCACATACAAGGAATTTGTTATGGTGTCAGAAGCTTCAGTACACAGAGACAACAACAACACAAAGCTAATAAAAAATGAGATGTGAATAAAATACACATGCATAAATATAAACCACAAAAAAAGAATAAATCGTATGTACAGGTGTGCTATAGATGGAATAGGAATAGAATAAAATAAAATAAATTGTAGGGATGTACTAGGGTTTAGGGTGATAAATAAGTATAGGGTTATTGCACATACTGTACTGTAATTGCACAATGGGAGAACATTAACTGTTCATGGGGTAGATTGCCTGGGGAAACAAACTGTTCTTGTGCCTGGCTGTCCTAGTATTCGGTGCTCTGTAACGCCAACCAGACGGCAAAAGTTCAAAAAGGAGATAGCTTGGATGTGATGAATCCAGAGTGATTTTCTGAGCCCTTTACCTCACTCTGGATGTATACAGTTCTTAGAGGGTAGGCAGGGGAGCACCAATAATCATTTCAGCAGTCCGAACCGTTCTCTGTAGTCTTCTGATGTCTGATTTTGTAGCTGAACCAAACCAGAAAGTTATTGAACTGCACAGAACAGACTCGATGACGGCTAAGTAGAACTGTTTCAGCAGCTCCTGTGTCAGGTTGAATTTCCTCAGCTGGCGAAGGTAGTACAACCTCTGCTGGGCCTTTTTAGCTATGGAGTCTATGTGAGTGTCCCATTTTAGGTCCTGAGAGATTGTGGTGCCCAGTAACCTGAATGACTCCACTGCAGTCACTGTGCTGTCCATGATGGTGTGTGGGGGGAGTGCAGGGGGTTTTCTCCTTAAGTCCACGATCATCTCCACTGTTTTGAGGGTGTTCATCTCCAGGTTGTTAAGACTGCACCAGACAGCCACCTCTTTAACCTCCTGTCTGTAAGCAGACTTGTCTCCGTCCTTGATGAGACCGATGACTGTAGTGCCATCTGCATACTTCAGGAGCTTGACAAAGGGGTCTTTAGAAGTGCAGTCATTGGTGTAAAGGGAGAAGAGCAGTGGGGAGAGGACGCAACCCTTTTGGTGGTGAAGCTAGGACAGAGACTGGGTTAGTTTTGGTTTGTAGGATGTTGGATGATCGTGTTGAAAGCGGAGCTTAAGTCCACAAACAGGATCCTTGCATAAGTCCCTGATTTGTCCAGATGTTGCAGGATGTATTGCAGTCCTATGTTGACTGCATCATCCACAGACCTATTTGCTCTGTTAGCAAACAGCAGGGGGTCCAGTAAGGGTCCTGTGATGTCCTTCAGATAAGCCAACACCACCCTCTCAAATGTCTTCATGACTACAGACGTTAGGGCCACAGGTCTGTAGTCATTAAGTCCTGTTATCTTGGGTTTCTTTGGGACGGGGTTGATGGTGGAGCGTTTGAAGCAGGCATGGACTTTGCACAGCTCCAGTGATCTGTAGAAGATCTGTGAGAAGATGGGGACCAGTTGGTCAGCGCAGGTTTTCAGAAAGGCTGGTGTCACACCGTCTGGGCCTGGTGCTTTCCTTCTCTTGTTCTTTCTGAAGACCTGGCGCACGTCATCTTCACTGATCTGGAGTGCTGGAGGGGGTGGAGAGGGGGGTTGCAGGAGGTGTTGGTGGTTGTGTGGAGAGATGTTCAGAGCGGGTGTGGGGGGTTAGACTGGGAGTTAAATCACAGCAAAACCATTCAGGGCGGTCAGCGGGTGTTTGATTGGCCTCATGCTGGGGGTGGTGTCTTGTAGCTGGTTATGTCGTTCATTCCTTTCCACACTGATGCAGCATCATGCGCAGACAATGTTGTTCTAGCTTTTAAGCGTAGCCTTTACTTGGCCACTCCTAATCACCTTATTCATTGTGTTTCTTTGCCTGATTGTCAAACCTGTCCCCCCCTTTTGAGGCCGCCGCTTTGGCCTGACGAGAGGATGAGGAAGTTTTGCTTGTAACCATGGCTTATCATATTTGAATGTAAATGAGTCCTGTAGGGCTGCACATGTCTTTCACTAAACTGATATAATTGTTACAGGATTCCGTTAGCTCATCCAATCGTTGTGCTCTTCAAACACCTCTATCCAATCAGTGCAGTCGAAACGGCTTGGCAATGCTGCTCTGTTTTCGGGGTCCATCTCTTTACAACTTTACTACATGTTTAGCAGATTTAGGTTTATTCCTTTAAGTCAGTAAAGATGAACCAGAGGCAGTGGTCAAGAGTCCCTACAGCTCTCTGGGACCACAATATGCCGCCTTTATGTGAGTAACACGGGTCCTATATTACTGTCTCTTGTGGGACATGTGATGTGCTGTCTGTAAATTTGGCCATTCACGGGAGAGATTTGCTTTATTAAAATCCCAGAGAATGATTAAAACAGAGTCCGGGTGTTGTTGTTTTGTCTCTGTGATCAGATCAGCGAGTTTCTGTAAAGCTGAGCTCACGTGCGCTTGCGGAGGAATGTACACATAATGAACGAGCAAAACTCCCGCGGCGAGTAGAACGGCTTACAGTTAATAAAAAGCGCTTCTAGATCGGAACAGCACATCTTCTTTAAACGCTGTAACATCTGTACACCACCTTTCGTTGATGTAAAAGCATGTCCCGCCCCCGCACAATTTCCCCGTTGATTCTGCGTCGCGATCCGCTCTAAACAGCTGAAAGCCCAGGAGACTCAGCGCGCTGTCCGTAATGGCGTCATTCAGCCAGGTTTCCATGAAACACAGAGCAGCAGAGTGTGAAAAATCCTTATTTGTCCGGGAGAGCAGAAGAAGTTTGTCCGTTTTGTTGGGTAGAGAGCGGAGATTCGCCAGATGGATGCTAGGCAACGGCGTTCTGAATCCGCGCTTCCTGAGCTTCATGAGCATGCCGCCTCGCTTCCCCCGTCTGCGCGTCCTGAAGAGCTTGATCAGCACAGCAGCTCCGCCGACTACAACGTTCAGCAAAACGTCCGAATAATCAAACTCCGGTAGGAGATTTTGTGTTCTGCCGAATGTTCAGCAGTTCCTCCCTGGTAAAACTGATCGTGTTTGAGAAACAAAAAACAGGAAAAACTAACAAAAACAGTACAAACACTGGAGAGTGTAACACTGAGGCTGCTGTCTGCTGCGCCATCATAAGTATCAATTCTGAAGAGACGTGATTACTTTATATGATGAACAGATTTAATGTAGACTGTTATTCTCATATACACATTAATCGGCGAACCTAAACAGAAGCTCAGACTTACTTGCTTGACACGCAAGAACAAACCTCATTGGTTTTTACAGAGGCACAAACATGCTGTGAGACAAGAGAATGAACCTCATTAGTTCTAACGTGTCAAGCAAGCATGCTTCAGCTTCCATTTGCCAAACTTGGATGCTGCAAACATTGTGTGCTGATCATTATTTTCATGTAAATAAAAGCCTAAATTAATCTGTAAAACATCACATAAAGTGGTAATTTTTCTTCAAAAGATTTGGATTAAACCACTTTATGCATATGGATTTATTTAACAATGTTATTTATTAAGTTTTTGAAGTTTTTGTGTGAATAAACTTTCAGTGGAGGGACAGAAATCTGTCAGGTATCATTAAAAATACCTTAATTTGTGTTTTGACAGTTAACCAATGTCTTATGGGTTTGGAACAACATGAAGGTGATTAAATTATGACAATTTTAATTTTAGGAGACTGACCTTTTAACAGTGGTGCATCGTCAGGGCCAGCAAAGCCTTCTCTGCTGGCCTAAACACTATCAGAATCACTGATTTAGTTTTAATATATTTTTCCATGAATGTGTATTAAATTATTTCCAATAGTCTATTCTCTTCATTTCATAGCTTTTCTCTTGGTTGCATTGCTTCCAGCAGTGTGTTTATATTAGAGCTTTTAGCCAATCATATTTCAGCAATCGTGTTGCCAGGGTCAAATAAATCTGCCTCAAGGCCTTTAGAATCAACAATGCAGGCGTCTGTTAGCTTAAATCAATGGCAATGAAACCGTTGCTTTAACCAATCAGATTTCGAGTTGGCAACACCAGGGCCATCTAGCTGGCTAACGATAACGTCAGCATTTTCTCGTCCTTTGATTGGATGGTCAGCATACTAGCTAGCAAACAGCATCACTGTAAATCATTTTATTAAAACTTAGTAAAACTTTTATTACTGTTCCTCAGGTTTAGATTTTCAGTGCATTTTGAAAAAATATTTGCCTACTATATTTAGTAAATCTAAAAACAATAGTCCTAATGACTGCAAAAAACAACCACACACCTCGGCACCGGCTCTGTGAAAGACTTGTGAAGATGAAAAACCACTCGAGTATGGTAGGTTAATTTTCATTTTTGACACTTTTATCGCTTGATGCGTTGTATGCTGATGTTATTTGCGCGATATAAAGCCAGGTTTAAGTTTCTGTAAGAATATCTGAGTTTCCCGAGTGGAGCTGTATTAGCGGTCTTTTCCTCCGGCCGCAGCGCCGCTGGCAGAGGCAGACCAGCGGGGAGATGAGAGTCACAGAGGTACGTTAAAACACATGTATACACTTTTCTTCATCGTCTTGTATGAATTATTTTAATGTTACTTGCTCACTTTCCTAGTAAAGCTGTGCTAACCAGTATTTTCCTCCTGCAGTGCGCTGGCAGACCGGCGGGGAGACTCGTGAAGACGAAATAAAGCAGTAAGAGAACATTAAATTGTTAGGTCAACTTTAAAACACATGTAATCACCTTATTTGTTTTATACCAATGCTATCTGTAAGATATAAATACGTTTGGGTGAATAAATGTCTGTAAGAACATCGGATGGACTGTATTTGTCATTTTGTTAGGTTAATGCTTCAGCTACAGATGATGTGTTGCGCAATTGTTAATTAGGTTTCTTTCTTTAGTAATGGCATTCATTCTCGCTACATAAGATACCTGTCTGTTATGTAGTGCCCTGTTATACTGCATTACTGTGTAATATTTATGGTTTCTATGGCCGTGGCTTCATTATGATGGTATGAAGAGATGGATTCATTCAGGACGCCACTGAAGGCCTAGGTGTAAAATGCACGGTCCGCCACTGCCTTTTAAGAATTACATGTGTGAGCATTAATTATGCCTTATATTACATTTTGAGGGTTTAGTTCAATTTTTATTTGATTATATCATGGTCCATCTTTATAAAAAAAAGAGGTCGTCAGAGTTTTAGAATGCCATGCTAGCAATGTAGAATTATGTTACTGCTACCAACAGTTTAGAAAAGCTAGTTGAGGAAAATATGCTGCAATGGATGCTGACATTTATTTTTTACTTTTTAATTGTACATTGATTAATATTAAATATTTAACCTTTGATGGGGAACCATTGGCAAGTTAATGTTTGATATTGATGGTTCATTGGTTTGAGCTCCATATACATGCCAGAAATGAATGAAAGGTACAGATGGGGGACATTTAATTGTGAAAATTTGAAGGGTTCACCCATATTGTCAGGTAGTGGCAGCTCTGTTATTCCTTTGTTCTTTGGTGACATTTCTTTCCTGAAGGGGGTGATCTGTTCCAGCGTAAAAATCTACTTAATAGCATGACAAGCTATTTCCATCCACAACAAGGGGTTACATTTATAATTGTTTTATTATGGGATACTGTGGTGAAGAATTTGGGTTTTGATTTTTATTTGTTACCTGTTTATATTGAAGTGCTGATTAATACAGAAATCCTGCTTGTGTTCAAACAATTGGCATGAACCAAGAAAAGAACTGTAATCGAACATTATGCTAATTTGCTTGAACTGACATAAAAATATATTAGCTTTTTTTCATTTTCAACAGGAGGATGAACTTCAAGGCCACACAAATGAAATAATGAAGTTGGTGGTGATTCACAATCCCACAGTTGAGGAGGGCCCCGCAGATGTGTGTGTTGTTATAGAGGGAACCAAAGTGCTGAACGGTTGTGGAAACAGAATCACAGCGTGCATACTGCTGATGGGATTGATCTATGCCCTCAACCTTGAGTATCCCAAAAACCTGAATACCTTTTGAAGTGTTCCAGAAACTTTTTTTGGAACTTGACGGAGCAAAACTGCTGAAGAAGGTCCAAAGCCTCAAGCGTAAACTAATGGAATGAGCTCTCTGTACTGTAAGTTCAGGCTCCGATTGTTTGCTTCATCCAATGAAGTCATTGTTTTATTTTCAAATAGTAAATGTTCAAGAAGTTATATGTAATGGGAGTAATATGTAATATGAAGTTGACTGTCACTTAAAATTGAATGCAAGTACGTTCTTTTGCACCTAATTAGTGTTAAATGTTTTATGTTCAAATATTAAATGTTCAAGAAGTTACATGTAATGTGAAGTTATATGTAATATGAAGTTGAATGTCACTTAAAATTGAATGTAAGAGCATTTTTTGCACTTAATTAGTTTTATTTGAAGTTGAAATGTTTGTTTGGATCCATATAGCATGCCAGTCTATTGAGGTAAAGGAGATCAGTTTGTCCTCTCATTTCAGTGTCTCCTTTCATTCTCTAGTGTTGCAAGTATTGTAGCCACATTAAATCTAAACACATTGTTTGAAATGATAACGTGAAGAAACAGTATTTAGGAATCTTGCTTCTAATGTATATTTTGACATCTAATGAAGATTTTGGTTTATTTTTTTGAATGGAATATGTTCAAGAAGCTTTATGTAACATTATGATATGTTGTATTTCACTTGAAATTTATTGTAAGGGGTTATTTTGTACCTACAATAATTAGTTTTAAATGTAAAAAAAAAAAGTAATTTGGTCAATAAAAAAAGAACGTTTTTAAGTCAATTCAACCTTCCCTGAATAAGTAATGTGTAATTATTTCTATTGGCTAGTCATTATTAATAATAATTTAGTAGATGAGTAATTAGTTATGTAATGTAATGAGGAATATTAGGTAGACCTTACCTAATTTCTTTTGGTTTGTCATAGCTGATATAACATGACAGCGAGTTGTTAGAAAATAAATGTATACTGACATCATTGCATGATGACTAAAGAAACCGACGAAGCGGTTCATTGACCCAAACTCCCCGAAAGAATCGGTTCACGAAAATGAATTGGACTTTGCATCACTAACATCGCTAAATTGTAACATCGCACACAGGGAAGGACCATATACTTCACAAATAGTGCGGAGATGTGAGTCTTTTTATATAGGGTATCTGAGCATGCGTATATTTAGAAGTCCAACGTTTTAGACTGCTGCCATGTATGAGTATTCTGGGGTATTGCCCCCGGCGGCCATGTCTGAAGTCTGAGGTTTATGCTGGAATTTGTAGTTGCCTGACCTAGAAGTCTGTAGCATTTGAATGAGGTATTAGTTACACGTATTAAATTTAACATCTTTGTAAAAAGAATTGTTAACACATATTTAGACTAAACAATTATATTCAAGAATAATAAGATATAACTATGATAAAACAGACTTGACATGTACATGTTGTAACGGATCAGCTGTTGTTTTGTTATTTCGTAAAATAGCATTAGGATTTGGTTGTGTGTTCTTGAAATCAAACAATTGTCTTTGTCTTAAGAAAAAGTCGAACAGCCCCATCTGGTATCTGAATATTCTCAAGTCTGTCTTCATCATGAAATAATGAAACCATCATTACCCCATTCTGGAGAATGTGTGTTGTGTTAGACAGGGTGCTTCATGACCCAAAGGGTTATGTTTGTTGGGTTCTCTACCTCCACATGTCTTCATTTCATTGAGCGTGACCGGTATTTAGGATGGCCAGGACTGTTAGGCAAGGCATGGCATGTTTATTTATATAGTACGTTTCATACACAATGGTAATTCAGCGTGCTTTCCATAAAAGGAAGTAAAATAATAATTTAAAATAATAATAATCACAACAGTAAAACAAGGAATTTAAAAAAAAACGTTTAAAATAGTTAAAAATGTTATATAAAAAGGATATTATATGTTGGTACCTATGCACCATATTAGTGTTCTAAGAATCTTTATTAATTTTTTGTTTGCATCAACACCCCCCAGAAGGCGATTACATTTGCAATTACCATGCCCTCCCACAATGGTCGTAAAACCTCAGTATTGCAACCCTCCCGCTTGGGATTTCGCCTTTCTCATTGGGAAACAAGCCCATCTTGAGAGCGTTAATCTTCTCAGACCTTAAGCCTCACATCAGTGACCCGCACCCGAGTCGGTGATTCGGTTAGATTCTAAGATGAAGACATGAGCTAGAACGCTTCTGCAACCTGCTAAGTTCGTGCCAGGCTTCGGCCTTGACTTTTCCATTTACCAAGATTCTCTGACTCAAACTGGTTCTTTTTCATCAACCAACTTCAGCAAAGATCAACTTGAGCCTTCAGATTACATCAGGAATCTCTGTCAGACAGACAACACATGCAAGTATCAAACTTAGTCTTATTAACTGATACATTAAGTATCATTGGTACCTTTTTACAAAGGTGAGTTTGAACTAAGAATCTGACTTATCCCTAAAGGTGTAGATCTGCTGAATATGCAAATGGTTCCATAACTTCATATTTTTATTTCTTTGCTCTTTACTGCTTAAGCTTTAACCCTTTCCTATACCAACTGTATACATGTGTGTGTTTATGTAGTATGTTAGACTAGTTTAAGTGTTTATGTAGTTAATAAAGTCTTACTTGTATCACACTTGACGTTGTTCATTGTTTGCTCATAACTGGAGTCCCTTAATCATGCAGATTTACGTTACAAACTTTTAGAATTGTACAGTAAGAAGGTTATTTCTTTTAACCAGGAAATTAACATTCTTAGACTTGACAGACAGTTGACCCTGAGAGGTCAGCTAAATATCTACAGCGGATCTAAAATATTCATAATTAATTATAACTAGTTATGATTAATTATTCATATTTCTCCATGAGCTGATTCGCTACAGATTGGTGGAGAACGCGAGGCGTTGATAAAACTAAGGCTATGAGCTTAAACACTGTCAACCTAAAAGTGTGTGCTTGATAGTCCAGGTTAGAATAGGGCGTGACTTGAGATACGCTGTTGTGTCCTTATTTTCTGGCTTGTTTAAATGCAGATAAAGTAGGGGCTTGAATTGGTACCTCTATTATGATTGAAAGAGTCTATGTATTTCATGCTTAATGGTAGCAGTGTAAGGTTAATCTGATTTTAGCGAAGAAACCCTAATTTCAGTATTAAAGCATAATTCTGTTCTGACGAAGCATAAGTCTGAATCTCAGCTCAGCGGCATGTCCAAACTGTACCATAATGAATAATGCTGCTTAAAGTGCCCAGCCAATCAACCAACAAAAAATTGCAAATTGCAGTATTGTTTAAATTGTTTCTTTGAAGAAGAAATCTCAGTACAGTTATATCAAGGTAGATTTGAGTGTTGCTCCTCTTTCTACAGCATAAAGGCCTTATAGTTTATAATTAGATTGAAGCAATTCATCTACACTTTGACTGTATATATACAAGCCTAGCAACCTGGTGGTCATTACTGTGTTTCACTCGCTGAGTGAAACTAAAGGTGTAATACTGTACTTTAGTATTCATGTGTGAGGCACACATAACTACATATATGTTTAAACCGGCTGTAACTTACAGTAAACCTGTTTTGGTTATTCTTTAAACAAGTGCAAGAAGTTTATTGTTAAATTAGAGAAGCACTCACATAAGTGCTTATTTAATGCAACAAGTCTTGAAGGACTGAAAGCACCACATTTTAAAACTGTGGGCAACTTCTTTGAAATAGGCAGACACTAAACTGTTTGAATTGCACTGGCATGCATTGGTTACCATGACAATGACTTGTCACAGGAAGCGCTAACTCCACATAGCACACGCGTCACCTGGCGACGCCATGTTGTAAACAAACCACCTTAAGCAGCTAAGCTAACACGACTTAGCATAGTTTCATCTTAGGCTAAGCTACCAAATAGCTTTAACAATTAGGGGTTAGCACTCTTTAATTGAAGCTTTTAAATACAGGATGTGTTAGGTAATGTAATTTGAACTGAATCTAATCCCTGGTTTCTTATTTTTCACTTTCTTGTCCTTCTTTTTCTTCTTTTTCTATGTTTACCAATCTTCAATTCGTCTCAGCGAATGTAACTATCTTAGATGTATCCTTCCTGAATGCTATTGCTCAGTTACTAGTTAATTAAATCTAAATTTAATTACATTTTAACTGTCTATCTAGAGAAGAATCATTAAGTTATTGGGTGTTTTTAGTAACACAGTGAATAACGCGCTACGGAGGGCGTATGGTATGGTCTAGGCATGGGAGCTGAACACGCAGCAGCTGTGACCAGACATGGTGTGTTGCCCAACACAAATCTTACAGTTAATCACGAGTGCTACTGATTGTTCCTAATATCAGATTGATTACCCTGTTTTAATAATAGCAGTCAGCTAATTTTAAATCCATTTACATGTTATGCCCCCTTTTGTTCCACTTTGATTTGATGTTCTTTCTGAACCTCAAAAAGAACCAGAGACACTTCTATTTTTGATTTGTTTATTTTCAACACGTGCTATAATTTTATGACTCTGTGACACAAGTCATCTAGACAAATACTAGGGCAAAACTATAGTCCTGAGCACCAAGTAATAAACATAATCTGAATAGGAATGCTCTCCATCTTCTTTTTCCCTCCTCTANTGTTCTCTCTGAACCTCAAAAGGAACCAGAGACACTTCTATTTTTGATTTGTTTATTTTCAACATGTGCTCTAATTTTATGACCCTGTTACACAAGTCATCTAGACAAATACTAGGGCATAACTATAGTCCTGAGCACCAAGCAATAAGCATAATCTGAATAGGAATGCTCACCTCTTACTTTTCTCTCCTCTATCTACTTCACTTCCTCAGAGATTGTGCCTGTTGTGAACCATCAGTAAGTTCTGAGTGATAACTTCACAATAAGAACAGTCTTAAGTCATCAATCAGAACTCTGTTTACGCCCTTTTCAGCAAACATATGCTGACCCAAACCTATTTTAGCATTCTGTCATCCACAGCTAAGATAATAACCTAATACTTCAGCTAACCACACCTGGCAAAACCTAGCTGTAAAACCTAGCTCCACACTCTGTTTGATCTTGTATTAGTCTCTAGCCCTTACTCTCAACACAAGTTTGACAAAATGTTGCAGATGCTCAGTCTAACTGCCCAGATTGCAGACCAAAGAGGACTGGCCAGGCGTTGTGAGGAACACCCTTCTACCCAGGGCTGCTGACAACCTACTGCACCAGAGCCAAAAGCAATTGGACACCGAGAGAAGAGTAGTAAACACTCATTTTTCAGTTAAAGGCAGTTCATCATTGAATTCAGTGATGTCATCATCCAGATCAGTTCAGTTTAAATAGTATATTTCCAATCATTTGCAATCAAGTCAACGATATCACTGGAAATGAAGTGTCTAACTAAGCAAGCCAGAGGCGACAGCGGCAAGGAACCAAAATCATCGGTGACAGAATGGAGAAAAAAACCTTGGGAGAAACCAGGCTCAGTCAGGGGGGCCAGTTCTCCTCTGACCAGACAAAACAGCAGTTCAATTTCAGGCTGCAGCAAAATCACATTGTGCAGAGGACTCATCTGGTTACTGTGGTCTTGTCCCGGTGGTCATCTAGGAGACAAGGTCCTCACTAGGGATCTGTATCTGGGGCTCATCTAGTTGTCCTGGTATCCGCTGTCTTTCAGGGCTGTAGAGGTCCTTTCTAGGTGCTGATCCACCATCTGGTCTGAATACGTACTGGATCCGGGTGACTGCAGTGACCATCTGATCTGGATACAGACTGGATATGGTGGCTACGGTGACTTTAGAATAAGAGAGAAACAGACTAATATTAGCGTAGATGCCATTCTTCTAACGATGTAGCAAGTACATCGGGTGTTATGAGAAACACATAACTCCAGCAACCACAGAAAGGAGGGGGTCCCTCCCAAGCATCCCTGCAGCAGTGCATGATGTGACCCCCAGAGACCTTGACAAGCTAACCAGAAACATCCCAGCATTCACATAGTATGGTGAAGAACGGAAAGTTTTAAACATTGCTTGCAAGCAGACCCAGTAATCAGTCTTATGTGTCTGTCTCATAAGTTTAGTAACTTCTTATACATGCGCATACCAGTTTCTGATCAAAATCAGATAAAACTATAGCTTGAATGTGCCTTCCTACAAGCAGTAGAAAGTTTTCAGTGCTATAATGTGTTTAAATCGTACGATAAGAAACTAACCTGATTTTAGCGAAGAAATCCTAATTTCTGTTGTTAGTAGAGGGTACGCCTTTTCTGACGAAGGAATCTCAGATTAGCAACCCCATATAAGTGGTACTAGAATAAGTCAGTCTGATCTTGGGCGAAGAAATCCCCTTTTTCAGCACTGTTGTAGGTGATGTGAGCGATGCTCCTCATTTCACTGATTTAAGGCCTTATTATGTGTTACGTATCATTGTATTCATATTGATCCGCTCATGTGAAACATTTACGTCAAATTAATGGTGTTATTCTAGTGTAGCTAACTATGAATTCACCATTGCCTGTGAAGTGAATGTGCTGTTTTGATTTGTGAATGAAGTTGTATGGGACTTGTCATAACTGATTGTTATGCCCCGCATGATTTTCCCATGCATGTTCACAGCAGTGCAAGTTCTGCTCCACTTGCACCTGATGTGAGCTTGCATTGGTCTCCTAGCAACACGTGACCCCGGAAGAGCAGACTCTTCCGGTTAATCTGACAACATCACCCACTTCACAGACCTGTGTGTAAACAAAGAACTGTGTGTAGCCAACGCTAACTCTTTAGCAGCCGCACAGGCATTTAAGCTAAGCCCTTTACCTCAACTGCTAGCTGTTAGCATCCGACTAACACTTAGATAGGTGTGTAAAGTGTAACTTTCAAACCACTCCTCTCTCTCTCTCTCTCTCTCTCTCTATCACCGTCTCTCTCTCTCTGTTTCACTTCCTGTTTATGCTATCACCTTCTCTTTGGATTCAGTTAGGTCGGTCCCTCCCCACATACTTTGGTTTTACTTGTGCTATTGTTTATTTTTGTTTTGACTTTATTCTACCTTTTTTTTTATTTTATTGCATTTATTTACATTTGTTTAGCATGAATGTACCAATTCAGCTAAATTGATTTTTATTAAATCTGAGATTTAATTAAATCAATTTGTTTATTTACTTTTCCTCTTAGTTTCCTACAGCTATTAGGACCTTTTCGTTTTACTTTACCTTATTTTAGTTATTTTACCATCACCTTCTTCACTCTTTGTATAGGATTACAGTAGTTCTAGCAACTGTTGTTTCCTTAATGAGTTATACAGGTTATTAGTAGCCTAATCCCTGTTTCCTCTCTACTTCTCCTCACTACTCAGTGCCAGACCTAATACATTGAAGGGCAGCTACCATTCCACACAATGTAGGCTAAGAGTTTCTTTTTCTTAAGGAAAAAACTAGGAACACTTCCCATTGTTTCTTTTTCTTTTTCTTTTTGACCTTGAGGTATTTGGTGTGGCCCTGCTAGCTTAGCTAACAGTCTAACCCTAGGTTTATGAGTCTATTGCAGCATCACCCACAAGTGACACCTGCCCCTCACCAGCTATTCATACTTTACACGGCCTATACAGCCATTCCCCATAGAGATAGCTTAACACCTCTGTACATACTTGCATTTGCCTTGTGCCTCTCTCTCTCTGGTGTTCCCACGAGTGTCGCAGACATTCCACAGACATCCAGCCCTGCCAGCTCACCAGGACCACCTGGAAACCCAGCAGAGCACTGTAATGGACATCCTTCAGCTCAAAGCAGCCACCGACCTGCCATGGCAGAGAAAGGAACAGCGAGACTGCGACACAAGTGGACACCTGACACCCAGCCTGAACCACCAGGATCTGACCAGCATCATCCTCTCCTTGGCCCACACCCTCAAGGGCCTCAGACAGGAGGTAAATTAACTGAACCTGCAAGTCACAGAATTCTACAGGGAACTGACACCTGCTCAATGAGAGAAGTAACAGAACGGATGCAAGGGACCTTCACAGAATGGTGCAACAGAAGGAAATCACCAGTCTTCAGGAGGCACTAACAGCCACTGGACACCAAGTGCAGCTAGGAAAGCCACCAGACAGGACTTGGAAAGAGAACTGTTTCACACAAAACCTTAAAAACTGTGTATGTGGAACTTAATGAGAAAGACACTTGAGTTAACGCCTATGACTGCCACCTGCAAGCAGCCCGAGCTGAAATCCAAGTCCTTGCTCAGCAGCGAGACAACTCCAAACACCAATCGGGTAAAGTCAAATGAAGCCAAGGTGAATTCAATGTCACAAATGAACTGAAATATGCTTGCAGACCACAAGGTGAACAGACAGGCAAAACACGAAACAAAACTTCCCCTGGCAAGCAGGCCCAGACACCCTCAGCCAAGAGTCCGAACCTGTGAGGGGGGGGCAAGAGCCCACTGTTCACACGTCACCAGCCAGCAGCCACAGGGGGGTGGGGCAGGAACCCTTCCAGAGGATCACTACAGACACACACACCGTGTGGCCCCACAGACCCCAACGAGCTGGCCAGAGACAATACATCTGGCAACCTAAATACTGCAGAGATCCTGAGGACATCAAAGGAACTGATCCTGAGAGTGGCCTCACCAGCAGCTTAAACAAGCCATCATAAAGGAATTCTCAGACCCAGAGTCTGAACACGGACTGATCACTGCCCTAGACACCAAACAGGGCCGGCATGAAACTCCCCATGGTTACTACCACAGACTTCAACGAGCTTACTTCGGAGCTCGCAATTACCCTGGGATGGCGGAGGACACCAGCTGCAAGAGCCTTTTCCTCCGAAACCTCCATCCTAGTGTAAGTCACCATTTAGGCATTATGGCCTGCCGCACAATGCCTAATCAACAGCTGCGTGACCTGACACAGAAGGCTAACAACCACCTGCTGCTCTCCTGTCATCATCACTAGGTACCACAGATAGCCTACTGCTGCACAAGCTCGAGGACCCTCACCTTGCTACAGCCTACATCACCACAGCACACCACCTGACAGCATCCACCATGGCACCACAACCACTCCTGGAGGCAACAACAGCAAGAGAGCCACCACTGTCTCCCAGCTGTGAGTGGCAGGTGCGGGTCTGATTGTTCTGCACCTTTGACATCACTCATTTGTTGTCTATTCTACGGACTACAACACCCGAAAAGGGTGAATTTGTAGCATCTGGACCAATCAGACACACAATATATATTTTGTTAGTTATATTTAACAAATACTCTGTAACACCCCTCAGTTAACAAGCCATATGAGGGCCTATGGACCCTTCCCCTGAAATGCGTAACAACTCAGGAGGGTAGAACAGGCCTCTGGTTCCATGGTAACAATGCTGATATCACTGGTTTTATTGACCAAAGGAATGCGGGCAGAGAAACTCACAAATTTTCTTCATTGGAAAGACACATAATGCCCAGAGAAATGGACTGTTCTTTAATAAATTCATAGGAAAACCTGTCTTTGTTCCTCGGTCATTGTGTATGTTGTTACTGTCCTTGTATATTGTCTTTTAATAAATATAATTACCAAATTACCATGCCCTCACAAAGGGTTGTAAAACCCTCCAGTAATTGCAACCTCCCGCTTGGGATTTCAGCCTTTCTCATTGGACAAGCCCATCTTGAGAGGCGTGATTCTCTGCAGGCTTTAAAGCTACAGTCTATGGTTCTGTAGATTCTGAGAAGATGTGAGCTAGAATGCTCCTAAGGACACCCTAAGTTCACGCCAGGCCTCAGGCCTTGACTTTCCATTCACCAAGATCATCTGACTCAAACTGGTTCTTTTCCATCAACCAACTTCAGCAAAGATCAACTGAGACCTTCAGACTGCATCAAGCCTTTCTCTCAGACAGACGAGACGTGCAAGTATCAAACTAAGTCTTATTAATTGATACATTAAGTAACATTTGCACCTTTTTACAAAGGTATGTTTGAACTAAAAAAAACTGATGTTTCCTTCAGGCTGCAGATCCGCTGAACATCAAATGGTACCATAGCTTCATGTTTATTTCTCTTCTCTTTACTGCCTAAGCTTTAATCCTGTTCCTATACCAACTGTATGTGTGTGTGTGTGTGTGTGTATGTGTATGTTAGACTAGTTTAAGTGTTTATGTAGTTAATAAAGTCTTACTTGTATCACACTTGACGTTGTTGTTAATTGTTTGACTCATACTGGAGTCCCTAATCATACAGATTTATGCTACATGCTCTGTGTAGTACTGTACAGTAAGAAAGTTATATCAGTAACCAGGAAATTATCGTTCTTAGAATTGACAGACAGTTGACCCTGAGAGGTCAAGTAAATACTTACAGCGGATCTAAATATTTTTAATGAATTATAACTAATTATGATTAATTATTCATATTTCCCCTTTGAGCTGATTCGCTACATAACCAATCACACACGTTTCTGTTGAGTTTATCAATGCAATGCCCAATCAGAGGCGTTTTGATGCGTCACCGCGGAGAACGCCGGAGTTCTGAAGTTAACATTCTCTTCTATTCTGAAATTAACATTATGTTATTTTCTTTTCTGCTTTATTCTAAAGTGAATGTTCTGTTCTTAACATTCTATATTCTGAAATCTGTTCTGGAGTTAACTTTCTGTCCTGTTCTGTTTAGAAATTAATGTTCTGTTTTGTTCTGTTTTATTCTGAAGTTAACATTTTTTTCTGTTCCATTTAAAAGTTAACATTATGTTCTGTTCTATTGTGAAGTTTACATTCTGTTTGGTTCTGTTCTTAAAATTAACATTATGTTCTGTTCTGATATTAACTTTTCTCTCACTTCTGTTCTGAAATTAACATTCTATTCTGTTTTCTTCTGAAGTAATTTTTTTGTTATGTTCTGAAGTTAACATTCTATTCTGGGATGCCTCTTCTGTAACACAAGAGCTCATCCTTGTAATGTTCTTTGCTTGCATGGATTTCCTTTGCTCTCACACAAAACTGGATGCACACTCTCAAATACTGTACAAGGCGCTCACTTACAAATTATCTCCGCTCTCACTTAGGCCGAATCCCAATTCTACCCCTTAGCCCCTTTCTGTCTCGATTCTCTTTTGGTTGGATGGG
Source organism: Sinocyclocheilus anophthalmus (assembly GCA_018155175.1). NCBI lineage: Eukaryota > Metazoa > Chordata > Actinopteri > Cypriniformes > Cyprinidae > Sinocyclocheilus > Sinocyclocheilus anophthalmus. The sequence continues at coordinate 96,431 of JADLZN010006211.1, read as the reverse complement.
GTAGGGGTAAGGAGAAGGGCCAGATAGCCCTTCAAATGAAGATTTTTCGGGACCACACTTCAAACGAAGGGGTATGAATTATTTCAGCGCAAACCGGCTTCAGTGGCAACATGACTGCCCGAGCGAACAAAAAGACCCATAAATGTAAGCATTTTTGGCATTAATAAAGATTTTAACTAAAAGTAATCATTTGTTTTATGTTACATTCAATCGTGAGTTCATATTTATGGTCATGTTACTCAAAGAAATGTTTGCAAAAAATCGCTAAAGTTTGCTAATGTCATATCATTACAGACTGCACGATAGTGCTACAACATATTTTCATGTCTGATCAGGGCGATAACCACCGTAGAACCATTTTCTCAAATATTGCCAATTCGAGAGAGAGAGAGAGAGACAGAGAGAGAGAGAGAGAAAAGTTGCGTGTATGTGCGTTTCTCTTTTTAGAGTGAGTTTACTTGAAAAACAGCGATTTTATCCTCTCGTTGCTGGAAAATATAATGTAGCGATTCAGTATTTAAACTGTTATTAATAAAAGACATGGGGCAGCGTTGACAAGTTTCTTTGCTCCTGGATGTGTGAGCTGCGCGATATCTGATGTGTATATATGTGTGTGTGTGTCAGTAAGCAGCGCATTAATATAGAACGGTAATTAGAGGCTCTAATGCACACCAGCACACCAGTATAGGTGTGTGTATTGTAGGAGCTAGACAACATATGATGACGTGTGACAGTATAGTAGTGGTGTCCCAATACTTAGGGGAATATTTTCACCCCTACCCCTTGACACTCTGTTTCAAGGGACAAGGGGAAGGGGAAGGGGAAAGGGGAGGCGTAGGGGAAGGGGAAGGGGTATAAAATAGAATTGATATTGGGCCTTAAAGTCTGTGTGAGCAGACCAATATTATAAACTTTTCTCTAGCATCATCTTCTCAAAGCAATAAAATAAATTAAACTTAAGTAACAGAAAAAATAAATGACTGCAGAAAATATAGAATATAGCACTTGTAGCAGGGATGCGCATGTATTCTTTGCCAGGCTGCACACTCATGGAGAATTGACCTGGTGCTGCTTCCATCATTCCAGGAGGTTTGGCCTCACCATCAACTTAAACTGTCAAATAGTTGTTAAGCTCCATTTCAATGGACTCTCTCTCTTTCTCTGATTGAGGGACAGCTTGCCATTGGCATAAAGCAATTCAGAAGATGCTGCTTTTCTTCTGTTTCTTAGGAAGTTCTGCTCTCTAGCATCTTCGACTGGTCGTAATGAGACTTCTCAACAGACTTTCTTTGTTCAGCTTCAAGACTCTCCATCCCTGGTGCAAATCGATCACTCTATTCTCATCTCCCGACTGGAAAATCTTTTAGGCATTCAGGGTACCGTTTTGAATTGGTTCCAGTCTTTTTTAACTAATAGGATGTTCTCTGTCTGTATTGGAAAACACACTTCCTCAGTTGTACATCTTTCTTGTGGTGTTAGGCAGGGATCTATTCTGGCTCCAACACTGTTCTCCTTATACTTGCTGCCATTGGGTTCCATCTTTTCCAAATATGGAGTATCTTTCCACCTATATGCCGATGACACCCAATTATACCTTCCTCTTAAACATAATGATTCAAGTTCCATAGAGGTTCTGCTAGCTTGTTTACATGAAGTTAAAATTTGGCTTACACAGAATTTCTTAGCCTTAAATGAGAATAAAACCGAAGTTATGCTGTTTGGTCCAAGTGATTCCTATGATTTTGGTTATCTGGACCTTGGCGACTTAAGCTCTCATGTTACTCCATGTGCGAAAAATGTAGGTGTGTTGTTTGATTCAGGTCTCAAGTTCGATAAACAAATTAATTCTGTTGTTAAATCGGTTGTATCAATGACGAGTTTTCTCCCGCCAAAATAAAAAAAAAACAAGTTAAACCTGTTCTTTCTTTAAAGAACTTTGAAAAAGTTATCCATGCATTTATTACTTCACGCCTTGATTATTGCAATTCACTTTATTATGGTGTAAATCAATCATCCATCGGGCATCTTCAAATGGTACAAAATGCTGCAGCCAGGCTGCTGACTGACAGTCGAAAATTTGATCATATCTCTCCCATCTTAACTTCTCTGCATTGGCTACCAGTCAAACTGAGAATAGATTTTAAAATTCTAGTTTTTGTTTTTAAAGCATTACATGGCCTAGCACCAGCGTATCTTTCTGACATTTTACACTATCACAATCCTTCTAGGTCACTTAGATCAGGCAGCCTTGGATTGCTCTCTGTGTGTAGATCGAGGTTAAAACATCGTGGAGACCGAGCTTTTGCGACAGTAGGCCCCAAACTCTGGAACAGCCTACCGGTTTCGATCCGAATGGTGTCATCAAAACTTAAAACACATTTGCTTAGTGTGGATTTCTAATTTATTATCATTATTATTTTTGTTACATGAAGAGATATATAGATCTTATCATTGTATCTTTCATTTGACTTCTATTATCTGGCACAGCACTTTTGGTCAACTGGGTGTTTATAAGTAGTGTTTTAATAATGAATGAATGAATGAATGAACATTGCCCTTCATGTCCACTCATTCTGTGTTAATGGTTTTAAAGTGAGGGTCAAGAAGGAAGCCCTGTCAAACAGCTCCTGTGTGGATTGGTCTGCCTGTTTCTCATCTTGATCTCCTTGGTGAGCTGAATGTCATCATCCTGTGGATTGAGAACCTGCTCATTTAAAAGATGAAGTATGAAACGCTCGCATGCTCTTCTCCAGACAAGGCATCTGTGAACTCCAAGGACTCAATGCTCTGTTCACAGATTCAAGAACATCCATGTCCTACCATGTTAGAGTCAAATGTCCGGTCTTTTTGTCAGCTTGCAGAACTGTTCGAGCTTTCTTCTGCTCTATGACCCTTTCGATCATTTGTTGCAGAGAGTCCCATCTTGCAAGCCTATAGCTGTTCCTGAGCAATGGCCAGTTCTTGCTATCTTTTTCAAGTATTTGAGAAGGTACTCGCTGCGCCAACTGCACACATCTCTCTGTTTTTTATTGAAAGGGGAGAGAGATATGTTTAAACATGCTGAATCAACAGCTGACAATCACACTTCATGAGACAAGTAGCATATATATTTTTAAAATGTTTAAAATATTTATCTCTATAATTATGATTTAATAAGGTTAACCAATGAATAATATTATAGTTAAAAATGTATTACAAAATGATAGATAAAAACAATGAAGATTTATTATCATTTTTATTAGACACTCACCAATGGTTAAATGAAGACGATGGGCAAAACACTGTATCCTCATCCAGTGATTTAATTACAGTGTTTTGATGTTGTTTGTGGCATTATCAGTGGTAACACATTTGATGATCCTCTCGGAAAGTAGGAAGTCTGTAGATGTCTACTGCACAATGTCCAACCTTTGAATTTTCCCTCTGCTTTCTCTATAGGCTACAATCACAGCAACTGAACTTAATTGAAGTACTTGTGGTTCAGTATCACATACTGTACCTCAGATCAAGTGCTTTGATCAAGTCACAAAACCCAATCATTTCCGCAATGTAAGCTGTTTCTGTGTCTTTACATCTAGCCTATCGTAATGTCCTGTTATTTCCTTCCATGAGCTTTTCTTATATGACGTGCCCATGGTAAAAGATTGTGCCAAACTAGTTCTAGAATCTGAGGTGATTGTGTTTTCTTGCTTTAAGCACCAGAGCTTGACAGACCGTTTGATGCAGGGCGCATCTTTTGGCTTTCACTTCACTCAATCTCATGTGCAGGAGCGCTGAATGTGAGTTAGTCACAGCCACTTGTGCACATACCACAGAATAGAAAAATCTGTTCTCTACTGTATAGATTAGCTGTATTGAATCTCTGAGTGAAATTGTGGTTGGAAGCAACTTCTCAGTAGTTTTTCAATCAGAAATAAGTAAACAATTTCCTCATGCAACAAGTGAAAATGCAGTTGTTGTTGTTTTTTTTTGGCAACAGTTCTTGAGTAGTATATGTGGAATTACATTTGTTTCAATAAAATATATACAGTATATATATAATTATTATAATTTTTTGTAATTATTTGAGGAAATGTTTCAGACTCAGAGGTAAGCCATGGCTCCAAAGCGCTAATTCCGTTTCAGGTTTTAGGACTACAAATTGAACAAAGTATCTCTCTGTTACTCAAGCGTCTTTTCATTGTGAGATTTTTGCAGGTATGAGTTCACCAGATGTTGTAAGGCTGAACTTCAAACAAATGAGCATCAAAGCAGTGTGACTACAGTAGGCTACCAATAAGAGTACAGAAAGTAATTTCTGTCTGAGAGTTTGACGCTGAAGAGGTCTGCCTACTAGAAACCATCAGCTCAGAGACTCTTACATCTCCAGTGATTGTTTGCAGCTGTTTTGCATATATCTACTAATTTACTAACTTTTGTTCAGCATCGGCCACACCATGCCTTATCAATCAGCAATATTTTCCACTTGCAGTCAGGAGAGGAGTTGTAAAAATTATGATGATATTCAGAGATAAACCAGGTAGTGCGTTTTATGTATACCTTTTAATTTAACCCACAAACTTTGAAAACAGTTTGGCTTGATGATTCTATAGTGTACTAAATCACTAGAGATTTTGCGTGTTCATGATAGTAGTCTAGTCAAGTCACCTTTATTTGTAGCGCTTTATACAATACTGGTTGTGTCAATTTACAGAGTCAAACAGGAAAATAGTTTGTCAGTAATGCAAGAGGACAATAACAGAGTCATATTTTCCAGCTAAAGTCTGCCACTGATTTGAGCAGCAAATACTCACGAGTGAGTGAAATAATACTCTGATTATCTCAATTTAGTCATCTTCTGATTGAAACCAAAGATAGAACTATAGATCATTTTGTAATTATTATAAACATTACGTGTAGCTTGCAGATCATGAAGACTAGGGTTTTTAAAACACATTTAAAATAGACGCGCTTATGAATAGTCAACAGCACAAATTGCGAATCATTAAAAATAGTTGATATTCATTACGAGATGTAAAACTTTTCTACTCCGTTTATTAATAAATGTAATGCACAAAAGATGAATAGTTTGACATTTTAAAAGGAAAAAGGAAAACGCGCTTAAAATGAACTGATGCAACAGTGGCGCACACAAGAGCCGCGTTTCACCTTTGTTTACATGCGTAACAGTTCCCTCCGCGAGGAAAACTAGATCTGGACACTTGAGTTTATCGATAAAAAAAGATAAAAAATTCACGCAAACTTGCTCATTTACTGTGAACAGTTGATGAAAACACATACAAGGTGTTAGCGATGTAGATAGAGACGGCGAAGCTAAGGGAACACGAGAGCGATGCAGCGGAGGGATACCGGAGCGCACAGCGGCGCAGCTGCGCAGAGACACTGGACAGAGAATAAATGCTGTAGCGGTGACATATTTCATTTTTGCTCAAAATAATCCATCGAATCGCCATTATGCCGGGAATGATGGACAAAGGGTCGGAATATCTGGGGAAAGGTCGCTCAAATGGGACGAAAAGCCCGTCTAACGCCTCGAACGGACATTTTTCGGACGAGAGCGGCAGCGACGACGAGCACGGTATAGCCTCGAACACCCCTGCGGAGGTTGTGTATATATTTGAATGAAATACAAATTGCTTAATAAGTTCGAAACATCACACCGTTTTTCTTGTTTTCAGATGTGGGCATGCGTGTGGGCTCAGATTATCAAGTTTATATTCCTGAGTTTGATCCAGGTATGGAAAAGCATTCCGCCTCTTGAGAACCTGACTGACTGTGGTAGCCTCGGTACACTTATCGCGATTGTGTGTAATCAATATTTTAAACGTGCATTCAAGGATTTGGGGGTCGAATGGACAATATTATTATTTTAAATCGGTTTTTAATGTTAGTGTATGATTACGTTCTCATGAAAAGCTTTTTTTGTGAGAGATTGTTAGCTTTCTCGCTTAGCCACTCATCAGCTAATATTAAACCCAGTAACTTTGACATATGATTACAAATGAGTTTAATGTTGATTTTTGTTCATTTATAAAGGCGATAAAATAGCAGTTTTGTGTGCTATTCAGGACTGAATTGAGAATGCCTTTTAAATTACTTTTTAATTTGTGTATTTAGCAATATGGTGCAGAATTGTAAACGGAATCGGATTTAACCCTCAAACACTGAATAGCTTTTTAATAATAATTGGTCAAACTAAAGTCGTAACTCTATCACATTAGCAGTTGACAGGCCAGACATTACGAATTGAACGTTATATAGAAGGTTACTGCTTATTTACACTTTTGGAACAACAATTTTCAGACTATTTAGCCTGTAGTTTTGTTGTTTCTTAGTTCCCAGATTGTTTGGGAATGATTACTCTTATAATGTGCTGAAAACAAATATTTGTCCCTTTACTTGGGTCTTTCATTTAGAAAGTAGAATTAAAGTACTGCATTTGAATTGTAACACATTTTAAGGAATATGTTAATAATATTACAATATATTCATGTAACTTATTGACACATGTAATACACACTTTTTGTATTGGAATGTTGTAGGCTCCACAAAATACAGCGATAAAGACAACGGTGGCATGTTGGTTTGGGCTCCATACCACACAATAGTTGACTCTAAATGTAAGTATTTGCAGCAGCTTTTTTGTCATTTAATTTTTTTTAGACAACATCATGCAGGTTATTTGTGTCTGTATTATTTTTCTCCTTAGTGGATGAGTACATTGCAATTGCGAAAGAAAAGCATGGATATAATGTTGAGCAGGTGAGTTACGAGAGCACAGTCTTCAGAGATAGCTTGTTGTCAGTGATCACTAACGTTTGTATGTCCGCTGTGCTCCACAGGCTCTCGGCATGCTCTTCTGGCATAAACACAACATTGAGAAGTCCCTTGCTGATCTCCCAAACTTCACTCCCTTCCCTGATGAGTGGACGGTGGAGGATAAGGTGTTGTTTGAACAAGCGTTCAGCTTTCATGGGAAGAGCTTCCATCGGATCCAGCAGATGGTGAGTCGTCACTGCTAGTGCTACTGAGCTAACAGTGACATGTCTTCAAGCGAAGACTAGGGTTAATCTCATTATAAATGTGTCCAGGTCACATTTAATCTCAGAGCCAGGAAGAGAAGTGAGATATAATATATTGCATCCAGGTTTGTGTGTTTTTAAACGATTATCATTATGTTCTTGTTATTGTAATACAGTAATTTTTCTTTGTATTGCATTTACTTTATGCTAATTTACGTTCAAGACCGTTCAACAAATACTGCCATGATGTATAAAAGCCTTACCAGTGGAATAAAATCTAATTTAATTTTGCATTAAGGTCATGTGCATAATTATCTTTGTTACAATGTCAAATTAAATTTGTATACTTATATACACCACTGGACAAAACTTAAATAATTAAGATTGTTTTTTAATGTTCATGAAAGAATTCTCTTAATACTCTATTCAGAAATAGAGTAGAAATAGTAATATTATAAAATATTATTTTAATGTAAAAAAATCAGTTTCCGTTTTTATATATTAATAAATATTGTTTATTTCTGTGAGGCAATACTGTGAAGTATTAGATTTTAAACAACTGTTCTATTTAAATGTATTTGAAAGTGTGATCAAATCTGTATTTTTTGCATCATTACTTCAGTCTTCATGTCACATGATCCATCAGAAATCATTCTAATATGCTGATTTGCTGCTCAAGAAGCATTTATTATTATTATCAATGCTGAAGACAGTTGTGCTGGTGCTTTCAAATAAATGCTGTTTTTTGATCATTAAACATTTGCTGTTCTTTCTGTTCATGAAAAAATGCATCCAGGTTTAAGCCCCAAAACCAATAAGATATAACATGATACTGTACAATAGGGCTGCACGATAAATCGAAATGGAATCGAGATCGCGATTCGACAGAAGCTGCGATTGTCATGCGTATCTTTCAGTGAAGCACGGTTCTGTGATCAGCAGTAAATCTCCATCAAAAGGCCAGAGGGCGCTCTCGCAATGAAACTCCAAATATGCCCCGAAGAAGAAATCCAGCAAATGCCTATCGCTGCAGCTGAATAAAAAGAAGATTCAGCTGCTTTCATTGATTCAACGTGACTAAAAAAAACACACGACTATGGCAATATACGGTTTATCGGAGTTCTTATTATAATAATAATGCAATGCTAATCGACATAACCTTTATCACTGCTTAAATACTATGCAATATGTTGCGTGCCTTATTCTGTGTAAGAAGCCACATCATCTCACAGAGGGATTTATGTTTCAAAAACTCGCTGACATTATGAAGTGAGTTTGAGGTAAATAGTATTAAAGTGGTTATGTTCACTTGCTTTCAGATGGAGCAGAATTTACTTCACAGAGCCGTAGTTCACTGAGAAGCTATGCAAACAGCTGTCACTATCGTGAACGATCTCTTTGATTTCAGAATTCAGTTTTTTTTTTTTTTTTGCGTGACTTGTCAGTAAACTACAGCTCTGTGTAGTAAATGCTGCTCCATCTGAAAGCACGTGATGATGATTTCCTGCTGATTACAGAACCGGCTTTAATAACAAAATGCGCATGACAATCGCATTCGATTAATCGTGCAGCCCTAGTGTAAAATTATTAATAACTGAGCATCAAATCAGCATATTAGAATGATTTCTGAAGATCATGTGACGCTGAAGACTGGAGTAATGATGCTGGAAATACAGCTGTTCATCACAGAAATAAATTACAGTTTAACAGAGATTTAAATAGTAAACAGTTCTTTAAATTTTAATAATGTTTTACTGTATTTTTGATCAAATAATTGTAGTCTTGATTTCTTAAAAAAAAACATTATTACTGCAAAATGTGCCTTTTTGTTAATAATGCCATTTTATTTTGGTATAAAAGTCTCTTTTTGAGATTCACTCTATTGAAGTCATCAGATACGTCACTTCATAAAACTGGGCAACCATCATTATTTACAATTTCATATTTTACTTGATTAATTCTTGAATTTGATAATTGATTGTAGTTGCCGGACAAATCCATATCCAGTCTTGTGAAGTACTACTATTCGTGGAAAAAAACGAGATCCCGGACGAGTCTGATGGACCGACAAGCACGAAAGCTGGCAAACCGGAGTAATCAATATGAAAGGTCACTTATCCATTCACTTGCTTCGCTTTTGATCTGTAAGCTCACTTACAAGTTGATTCAAGTTTAGTGTTTCTGTTTTTTTATTTTTGCTTTTGGCATAATAGTGAGGAAGAGATGGAAGAAGCCAACCCTGTTGAGGCCCACGACCGTGACTATGACCCCACCAAAGAGCCGAAGAAGGAGGTAATGAGAATTTGTAATAAATGCGTATTCAAATCAAAAGTATGTAAAAGCTGTTTACAGGTTCCTGTGAACCGTGTGTTTATATTTCATCTTTTTCCAGCGTCTCAATGCAGGGATTTGTTTTTCCTCCTGACAGAGTCATGCAGAGCCTCAGACGCTGAGCTCCAAAATTGCACTGGGACGCAGAGAGCACCAGACCCTGCAGCACCGTCACCACAGCCAGCGGGCCAAGTGCCGCCCTCCCAGAGGCATGTACCTCACACAGGAGGACGTGGTGGCCGTCTCCTGCAGCTCCAGCGCCGCTAACTCGGTCCTGCGGCAGCTCGACATGGAGCTGGTGTCCCTGAAGCGACAGGTATGCCAGGAATCTCGAAGAGGATTCAAACGATGGCCAACAAATCATTTTGAAAACAATGAATGCCAGTCACAGCCTGTGAAGAAGATTTTTAATGTTTTCTTTCCTCCTCACACATTTATCTGACATTATCAACAACAATTTAACAATTCAACTAATTTAATTTCGGTCCTCACAAATATTTAATTTCCAAAATACACACATTCACAGAAAAAGGTTTAGGCGAAGCCCTTGCTTATTATGCCTACCTTTAATACATATTTAGCTAAACATCACTTTTCTTAACAAAAGAAAAAAAAAAGTAACATTTCTTCCGTATATATAGGTCAAAGACATTAAGATGTCCGCATCAAAAGAAATCTACAAAAGTTATTTTATGTCCATAGAAAGCACATTAAATGTAAGTAAAGTGTCTACTTTTAAGTTTTTGGAGAATAAAATGTTACATGTTAATGTTACGTTGTCATTCAGTGTAACAATATTTATGTAAAAATTCAAACAACATGCTTATTCTGACTTGTGCATATTTAAAATATATAAATGAATAAGGGAGCATATTAAATTTGATTGTTTTAAATTAGTAAAAATTATTTCTGACAAATGGGCAAAACCTAGGATAGTGGCAAATTTTAAAAATGTAAAATTACAACTAATTAGTATCTGGGGTGAAAGTAATTAGTTTTTTAATGTCATAAATTGATTTTTGTTGCAAATGTGCCTGACAAGATTGTTACACTGAATGACATTTTAGTGGGTGTCTTCTGCAAATCAGGGAAAAATTTATGATATTTATTTTTTGCTCAGAAAAACAAAATTGCAATTAAATTAAACCGAAACCTTTTAATTTCTTTTGGGAAAAACAACAACAGTTTAAAGCAGTATTACACTTATTGTTTTTATGCTCAAACCCTTTTTCGTCTTTGACCCACATACATAACAAAAAACACTTATCAAATATTGATTCAATAATTCAACTTGATCTATTAGTTTTCCGTTGTATACCCATTAACCACCATGTCTTAAAACATTTTCTTGAGTTTACAACTTGAACTACACATTTTTAATTTCTTCTCACACTTATTCCATAGCTTTGCTCCTTTGACAGATACACATCTCTTTTTTTTATATTTGTCCTTGCCCTTATTTTTTTTAAACATACATTCCCCTTCATTTATATTGACTTTCTCAATTCGAGCAACCTCTGAATACTGTTTGGAAGTAAACCATTATATGCTTTATGCATAATCTAGACAGTACAGAAATCAACTAATTTAAAAGCGTTTAACTTAATAAATAATATATTCTTTAGGTTCAGAATGCCAAGCAGTTAAACAGTGGACTTAAGCAGAAGATTGAAGATGGAATTGATGAACTCAGACTGCCTGAGGTGACTCACTTGTGCTCATGTGCATTATAATCTGAGGCGTTAGTGTTTGTTTGTATATTACCATCATTCTCACAACTGTTACGTTTTTGTTCCAGTGCACCCAAAAAATTAATGCCCGCTGGACAACAGATGAGCAGCTTTTGGCAGTACAAGGCAAGCAAACGGTTAATGTTATGACTTCTGCAACTCTGTTCTTATACTAAATTTAATTCACAACATGTTTTGCCTCATTTAACCAGGGGTACGGAAATACGGGAAGGACTTCCAGGCTATTGCTGATGTGATTGGGAATAAAACGCTGGGACAGGTGAAGAATTTCTTTGTGAACTATCGGCGGCGCTTTAACTTGGACGAGGTGCTTCAGGAATGGGAGGCGGAGCAGGGAGCTCCCAGCGGAGACGGTGCCAGCTCTGCTGAGGATGGGAAGAACAGCAACAGCTCCTCAGGAAAGAGCACAGATGAGGAAGAGGAAGAGGTACGGCTTGATCCTGTGAAATCATAGTCAGAAAAATCTGACTCTATTTTATTTAGTTTTTTCTAAATGGAACATTATTGAACCTTTAGACAAAAATTAAAAAAAAAATAAGTCTGCATAGTTTTATGAGTATCATATTTGATATGTCAGGCTTTTATAGCTCATATAAATATGCTGAGAATACAGAGAAAGAAACCTTTGTTTTATTTAGAGGTCCAAACCGAGCCAAAATATGCACTTTGATGTTTATATCCAGGGCTCTACAGTGCGACCATTTTCGACTGAAAACTACTGCGTGCAACTGAAAAATGTTTGACTGACTGACCCGATCATCATCATACTTGTGATTGCGCTCGGGAGCTTCAACGGTTTCTACGGTTTTTGCAGCGTGAGTAATGTATCACATACATATCTCACGAATCCACTTTCTAAGCAAGAGTGTAGACAGGTGGAAGGAAAGAGAGTCATGCGCAGGTAGAGAGCTTTGTGGATTATAATGTGAGATCATGATGAGCTAACATGAGTGACGGCTTTTAATGATTTTTAAGGGAGTTTGTAAATGTGATACTGATTTAATACAATTCAATAAACAAGTTAATATTAAGTGACTTACATTGTCGGACTATAACACTATTGTCTGATTTTGCTATTTCGTCGTCGAAAATAGTTACAAAAGGCCCACAGCTCAGCCGCTGCCGCATCTCATTCAAAACACAGACGGGTTCATTTATGAATGAATGGGAGTCAGTGATTCATGATTACTCATTACTCATCATAAAGATTGACTTCATCTGAATGAAGCAGCTTTCGAAACGAATCATTGAAATGAATGTCGTGATTTGCTGCACCTGTGGCGTTTGTTTATATTAAAGTGGTCATATGATGCTTTTTTTTTAAAGATCATTATTTTGTGTATTTGGTGTAACAGAATATGTTGTCATGCTTTAATGTTAAAAAAACACATGATTTTTCAAATACTGTACATTATTGTATGTTCTCTATGCCCCGCCTCTCTCAAATGCAAAGTCCCTCCTTCCGACAAGCGCAAACTGCTCTGATTGGCCAGCTGACCCAGAGCATTGTGATTGGCCCACCCCCCCCCCGAACACCGCAAGCACTCGTCGGAAGTGTAATGCCCCTTACCATAATCGCGAGTTTCGTCTTTCAAAATTAATGTAAAGACAGAGCCCGAAAGGGTAACAGAGTCGCGTGACAGACACAGTGATGAAGCTGGTATGTGTTTGCAGTACACAAGCCACGGTTAAGACAGCTGACTCCACTGTGATCTCTCTCTCTCACTCTCTGTCACACACACACACACAATGCGCAAAACTCCTCATTTGAACAGTTAATAGCAAATACTTAAACTAATAACAAAACAGTATCCGATTCAGAAGCGCCAGATTGTCATAGCAAATAGAATTACATCCTTCCTAGGTTCACGAAAACGGTATCCATAAAAATGCATTGCTGTTCTGTGTAGTAATCTTAATGATTCCTAATTGCATCTACTTCCGGAAGGCTAAATATAGTGCTTTTGCTTTCGCCTAGAAACAACACAGCGTCTCCCTGACATGCTGCTTCAACACTAACTGCGGTTACTGAAACCACGCCTTCTTTCTTTGCGTGCACATTTGGTAATATTTCCACATAGTGAGGTAGATATGTTGGGGGCGTGTTAGAACGAGCCATTTAAGGGGGCGTGGGCCGAGTCTAACTTTATAAAGAATATCTCTTTGGTTTTGAGACTTAGTCTTTGCAACATCAGGGATCTTATCTATTCACCCCATCAGCTTGTGAGTGTGGTCTAACGCCAAAGAGAAAGGAAACTTGAATTGAATCATATGACCCTTTAGGTATATTTTCAGTTATTTAAATCATTTAATATTTATGTATTCAAAATGTTATATTTGAAACATTAATCTCCACATGAATGTATGTTTTTAATTGCACTCATGCCACCTCTGAGCTCATTAAATGTCTGAAAGTACACCAAGCCACCTTTGTGTTCTTCTGTGCCACCTCTACAAACAAATTTTGTTAATACTGATTTAATTTGATTTTTAACTTATATTTCTCATTCTACTTGTTCTTATTCTGTCGTTTAAATTACAATTTTTAAAAAGCTTTTAAAATATAATTTTTTAAAGAATTTGACAAAAGATTACATACTTTTAAATAAAATTAGAGGAGTCAAATATCACCTCGTAATGGGAAGACTACTTTTTGATATAATTTTGGATTATTGATTAGAAGGTGCTCCTAAAATTTTGAATGTGCTCCTAAAAAGAAAAGTAAGCGTAGAGCCCTGATATCGTCAAAAAGTAATATGAAATTTTGATAGCTTGTAATGTAAATCAGTGAGATCTTTTTAACAGTATAGCAGACTACTTGCATACAATGATATAAATATCAGTTGAAAATAAACCGTGGAACTTCGACCAATGAGACAAGTTTACTCGCGCGTGACTTGTATTAAAAAATTTGGTCCGTTTAGAAACTTAACGGAGAACTGCACCAAGAATAAAAAGCAACATTATAATAATTATAATACCCGTTTCAGAACAAAGAAATCGATCTACAGGTGTGAAAGCACCCTAATTTTCACCTTTCTCTCCCGATCAGGGTCAGGTGACCCCAGCCTCGGGTCCGTCTCCTGGAGCCACAGCAGCCAGCAGCTCCAGCTCTCTCAACCAGCCTCCACCTCTTCTGCGCCCATCTCTTCCTGCCACTCCAGCGCTACACCGCCAGCCTCCGCCTCTGCAGCAGCAAGCTCGCTTCCTTCAGCCCCGTCCTGCCCTGAACCAGCCACCGCCGCTCATCCGGCCCTCCAACCCCCTCCCTCCGCGCCTCAACCCCCGCCCACGGCTTCAGCCGCGCCCGCTCTGCTGGGCATCCAGCACGACTCTCTACACTGATGTGATTCGTATTTCTGACTGTGCAGATGAAGTAATTAGTCAGCAGTTCTCATTGTGAATACTAGGAAAAAATGTATTGTTTTAAACAGTATATATTAGTTGCGTAACTTTCTATTTATTTTAACTTATTATTTTTTTAAATTCTAGATTTTGTAATCATGTGGTAACATTGTCTTTAAAATATTGTGCTCAGTCAGCGCTTTTTCGTTTGTTTGTTAGTATCTATTATGTAAGGGCAGACCTCTGTAAATGGGGTTCGCTCGTCGTTCTGTTGTTCATCTGTGTTTGTGGTTGATTATTGTGTCGTGTCATTTTTACGAGTTTCGTATTTTTATATTAGGTGCTACAGACTGACAGAAAATCACCTGTCGGAATTCTCTTGCCATCAAAGTGCTCTTAACAAGAAAATATAATCTCATACTTGATTGCTAATGAAAAGCTTCTTACTGTCATACTTTTTTTTTTTTTTAGCTGGACATTGATACCAAAAACTACTTCAGTCCCTTTTGAGATTAAAACACTTATTTTCAACCCCATTTTATCATTTTTGTTAATTCAGATTTAATTGGGTTTGTTTATAAACCTGTTTAACTTGCAGAAATGTGTGCATGATACTCATTTTCCAACCAGACACTAAGCTGTTGACCTGAGCTGCTTCACTAGTGCTGTGCTGTTTGTTCATCAGAGTTTAGCATGTAGACTGGATCCTGAGCTGTGGATTGGAGATCAGTTGATCAGATCATGGTTACGTGCACATCATTTTCCAGTTAAAGGTCTATATTCTGGTTAAACCTTTATTCTGAAAAGAGGTTTACATAATCCACAGCTCTGAATATCACTGTGTGCATGTAATGAGCATTATCAGAATAAACTAATCTACGTTCTTTCCTCTTTATTCTCCTGGAAATAATGGAGATCGTCTTGCCATTTGTTTAAGCAATTTAAGTTTTCATTGATGTTCTTAATATTACACAAGAGCATAAATTTGTCATGAGACGCGTTTTAAAGATATTTCTTCTTTGTAGAATGTTAATTTAAAAAGTTGTTTTGCTCCAAGAATATTTTTATGTTTAATAGAGTTGGCATCTCACAGCTGTATAATCCAGCATTACCTTTGTTTGGATGTGCAGATAATCAGTTACGGTGTTTACGTGACTCAAAATGCTGATTACTACAGACGTACACGGCCTTATTCAGATTTCTATATACCGAGATGTTAATCTGGTTAGGATAGCATTGCATAATCAGAATAAGACTGATTAATACTGGAATATTCTTGTGCATTCAAACAGTCACCGTGCAAACACTTCACTGCTGTATGATTTTAATCATTCATAATTTGTCTTATTTTCTGGGTAGTTCCTTGGAAGTTTTTTGAAGTCTTAACTAGATTTTTTCATACATGTATAGCTGTGCTCCTGGCACTTATTAAATTATTATTATTATTGTACTGGTATGATTTTCATCAGAAAAAGTGCCGTTTCTACTGTATGCAGTTTGGTGGCATATTGAAAATTGCTTAATGTCTCAAACAGTACAAAACAATTTTTTGACGATATTAAGCAAGTTTTCTTATTTTTAATTTTATGGGTAAGATTTTTTTTATATATATATATACAACCTTGTTTAGATATTTGAAGAGCAGGTTGTAGGCAGCTCCGAGTGTGGTGGCATTAACATGTAAAATAATGAAGTCTCTAAATGTGCGCCTGAAGCATGCTCTTATGTGAAGTGTTATGTGCTCGAATATTAAAACCCGTTTGAACACAGACTCTTAATTTCATTTTCATTTAATCTAGCGTTTGTACACGAGTGTTTGCTTAACGTGCTCTTTCCTATTTCAGCTTAGAGAAGCACTGAAGTGTGTCTCAGCCTCTGAAGTGTATTCTATTTCTGGAATATTTGATTTAGTTTCGCTTAACTTCCTGCAGTGCGCTTCCATTAGCTCACGCTGACGTTGCGTGGAACTGTCCTGTGACGCTCCCTAATTAATATTCATGAGCCACGCCTTCGCCGTGCTAGGATTGGTCGTTCCGTTTTCCCTTCACTTTAATCGCGTGGCAGCGCGCCCGAAATGAGCGTGATGTACTAAGTGCGTCTGCGCTGCGCGCTGAGCCGAGCAGCTGTCAAGTGCTAGGTTTAGGATTATATCAGCTGAACGCTCAACCACATTAGTCCAAATGAGCTGTTAAAACCATCAACCCTCAGGTATGTAGCCCCATGCATTTTAAAATAAATACTGGGATTATATGACTGTACTGCTGATAGTTTAAAGCGAAAGTAAATGTGTAAATGTGGAATACATGGTTAATTGAGTAGCCGAGTGTTTTGACGATAACCTGGGCTCGGGTGGTGAATGCACGCACTTTTATAAAGGCATGTGATAGTGAAGTGCTTGAGTTGAGTTTAGATTGATAGTGTCATGCTCTTGCACTGGGGATTCCCCATGTGTTTGCTTTCTCTCTCTCTCTCACACACACAAACACAGGTGCATTGCGCTGCTAAAAACATCCTCATCAACTGAAGACGTGTCTGCAGCTTAATATACGCATATTCTCTTACTATAATACTTTTTGAAGATGTGAACTATGCGATGATATATATAAAAAAAAGTCTCCTTATTATCACTTGATTCCATGTTTTGTGGCGTTTATAAGTTTTGTCGATATTAAATGTCAACCCTGCTACCATGATTTTTTAAGTGAACAATTAATCATGGAAAATGTTTTCCTCTTGCCTCTGTATAATGCATATTAAAGTTCATAAGTGCAGCAGAATCCAAGGAAACGCTTTAAGCGCCACCTGCTGGCAGAGAGTGAATCTGCGTCTCGTTCAGCTCGTCTGCTGTTTCGGTTTCATGCAGATATTTTTTATGTATAGTTTCACAAAACTGAAGTCAAACCATTCTGTTTTTGCTTCAAATTTCGAAATTATACAATCCAGTTTAGATTAAAAACTGCTCATGTTGCATGTGTGCAGCATCTTTGTTTGGATCATGATTAATTTTAATCTCTAATTTTAAATAGAAAGAGCACAGACAAAGCCTTAGTTTGTTTATATGAAGAGATTTCTTTTATTCGTGTTATTTATTTGATTTGGGGCTTGTTTTAAAATTTCGATTTAGTTTTGTTATTTACATTATATTTAAATGTTGTTATTTAGCAGACACTTTTATCCAAAGCACTTACAAATGAGGACAATAGAAGCAATCAAAACCAACAAAAGAGCAATAATATGCAAGTGCTATATTAGTGTATTATTATAGTGTTATATTTCAATTTCACAAAGAAATGTGCAGCATTTTGTCCAAGCAATAATAAAAGGACACATTTAATTTATAATTTGTCTTAAATCTCATTTTGTAAAAAATAAAATCGTGAATCGAATCGTGAGTTGAGTGAATCGTTACATCCCTAGTACCAGGTTATTTCTATCCTAACTTGTAATAGCCAGAAAAATGTGAAATTGTGAATGCGAGTATTAAAATATATTGAACTTGGAGCACAAGAATGATATAAATGCCTAATTTAACCCTTATTGCTTCTTTGTAATATTTGTTCCAGGTGTTATTGGAGGATTTTGATAGATCAACTTGTTAAAATGCTAAAAAAATAAATAAAAATGATGCAGTTTTCTCATGTCAGATTCTGTGTCAGACTTCATGGCCGCAGAGGAGAACGAGTGCGTGTCCCGACAGGACTCCGAGCTCATGAGGTCATGGGAGCTGGAAGCCATTCTGACCAATCGCACGCTGCGCTTCGTGTTGCGCTTAGAGCAGCAGTTCGTTTGCCCATCCTGCGGCGGGATGGTCCTGAACCCTCACCAGACGGGCTGCGGGCACATCTTCTGCGCTCGGTGCGTGAGGGCGTACATGTAAGGACTATTCATTGGTTAAATAAATTAAACAATTTGTTTTATATCAGCAAAGATGAACAATTTTCTGCTGAAAGTGCATTGCATGCAAATGTATCTAAAATTACTTGGCAATGTGTAAACCTTCCTCTTTTTAGTGAAAATGGAGGAAGTTCGAAATGTCCTTTAGACAGCATCCCTATAAAATCAGAAGAGGTGAGAATATTATCATTTTAAATACACATTTGTGTGCACTTATCGGAAGTGTAGCTTTATTTGCCATTATATTCTACTGAATAGCAATTCCAATGCTTGCAGATTTTTCAAGACAACTGCTGTAAAAGAGAACTGCTAAACTTAGAGGTCTACTGTACCAACGCACCAGACTGCGCACAGAGGGTTACTTTATGCAACCTTCAGGTAAAGGGCCAAACATGTCATTAATGATTAAAAAAGCATCTGTTTCCATCATTCAGAGCTGAGTGTTCACAGTACGACCTCTCTTTCTCAGGGTCATCTGAAAGCTTGCCAGTATGAGCGGCTTAGATGTTCCAACTCTGGGTGTAACGACACTGTGTTACGCAAAAACCTGCTGGACCATCAGAGGAAGGTCTGCTCCTTCCGGCTGGAGTCCTGCCACCACTGCAGACAGCCGTTCCTCGCATCTCACCTGCAGGTCAGAGCGCTTCCCTGCCTCAGCAGAGTCATCTGAGCTGTGTTTGTTCCTAATCTTGCCTCTACACTACGACAGGCCCATCAGAAGACCTCATGCCCTGAAATCCAAGACCCATGTCCCAACAAGTGTCCTCAGATGATCAGAAGACACAAGGTCTGGCACAGTCAGATACTTCCCTCCACTTTAAGAAAGTTCTGTTCTAATGAACATTGTCCTGCTTCTTCAGATTAATATGGAGCACCTAAGGAGACACAATGATGGAAAAAATATGCCACAGCAAATAATATTTTAATGCGTTTAAGTATCACGTTCGGTTCCCCTATGAAACTTTGCATTCTCTTGCAAAAGCAAAATATAGGCCTAATTTATCTTCCCACTTCATATTATTTCCATTACAAAAGTTTTGTGAGCAAACCCAACATTTCTCGGGGAAGCGCAAAGAGAGACGAGAACTCAAAGCATTGAAATATTTTTCCTCCCATCTGATTTTTAATCATCACAATGTCCCTTTTTACAGGTAAAGCACAACAGTTTTGAGAGAGAACGCAAAGCTGTGCAAGCGAATGGGAGATTTTAAAGTTTAAAAGCTATGGGAAACCCTACCTGCTGATGGAAAAGTTATATTTCAATGCGTTTGCTTGCAAAACAATTGCATTCCTCCAAGAAACTTGCAGAAGCACTAAAATCTAGTTTCTCCTCCCACCTCATATTATGTCCTTCACCAGTTTTGCATTGTCAAAGTTTGGAAAGAACGTGAAAGATTTCTGAGCTAATTAACAGTTCACGGGGTAAGGCAAAAGTTTTGCGAGCATTAAAAGATAATTTTTCCTCCCATCTCATATTTTTCCATCAACATGGCTCCTTAAACCGCTCCATGAACAGCTACAGATATTTTAATTTGCTCATGGCTGCTTGTTGATCCTCATTGCAGCTGCAAGCTCATGCTGACGAGTGTCTTGAAGTGGAGACTGACTGCATTTATAAAAACTATGGCTGCACATTCAGAGTAAGAAAACAGTATAATTTAACACAGAACCAAGTGAAAGTGGCAGTTCAGTGAATGTTTCCGTTTGCCTGGAGCTGTAATGCACTTGCAGATCTCAGCCTTTGAACTCTGTCTTTCCTCCAGGATAAAAGAGGGAAAGTGCAAGTTCATGAAAACACAGAGTTCAGTTCCCATGTTCGGCTGGTTCTAGAAAGTAACACCAAACTTGAGACACAGGTATGAAACTGGCTCTTTGTAAAACACAAAAAGAAATTCTGGCTCATAAAACACTATTTCCAAGTACATAAAAGTTATAACAAAAGGGATTGCTGTGTTCTCGGATGCTGGATAGATTTGCCTAAATAAAAATGCTCTATGTAACACACAAATGGTAGGTGGAGCAGCTGCAGCAGGATATGTTAGTCCAGCAGGGGGCGCTGAAGGACAAAAGTTTTGTGGTCAGCAATCTGGACCGGGACATCACCTTGTGTGACAGCACACTTACTACCTTACAGGTAAGGAAACCCTTTGTCAGACTAGTCAGTATAAAAACACAGCTAAGTGCCCTGTAATTTTAGAAACAATGTCTATATTTTTTATATATCTTCTATATTTTTCATAAACCCTCATAATACCAAGTTAAAGGAACCGTTGACTTGTTTTTGAACATATAGCAACACTAATTTTCACTAAAGTGTAAATATAATTGATATATCTTATAATCACCAATCAGTGTACATTCATTCATTATTGCCAGTATTTATGTGGTCGTAGTGACGTCGTGATTAAAAGTTTTAATAGCTTGACTAGCTTGAATATTTAAATTCACCTTCTGTACAAAGCTGTGTAGAAAGCTGTTTTGGTGTATGTGTCATTAGCTCTGTTTCTATCCAAAGTTGCGCATTTAACTTTTACGAAAAAATTGAATATCACATATATCACTGATTCCATCCAGTGTTGGGTAAGTTACTTTCAAAAAGTAATTAATTACTATTACTAATTACATCATCAATATTGTATTTAAATTACTTTACTAATTACTCTGTCTGAAAAGTAATTTAATTACTCCATAAGTAACTTAATTATTCAAATCGCTAATTAGGCTACATCTTAAAATCCCTATAAACCTCTTAAAGCATAGACAATAGAAATTAAACTCTTTATTCTTTCAATTTGAGTCAAACATAGAATAGTTTAGCCTTTTAGCTTTAAAACAACTGTAATACTTTATAAAAAATGTAACCTTCCTTTGGTGAACAAATATACTTACTCTGCAAATATCTGAATAACAAACAGCTTAAATGGGTCATGTGATGCTGCTAAAAAGAACATTATTTTGTGTATTTGGTGTAATGAAATGTGTTTATGCGGTTTAAGGTTAAAAAAACATATTATTTTCCACATACTGTACATTATTGTTTCTCCTCTATGCCCCGCCTTTCTGAAACGCGTTGATTTTTACAAACCTCATCGTTCTGAAAAGCGAGGTGTGCTCGGATTGGCCAGCTATCCAGTGCGTTGTGATTGGCCGAATTCCTCAAGCGTGTGAGGGAAATGTTACGTCCCTTACCATATTGTGATGCCTGTGGCAACCACATGTGACGACCCCGGGCTGGACTCCGCTTCATCCACGGTGAAAGACGATCCGTTGATCCACAGCGCAAAGTTGAAGTATTTCCTCAGCGACCAGCACAGATCAGCTCCATGCATGACGAAGCGGATGCATCAGACCAAACATAGTAGTTTCGCTTTCACAACGAAATACAGCGTCTTCACGACATGGCGGCAGTGGCAGCAACAATACTACAGTGAGAATAAAAGTTACGCCTTCTTTCTTTGCGTGAACGTTTGGGCGGCGTTATGCAAATCTTCCCACATAGTGACGTAGATATGTGGGGGCGTGTTAGAACGAGCCGTTTTAGGTAGGCGTGGTTGACTCTTAACTTTTATAAAGAATATCTCTTTGGATTTGGACTTTAGTCTTTGCTGCTTTACAGATCTTCTTTATGCCCCAAGAGCTTGTAACACTTGGTAACACAAGGAAAAATTGAAATCGCATCATATTACCCCTTTACGAAAAGTTAACAAATACTTTATCTCTGGGTGTATATGTATATGTTTGGCAAGATGTTCAGGAAAAGCCCAACTAGTAAAATCCATACAGGTTTATGTAAAAATAACATGTTAACTAATGTAGGTAAGAATAAATTGCAGAAATAATCTCCTCCGCTGAGTAAAGCCGCGTCAGATCGCGCTGTTCTTCTGAGGTAAATTCCGGCTTATTCAACATAAGTCTGCGTTTCCATCGCGGTCTAAAGTACTGAGAAGATTAGGCAAATAGTCTGGTGATGTAGGTCTGCGAGTGTTTCTCAATAACAAGTACGCAAATTTCGGACTTGCATTCTCAGTAGTTCGGACTTCACGAGTTCGACGCAGGAGTGTGAGCTCCCGCGGACGGGACGACGCAAGTCCGGTAATTCTGCAAACAGCAGCATACTTGATAACATCAGTCAGCTCACCTTGGCTACTGAAATTTTCCTCACTGTATTTACAATAAGACGAAATATATCAAACACCACTGCCCCTTTTCATTTTCATTTAAACATAATAATTGCCGCAGAAATGTTCAGGGAACGTACATGGCCTACATTACAATGAAACGAAATATTATATCAAACATTGCCTGTTTTAATTTTAATTTTAACATAATAGATTAATAGAATAAAGACCAAAGAATACCTGTTAGATTTACCCAAAACGAATCTCATGTTTAACCACTATAGAGACATCAAAGCCAGCGGCACATGTCAGAAGGACTAGCCGAGTTGAGGCTGCTCTTGTCGGGAAACATGAGCACTGAGCGCCGGCTGATCGCGTGGAGCTCACATCTCCGAAATCGGCGAAGCACATTTTTAAATAGGCGTTGTTTTTATAAATAAACCACAGATTTGAGTTTTAAACAACTACATTCTCGCCTGAAATACTTTTAAAACTACATTTCATGACACAATAACAATAATATATTTAAAAAATATGCTAATAAATGGTGGTTGAAATACAATGTTGCGTGAACTCAACCAATCAGCATGTTCAGCGCTCAAGTCCCGCCCCCGAAAGTTCCGGACCTTTGAAAAAGTACTACCCGGGACTTTCTGAGGGGCAATTTTTTATACCTGGAACTTTATTTAGATCCTGGTTCCTGCGTTGGAAACACACCGAGTACCGGTCTCAAGTCCCTAGTTCCTGGTAACGTTCCTGCAGTGCACGGCGGCTATATCAGGTCCTCTTACAAAAACGATGAAATTAGATGAATCATTGATTTTTTTTAAATCTTTTTTTGGATCTAGGTTAGGGTTTTTGCGCGCAGGTGACTTCATATAATCGCTCAATGAGTGGAAAGACTGTACTCGCTTTAGTTTCATACGGATTACATAATCAGATAATATTCGTTTTCGATTTGAATTCGTGAATTTAAAAGAAGACGCTTCAAGCTTTCTATAGACATATTTCGCAGTCCCTCTGTGTCAAGTATTCGCTGAGTTTTGTGATCGTAGAAAGTTGCCACGGAGACCTAGCCTGCAGAAAGCGCACCCTGTTTGTTTTGTTTATTTTACAAAAGCACAGTGTTTTGTTGTTATTGTGAGTGTACACAAATAAAAGTAGGCCCTTTTTTAGATTCGATTGATTTTAGTCTTATCTGTATCGGAGTATTTAAGGTTTCTCTGTGAATCAGGAAAAACTGAAAGTGAACGCGCCTGAGGGTTAAAGACGCTGCATTCAATTTTATCTTTAGAGTGTAAATTTAGATTTCAAATTCAATATTGAGTTTAGAACTGTTGAAATAATTTACAGTATGTAACGCAACTACGTTTTAAGTAACTGTAAGTAAATTACCTAAAAATGAACAGTAATTCCTTACTTTACTTTTTCAGTGGATAAGTAATTTAATTACAGTAATGCGGTTACACCCAACACTGATTCCATCTCATGTGTTCAGTTTCCTGAGGAAACCGGCGCAAATGATCAGTAATAGAAATGGAAGTTGCTGCAACCGAGGAAGCCACTGAACTTCTTTTTTTCCTATATAATAAATTACTTGCGAAACAAATGCTGTTGCCTTATATTTGGGACAACAATCGTGTGAGACAATTCTGCCAGGTAATCATACCAAATCATTTTGATGACAGACTTTGGCTCAGGCATTTCAGAATGACTAAAACACAATTTAAGATGATGTGCAAAGAGATCTGTCCACTAGTTAGTCCAGTTATCCAATCATATGATCTGTTCAGGTAGTGTCACATGAGGTTTTTGTTGTGCATTGAGGAATTTACTCTGTAAATGTGTTTCTATAATAGTTTGTGTGCTTGACTTCTTATTGGATACAAAATTATCTGCCTCAATTGTGCGCAAATGGTTTTATTTCAGATTTTATTTATTTATTTGCCAAATGCATGGATGGGCACATAGTTCTTGTTAGGTAACTGTCAGATCTTGCTGTATGCTCTGTGTTTGTGTGGCAGAGGTCTGTGGAGGAGCAGCGAGTGCGGATCTGCAGCGTTCAGCGTGAACTGAGGGATCTGCGGGGCGTTCTGGGCTCTGAACTGAGCGAAGAGCTCCCGAGCCTTCGGGCATCGCTGGACTCCCTCAGACAGCAGGTGGCCGTCACTGAAAGCCTCAGGGAACACCTTGGTAAGTCAAGTTTGATTGGACACATGAATGCTGACATAGTTTACTTAAAGTAACCTACTGGACAAGATGGGTGAAACTCAAAACTCATTCTTCTACACATGAGAATGCAAATGTGTTTGGCTACACAAGCTCAGTTTTAGATACTGGTGAGGTACAGGATGCATGACCTTCACTGTGGCACATGGAAGTCCCTGGTTCGAGTCATGGCTGAGCTGAGAAGCCTTACTGTGTGGAGTTTGCATGTTCTCCAGTGTGTTTCCTCTAGGGGTGTGCACAAATAGTCAAATATTCTAATATTTGATCTGTAATTATTATTCGAAAATAGGCCTGGGCGATAAAACAGTATTGATAATTATCGACGATACACCATCATCGATAACGATATAAAAATGTTTTATTCCATTCCACTGCGTCTCATATGTTTTTAAATGCAATTGTGTGATCGGCGCTTTGGCCATTTGTATTAAGCTATGCATAAATATATGATGCTGTTTTGTTCATACTGTTTATGCAATTTACGAAATCATATTTGATTTATAAATATTAGTTTAGACGGTATGCACTTTTTTATAGACAGCCGTTATTTCATTACATTGAATAAACAGTTTAATGAGGTGCATTATTTTGCTCATTGCGCCCTCCTGTGGCCTCAGGAGACAGGACAAATGTTTCCTTTAGACTTGTTTAATCTGCATATAAAAAATAAGAAGGGAATATTGTTCAATTGTATTTTGTGTTTGACTGTTAAACTCAATAAATTGTGTTGATTAAAAATACAGTGGTTAAATTTAAACCTTTTTTATACTGTTCTTTGTTTAAGAAAGAGTATAAACAATTTTCAATAATTATCGATACCAAATGATATGAAACATTAAATTGTATTACATCACCCAGCCCTATTCGAAAAATGAAAACACTATTAGAATTTTACAACGTGTTGCTTTGCTGGCCATAAATGCAGGGAATCCATGATAAATCCTGAGCACTCAAACTAAAAGTCAGTTATAACTAAATGCACTGGATGGCGCTGTGGAGCGTGTTAACAAGTAGATCTTGTCCGCCTCATTCCTCCCTCTCGCGAAGTTTAGAATTACTTTGATCTAAAGTATCAGTGAAACTGAGTTCTCATAATATCACCACCAGAATGAGAATCAGATGAAATCCAGACAGCAGTGACTGAGGAAAGATAGCTGTTCATTCATTCTGCAGGTCAGCGCAGCTCTGAGCCGAGAAGAGCTGATCTGACAGAGAAATGATCTGGAGACATGTGCTTCCTTCAAGTTTCCTCGATAGACAATGCTTTAAGAACAGAAAACACAAAGCGCTGTAAGAAACTCTGCTGAGCACACCGTTAGCTTTGTGGCTCTGGATCGTGGTGACGGCTCGTTGTAGAACAATTGTTGTGTATCTGCCTAATCCTAAGCTTGTTCATACAGGGTGCCAAAAACTTGTTTTTTAAAAAATAGTGTCTTTCTCGTTAAACGTCATTTCTGCCTTGACAACTCAGGAGCTTAGCATAGAAATATACATGGCAATGTCAATGTGTTTGGTTTTGGCGGAATAGATCTGCTACACTGCTGCTGCTGCAGTGCATCCGTTGACATGCTGCTGTGAGCATGTAAGAAATACTGCTGCTGCACATATAACATAAATGAAATAACCCCCAACACAGCGGAGACACAAAGAACTTGACATACAGCCAAATAAAGCTGCTGCTGAGTAGGGCTGTCAAAATGACTGAAACTAAATTCAAATTTTTTACTTAATTATTATCAAAATTCGAATTATATTCGATTTTAAAAGGCATAATTTCAGTTAGGGGGGAAAAGTTTTTGTCTTCTCTCCTGAGGCCACAAGAGGGCGCATCGAACAAAATATTATGCACGTTTCTTCAAAGCGTAATAAAATAACACGACTATCTTTGAAACAAGTGCATAATGTTTAAAATAATGTTTATAAACCATATATAATTAATAAAGTTGCTTAATTAGAAAAAAAACCCAGCACCATGCATGTATGTATAGTTTAATACACAGGACCCCGAAAACCAATTCACAAGTAGGCCTACGTTCTTCATTAAAAACATGGTACAGTGGGGGGGGAAAAAAAAACGATGCATAAGTCTTGTTTTTTATGTTCATGTTTTTTTAAAGTTGAACTTGCATTAATTTTACATGGTTTTCTAAACATGCCGCTCTCTTGTGCCAGACGCGATTGCAACGCTGATAGATGTCCCTCTAGGAAATGTGATAAATATCCGTTTTGTGTGAAAGGCTTGGTTTCAGTTTTGACGTAAACAACATCTTCTCCACACTGATGCTCTCGTTTTCCGCAATATATGAATGAACAACGTAGCAGAGCCGCATAGTGGGTTCAACTGGATAGGCTAACGAAAGCATTCAAATGCAATCAATGACACATACATCGTCATCGCATCTCGTGCGCCACTGATAGGCTACCTGACACCTGACGCAGACCTTAAATTCGAATTCAACGTTTTTGCACTCGAATGTGGATTTTTTTTTTTAATTCGACAAATATTAGAAATTTGAATTTTTTTTTGACAGCCCTATCGTTGAGTGTAAGAATACAAGCTACTGCATCAGCGGACATGCATGTATCCACACACATGAAAACAGGTCAGAATAGAACAAATACCTCCCAAACAAACAGATCTACCACCGAGACATATGTACCGCTGCTGCCCCAAAGAGCCATGTGAACCGCATGTATTACTGTCCATGCGTGCCTGGGCTACCATGCTGCGCGGTTTTGCGGACTTACAATGGCCACTGTGTGTGCATGTCCGTTTAGTCCACAAGACTGTAGGATGTCCCATTCGTCATTTTAGCTCTCAGAAGGGTGCTCACAAACACCCACTTTGTGGCCGCTGTGCGCCACACCCCCTTAACTCCTAGAGGGCCACTGTCCTGAAGAGTTCAGCTCCAACCCTAATTAAACACTCCTGAACCAGCGAATCAAGCTCTTACTAGGCATACTAGAAACTTACAAGCAGGTGTGTTGAGGCAAGGTGGAGTTGAACTCTGCAGACAGTGGCCCTCCAAGACCGAGCTTGGAGACCCCTGGCATAGTGTGTCGTGGCCTATACAGGTTTGGAAGAAGAAGATGAGTACACTAGAGTTTGTTTCTGGTCTTTGTAGAACTGTGTGTGTTTGTGTCCCTCAGGTGCGTTAGAGCAGACGTGTCAGCGTCATACCCGCTTGTTAGACATCCACGTGGAGCAGCTGCAGTGTAATGAGCAGCGTTTCCGCCTGCTGGAATCCACTTCCTACGACGGGAAGCTCATCTGGAAAGTGCGTGACTACTGCCACCGGAAAGAGGCCGGCACCCCGCTCAACTCAACCCCCTTCTACACCAGTCATAGTGGCTACAAGCTCAGTGTGCGGGCTTACCTCGGCGGGGACAGCTCAGGGAGAGGCACTCACCTGTCGCTCTACATCACGATAATGCGCGGAGACTTCGACTCGCTCTTACCGTGGCCTTTCAGACAGAACATAACGTTAACACTGCTGGACCAAAGCGGCTCGAGGAACCACCAGAGCAATACTTTCACCCCCGATACCAACAGCGATAGCTTTCATCGGCCAACATCTGATGCTAATGTAGCCACAGGGTTCCCAAGATTCATATTGCACGGCGATCTGGAAGCCCCTCGAAATGCCGTTTATGTGAGAGACGACACACTGTTCATCAAAGTGAAGGTGGACACAACTGGATTAGAGGACTTGTAGCTCTACAAGCATGAATTTTGACTTTAAAGAAACAGTGTCCAGGATTCACTTGGAGTGTCATTTGAAGACATTTGTTGTAGTAGCACTGATTATTATGTTTACATGCACAGATTTTCATTCACGAATGAGTTCAAACCAGCTGAAGGTGTTGAATGTACTACACTTATGTGTTATGAAAATCAGTTTGGATGTGAACGAACAAAATTCTGCACATGAGAACAGTGTCAGTCCCAAAACATAACCGTTTCTGCAATTACAGCACTGTACGATGGCTACTGGTTATTTCCAGCTAAGGTCCATGTCTGCTTAATGTTCTTGATATTGTCTGAATGAGTGGTGCAGATCGTAGCAACTTGTCTGCAACCTGTTGGCTTATTTAGACCTGGGTTCGATTCTGGCTTGGGTCATGTTTTAATGTTTTTTAATCTATCCCCATCTCTCTCTCCCCTGATTTCCTGTCTACAACTTAGTCAATAATAAATCGCTTCAAATAGTGTGTCTTGACGCCTGATCGTTGCTATCTTCAGTGTTTGCCGGGGAAAAGGACAGTGGTTAGTGTTTTTCTGAAGCTCAGTGGTCACAGCTGTAAAAGTCCACCCCAACAACTGGCTCTGATATTTTCAAACTTTACAGAAGTTGTTTTCATGTTAAAGTTAGTTCAATGGTTTATAGCTAGCTATCTGAATGGCTCTGGTTCATATTCCATATTCAGTGTTGGGGAAAGTTAGTTTTAAAAGTAATGCATTACAATACGCATACAGTAACTAATTGTGTGACCTAGTGACTTTTTATGGAAAGCAATGTTTTACGTTACATTTGCATTACTTTCTCTCATCTGGGCTGGGCTTACTTGTATGATTTTTAATATCAAAAAAAACAAAAGTTATATTTTTGGCAAATGTAAAGTTCCTTTCACACCAAAAGTGATATTAATAAGCGTCAGACTGAAGGAAGCGCCTCTGCCTCTGACGCCCAGTTTCTCTCAACATGGCAACAGGAGAGGTCAACTTGCATGACTTATTTGAAAAAGTAACTCAGATATTTCATTGCAAAGTTAAAAGTAATGCATTACTTTACTAGTTACATGAAAAAGTAATCTGATTACGTTACTCGTAATGTGTTACCCCAACACTTGCCATATTCTAACACATCAAAGCAAATGAGAGAATAAAGTGTATTCTAATGTTCTCTTCTCTCGACCAGTTCCTCACTGGCGTCGCCATGATTTTATATTGTAGAGATGCACATAAACATGCTGTGTGTAGACCTGTGCATTACACTACGCTGTGTTTTTGAGTCCAATTATGGAACTAGTTGGATTTAAAGATTTAATGGCAATTATTTTTCCACAACAGATAGATATTTCATTCGGATCAGGCTCAAGTGAACCATTCCTTTCAGACTGAGATGAGAGTTTTATGGTTTTGCGATGAGAAACCTTTTTTGTGTGTGTGTGGGAGGGGGGGAAACTAATACAGTAGTTCATAAGAAACATCTAGCAACCACATAAAACACCTGAGCTTAAAACTGCTAACAACACCTTAGCAGTGTGCCGAGCACTGCTAAACTGCATATCGACATGCTAAATACAACATGCCCTGTCAGAACACACAAGTAAATGCATAACAGTGCACTAAAAACACTCCGAAACCCTTAGCAACACCTTAACCTCCGTGGATCGAATCAGCTCATGGGGAAATATGAATAATTAACCATAACTAGTTATAATTAACTATTCCTATTTTAGATCCACTGTAGATATTTAGCTGACCACTCAGGGTCAACCGTCTTGTCAATTCTAAGAACGTTAATTTCCTGGTTAAAGGAAATAACTTTCTTACTGTACAATTCTATAAGTTTGTAACGTAAATCTGCATGATTATTGATTCCGGTTATGAGTAAACAATGAACACGTCAAGTGGGATACGTACGGTTTTATTTACTACATAAACACTTAAACTAGTCTAACATACTCATAAACACTTAAACTGGTCTAACATACACTACACACACACACACACACATACATTTGGTATAGGAAAGGGTTAAAGCTTAACTCAGCATAGAAAGAGGCATACAGAATGGATTTTATGGAACACTTTGCATGTATATTCAACCGATCAAAGCCTTCAGGGATACGTCAGATTCTTAGTTCAAACACACCTTTGTAAATAGGTGTAACTGATACTTAATGCATCACTTAAATCGACTAAGTTTGATACTTGCACGTCTGTATGAACAAAGATTCCTGATGCGATCTTACGGCCCCAAGATCTTGCTGAAGTTGGTTGATGAGAAAGGACCAGTTTGAGTCAGAGTCACTTGATAAATGGAAAGGACTAGGCCGAAGAAAAAGCCTGGCACAAATGCTTTGGTATCCTGAAGGTTGTTTTTCCCCGCGCTTAGCTTAAAGACCGCACCAACACCGACTGGGGCGGTTCTGAAGTGTGGCCTTAAAGCCTGCAGAGATCACGCCTCTCAAAGATGGGCTTGCCGCATGTGGAAGTCCGGAATCCTCAAGTGGGGAAGTTCTGCGTTTTTATGGCCCTATTGTTTCTCTAAGCATGGTATTCTTGCATATGTAATTCACTGGTGTTGATGCAAGAATTGTAATATTCTTAGCACATCAATATGTGCAGAGTTATCAGCATGTATCTGCCCACACCAAACCCTCGCTCAATTAGATCATCCGAATACCAATTCATAGATACTAGACATGGTAGAGTTACTTATATGAATGAGTGGTTTATCGTAAGCATGAATAAAAATAGTCTATAATACAACAGATTAAATACAACACAGCAATAATATACACAGTGGCCTGAAGAAAATGTGTGTTCATTCAAAGAAAAGGTTTTCCTATGAATTAATTAGTAGAACAGTCCATTTCTCCTGTGCATTTGTACCCCTTGTTTCTGGAGAAAGCAGAATGAGAGCCGGCTCGCATTCCACAAGGTTGTAAATGTATCGGGTTACCATGAAACCAGGGTCTTGTTCGGCGTCCTGGGGTGTTACAAAGTATTTGTGAAATCTAGCTAACAAAATATATATTGTGTGTTGGAGAGGTCCAGACGCTACAAATTCCCCCCTTTCGAACGTTGTTGTCCATAGAATGACAACAACCGAGCGCATGTCAGGCTCGAACACACACCTGCCACTCACGGCTGGGAGCCAGTGGTGGCTTTTTGGCTGTTGGTGCCGTGGTGGATGCTGTCAGGTGGTGTGCTGTGGTGATGTAGGCTGTAGCAAGGTGTGGGTCCTCGAGCTTATGCAGCAGGTGTCGAGGCTGTGTCACCTGTCATCCTGAAGTGAGTTAGTCCGGGTAGGATGTTTTTGTTGATGTTGTTAGCCAGTAGGCTATCTGTGGTACCCATGATGTGGGACAGCTGGGTTAGACTCTCACTGGTGAGAGTGCAGGTGGTTCCAGGGATTGCCGGGAACTGTTATGGAGATTCTATCGTGTGTAGAGAATTTCTGACTGACCTAGTGATGATGGCAGGAAAGCGGCAGGTGGTTTTGAGCTCTCTGCTTTGTTCAACGTCACTAGAAATTTGATGTTTGCGGTGTCGCTTTGCTCTTGTGGGGGCACCGACTTGAGCTTGCCTGAGTTGTGTTGGTAGCGCTTTCGCTGTTGGGCATGTGGGCTCGTTGCTCAATCCAACGTTGTCTGGCTGCTTCTGGGGGTGTCGACCGGTTTCAAGGGATGCTCCTCCCTTGGAGGGGCCTGATGCTGTGTTGCAGCAGGCAAGGAGTCAGAGGTTTGTCCTTCTCAATACTCCTTAGTTGAGTTTTGTTCAAGGAGCTCTTTTGCGAGTGTCAGCAGCTCCTGTAACCCAGAAGTAGGCGTGTCCAGCTGTCCTTGTGTAGCCTCCGTTGTGTGGAGGAGGATGTTGTGGTGGACTGCTGTTGGACATACCGTGGTGTTTGCAGGATGAGGATGGCTTTTCCCAGTGGTTGGTCTGGGACTTGTGTCTGTTGCCATGGTGATGGCTCTGTTCTCTTCTGGCTAGGGGCTTTCTGTAGGAGGGTTTTGTATTGTGGCAATGCTGGGTGCCTTCTGGTGCCCGCTTTGGATTCTGAGTTGTGAAGTTCAGAATCAGTGGGTTTTGACAAACACCTTTAGTGGAGGCCTTGTGCTTGTTAAAGGCCTTCTGTGTCAGGTTACGCAGCTGTTGATTAGGCATTGTGCGGCAGGCCCTAATGCCTAGATGACTTCTTGCAGCTGGTGTCCTCCGCCATCCCAGGGTTATTGTGAGCTTTGGAGTAAGTTTGTCGAAGTCTGTGGTAGTAAGCATGGTGAGTTTCATGCCGGCCCTGCTTGGTGTCTGGGGGAGCGATCAGTCCGTGTTCAGACTTTGGGTCTGAGAGTATTTAGGTTGCCAGTTGTGTTGTCTCTGGCCAGCTCGTGGGGTCTGTGGGGTCACACGGTGTGTGTGTGTCTGCAGTGATCCTCTGGAAAAGTCCCTGCCCCACCCCCTTGTGGCTGATGGTTGGTGATGTGTGAACAGTGGGCTCTCGCCCCCCCCTCTTCGCAGGTTCGGACTCTTGGCTGAGGGTGTCTGGGCCTGCTTGCCAGGGGAAGTTTTGTTTCGTGTTTTCCCTATCTGTTCGTCTTGTGGTCTGCAAGCATATTTCAGTGCATTTGTGACACTGAATTCACCTCGTTGCGTTGTTTCGGTTCGCCTGAAAAAATTTTTTTTTGGTTGCAGCTGCAGAGGTTTTCAGGGAGCTGACTTGTGAAGTGTCAAGCAGAGGCTTTGGCTCCCTTTCCCCCCTTTCGTTGCTGTGCACAGGCATGGAGGGCTTGCACGGCTGGCGACGTGGTGTTTCAACCTGCTGTCTTTTGCGTAGTCTATGCACAGCGGT
This sequence comes from Sinocyclocheilus anophthalmus, assembly GCA_018155175.1. Classification (NCBI taxonomy): domain Eukaryota; kingdom Metazoa; phylum Chordata; class Actinopteri; order Cypriniformes; family Cyprinidae; genus Sinocyclocheilus; species Sinocyclocheilus anophthalmus. The sequence goes on along the minus strand of JADLZN010006211.1, from coordinate 63,159 downwards.
CGTTAGACTGTTTTTTAAATTCTTTCTGAACCAAGTCAAGCTCCTCTCTAATTGCTGAGTCAGTGTTTGGACCTCAGCTCTGGCTGAATGCAGCGGGCCTTGTAAGGCCTTAGATGTGGTGTCTCTCATTTAGTTCCACATATGTTGTTTTTAAGAGTGATTTTGTGTGAAACAGTTCTCTTTTCAATTCCTGTGTGATGGCTTTTTCCAGCGGTGCTTGGTGTTTAGCAGCTGTTAGAGCCTCTGTGAAGACTGGTGATTTCCTTCTGTCGCACCATTCTGTGGGGTTCTTTGCATCCATTCTGTGCTTTCTCTCGTTGAGCCGGTGTCAGTTCTCTGCAGAATTCTGTAACTTGCAGTTTCAGCTCATATACCTCATGTCTGAGGCCCTTGAGGGTGTGGGCCAGGAGAGGATGATGCTGTTCAGGTGTTCGCTTATGTCGCAGTCTCGCTGTTCTTTTCTTTCCATTGCAGGTCGTTGGCTGCTTTGATCTGAATGATGTCCATTACAGTGCTCTACTGGGTTTTTAGGTGGTCTTGGTGAGCTGGCAGGGCTGGATGTCTTTGGAATGTCTGCGACATACTGGCACATTTGTGGGAACACCAGAGAGAGAGAGACCCAAGGCAAATGCAGGTACGTACAGAGGTGTTAAACTATCTTTAAGGGGAACGGCTGTGTAGGCCGTGTTAGGTATGAATAGCTGGTGGGAGGCAGTTAGTGAGGTAGGGTGCTATGTTTTTGGGTTCGTGAACACAAAGGGAGTTTGAGTAACTTCGTTGAGGGGGGCGTAAGCAGGTGTCAGCTGATGACCGGGCTATACTACTGATGTTTCACGGGTTTGGTCACTATGACGAAACTGGAATAAAAGGGTAAGAACTCAAAAAACAAAAAAAAAAGGAACATTTTTACCTATTTTAGTTTTTTTTTCTAAGAGATATGGCTAAGCAGGGTTCACTTGTGTGTGATGCTGCAATAGACGTCATAACCCTAGGGTTAGGCTGTTAGGTAAACTAGCAGGGACCCACCAAATACATCGTCAATCAGAATGTTCAACAGGAGTGTTTAGGTGCATGTGGTGGGGGGGGTTTGGGTCTGAGTTTGTGTCGTGGGGGTCGCGCTGGAGGCAGTTTTGGGTGGGGGTTCAAGGTTTGAGTGCTGGGGGGGGGCCCTTGGTAGGCAAACGGGTGATTAGGGCGCGTGTGCACGTGTAGGGGTGGGGGGGCGTGGAGGAGTAGTGTAGGAATGAGGAACAGGGAGGGGTTATGCTACTAAGGGGTATGACGGGTATAACGGCGTAAGGTGGTAAACGACATTTGCGTAGAACTAGGCTGAAAGCGCTACGGGTGATGTCCAAAACGAGCGGATGTGATGTGTTGAAAAGACGGTGAAGTAGTAGGTGTGTGCTACGTAAAAGCAGCAACATGGTGCTGGGCACAGAAGAATGGTGTTAAAATTAAGAGTCGTCAATAAAAACGGTTTTGTGTCCTAGGGAGGGCAGCGTGTATGAGTGTGGGGTGTTGTTCTAAAAGGGGTTTGGCATAGGAAAAATAAACAAAATACCAAAAAAATAAAAAGAACTAAAAAAATAAAATAAAAGAAAAAAAGTTGATTTAATTAAATCTCAAATTTATTACAAATCAATTTAGCTGAATTGGTACATTTGTGCTAAACAAATGTAAGTAGATGCAATAAAATTAAAAAGAGGTAGAATACAGTCAAAACAAAAATAAACAATAACAAGTAAAACCCATTATGTGGTGGGTCCCACAGGGACCTGGGATGGCATCAACAGGAAGTGACACCAAGAGTGACGGAGAGAGAGAGAGAGAGAGGGGTGGTTAGAAAGTTACACTTTACCCGCCTATCTAAGCGTTAGCCAGATGCTAACACCTAGCAGTTGAGGTAAAGGGCTTAGCTCAAGAGTTAGCGTTAGTTACACGCAATTCCTTGTTTACGCACGGGTCTGTGAAGTGACTGTTGTCAGATTCACCGGAAGAGTCTGCTCACACTTCCGGGGTCACGTGTTGTTAGGAGACCAATGCAAGCTCACAACAGTTGCAGGTGGAGCAGACTTGCACTGCTGTGAGCATGCATAGGAAACTCATGCATGTCCCATATAAATTCATTCATTAATCAAAACAGCATATTCACTTCACAGGCAATGGTGGATTAGTAGTTAGCTACGCTAGAATAAACCATTAATTTTTTTACGTAAATGTTTCACATGAGCGATTCAAAATGAAATACAATGATACGTAAGATATAATAAGGCCTTAAATTAGTGAAATGAAAAGCATCGCTCAGATCACCTGCACAGTACTGAAAAAGGGGATTTCTTCGCCCAAGATCAAACCGATTCATTCTGGTACCATTTATATAAGCTGCTAATCTGAGATTGCGTCTTCAGAAAATAGACTTATTCTCCACTTACAACACGATTGGAGGATTTCTTTCTTTCTTTCGCGATAAAATCAGGTTAGTTTCTTATCGTACTATTTAAAAACATTATAGCACTGAAACATTCTAATACCTGTAGGAAGGCACCTTAAAGCTATAGTTTTATCTGATTATATTCGAGGAGAGCCTTAGTGGGCGCGGATGGGGGGTGGTGCAGGGGGGGTGTGTGAGGGGGGGGGTTACGTGAGGAAGTGGGGTGCACATGAATGGGTGGCCTTTGGGGTAGTAATACATGAGGTACGTGGTAACCAGTTTTGGAGTAGGAGTGGCCTTAAATCAGTGAAATGAGGAGCCTCGCTCAGATCACCTACACAGTACTGAGAAAGGGGATTTCTTCGCCCAAGATCAAACCGATTCATTCTGGTACCATTTATATGAACTGCTAATCCCGAGATTTCGTCGTCAGAAAATAGACTTATGCTCCACTAACATCAGAGATTAGGATTTCTTCGCTAAAATCGGGTTAGTTTCTTATTGTACGATTTAAACACATTATAGCACTGAAAACTTCTTACTGCTCGCAGGAAGGCGCATTCAAACTATAATTTTATCTGGTTTTGATCAGGAACTGGTATGCGCATGGAGAAGAATTTACTAACTTATGAAACAGACACATAAGTTTGATTATTGGGTCTGCTTGCAAGCAATTTTTAAAACGACTCCACCGTTCTAAATTTCTGCTCGTACTGCCTAAAGTAGGAAAATATTGTTTCCCCAGCAATGTGAATGCTGGGATTTTTTTTCTGGCTAGCTTGTCAAAGTTTCTGGTGGTCACATCATGCGCTGCTGCGGGGAGGCTTGGAAGTATTACAGTTCTGTTCTGTCAGTTGTTAAGCAGAAAGTGTTGGCTCTCCCTTTCGTAGCTTCGTGCACCTGAGGGATTTTTGCACTGCTGAGTGAGGATGCAGGAGTTGGGTGTCTCTCCCACTGCGTCTCTTTTTGCCGCCTGTAGGAGTCCCTGAGTTCTCTTCGTAGCATGTCAAGCTTGTCTTGAGTGTTGTTCAGCTGCTGGATCAGAGTCTCAGTTCTGGCAAATTTGTCTAAGAGCTCAGAATTTGCTGCTTTAAGAGTAATTTTGTGTTGGTGTTTCCTTTCCAGGTCCTTTCTGGCTACCTTTTCCAGGTGCTCTTGCTGTTCAGCAGCTGTCAGAGCCTTTTTAAATCTATTGATTTCCTCCTGTAACTCCATTTTGCTGGGGTCCTTGTGGGCTACCGCTGTGATCTGTTGCTTGAGATCATTTACCTCCTGTTTCAGACCCATAAGTTTGTTGGCCAGGAAGATGATGACCTTGGTGATCTTTTTGTAGCCATAACTCTCGCTTGTGTCATGAGTCTGAGGTACTCTTCTCTTTGTGTCCAGTTGCTTTCGGCTCAGTAGGTGTTCGTCGGCCCTGGGTAAAGGGGGTGTTTCTCACGACGCCTGGCCAGCCCTCTCTGTTCTGCATTCTGGGCAGTTAGTCTGAGCATCTGCAACTTTTTTGGCAAACTTGTGTTGAGAGTAAGGCTAGAGACTACTACAAGATCAAAACATAGTGTGAATGCTAAAATAGTTTTGGGTCATCATATGTTTTGCTGAAAAGGGCGTAAACAGGGTTTTTGATTGATGACTTAAGACTACTGTCCAATTATGTCAAATTTATCCTCAGATTTGCTGACGGTTTCCCCAACAGCTTAATCTCTAGGGTATAAAGGAGAAAGGGAAAAGCAGAAGGAAAATGAGCATTTTGTATTCAGATTATTCTCTTATTATATATTTTTTTTTTTTGAAAATAAACAAATCAAAAAAAGAAATGTCTCTGGTTCCTTTTTAGGTTCAGAGAGAACAACAAGGGGGCATAACATGTAAATGGATATAAAATTAGCTGACTTCTATTATTAAAAAAGGGTAATCAATCTGATATTAGGAACAAATAGCAGCACTAGTCATTAGTGTGTTACTAAAAGCACCCAAAACCTTAATGTGTTCGTCCTCTATAACGTGGTTACGATTGTAATTGTAAGATTTAGGGGGTTGGGGTCGGAGGGGTAACTATGAACTGGAACAATAGCGTGGTCAGGAAGGATACCTTCTAGATAGTTAAATTCGCTGAGACGAATTGAAGATTGAGAATCATAGAAAAAGAAGAAAAAGAAGGAATAGAAATGGAAAAATCAGAAACCAGGGCTTAGGTTAAATTCAAATTACTTCACATTGCATTCACACATGCTGTATTTAAAAGCTTCATTTAAAGAGTGTTAACCCCTAATTGTTAAGCTAGTTGGTATCTTAGCCTAAAATGAAACTATGCTAAGTCGTGTTAGCTTAGCTGCTTCATGTGGTTTGTTTACAACATGGCGTGTTGTGCTATGTGGAGTTAGCGCTTCCTGTGACAAGTTTTTGTTCAGGTTAACCAATGCATGCCAGTGTAATTAACTCAGTTTAATGTCTGTCTATGTTAAACAGTCATAGTTTTAGAACGTGGTGCTTTCAGACTTCAAGACTTGTTGCATTACCTAAGCATGTCGGTGAGTGCTTCTCTAATGCAACAATAACTTCTTGCACTTGTTTAAAGAATTACAAAACGGGTTTACTGTAAGTTAAAACCGGTTTAAACATATATGTAGTTATGTTTGCCTCACATATGAGTACTAAAGTACAGTATTACACCTTTAATTTCACTCAGCGATTGAAACACAGTAATGACCACCAGGTTAGTAGGCTTGTATATATACAGTCAAAGTGAAGATGAATTGCATCAATCTAATTGTAATCTATAAGGCCTTTATGCTGTAGAAAGGGGAGCAGCGCTCACATCTACCTTGATATAACTGTACTGAGATTTCTTCTTCAAAGAAACAATTTAAACAATACTGCAATTTTGTGATTTCTTCACTAAAGCATATTACATTATGGTACAGTTTGGACATGCCGCTGAGCTGAGATTCAGACTTACGCTTTGTCAAGACAGATTTATGCTTTAATACTGAAATTAGTTTTTTTTTGCTAAAATCAGATTAACCTTACACCGTTGCCATTAAGCATGAAATACATAAAGTCTCTTCCAATCATAATAGAGGTACCAATTTAAACCCCCACTTTATCTGCATCTCAACTAGCCAGCAAATAGGGACACCACAGGGCATCTGATGTCACGTCCTATTTTAACCTGGGCTATCAAGCACACACTTTTAAGTTGCCAGTGTTTAAACTCATAACTTTCGTTTTATCACGCCCGCATTCTCTCCACCAAAATCTGTAGCGGATCAGCTCATGGGGAAATATGAATAATTAACCATAACTAGTTATAATTAACTATTCATATTTTAGATCCACTGTAGATATTTAGCTGACCACTCAGGGTCAACTGTCTTGTCAATTCTAAGAACGTTAATTTCCTGGTTTAGGGAAATAACTTTCTTACTTTACAATTCTATAAGTTTGTAACGTAATCTGCATGATTATTGACTCCGGTTATGAGTAAACAATGAACACGTCAATTGTGATACAAGTAAGGTTTTATTAACTACATAAACACGTAAACTAGTATATCATATTACATAAACACATAAACTGGTCTAACATCCTACATACACACATAAACTGGTCTACAGTTGGTATAGGAAAGGGTTAAAGTTTAACTCAGCATAGAAAGAGGCATAAAGAATGGATTTTATGGAACACTTTGCATGTATATTCAACAGATCAAAGCCTTCAGGGATACGTCAGATTCTGAGTTCAAACACACCTTGTAAAAAGGTGTAATTGATACTTAATGCATCAATTAAATCGGCTAAGTTTGATACTTGCGAGTATGTCTGAAAAAAGATTCCGGATGCAATCTTAAGGCCCAAGATCTTGCTGACGTTGGTTGATGAGAAAGAACCAGTTTTGAGTCAGAGTAACTTGATGAATGGAAAGGACTAGGCCGAAAGGCCTGGCACAATCTTTGATATCCTGAAGCGTTTTTTTCACATCTTCTTAGCTTATGACCGAACCACCGACTGGGGCGGGTCTCTTGAAGTGTGGCCTTTAAAGCCTGCAGAGATTCACGCCTCTCAAGATGGGCTTGCCCAATGAGGGAGTCCGTAATCTCAAGTGGGAGTTCTGCGTTTTAATGGCCCTTTGTCTCTATGCATGGTATTTTGCATATGTAATTCACTTGTGTGTTGATGCAGAAATTAGTAATGATTCTTAGAACATCAATATGTTGCAGAGGTATCAGCATGTACTATGCACTCTCAGTTAGATCATCCGAATATGAATTCATAGATACTAAACATGGTATTTGTAAGGTTATATGAATGAGTGGTTTATCGTAAGCATGAATAAAAATAGTCTATAATACAACAGATTAAATACAACACAGCAATAATATGCCCAATGGCCTGAAGAAAATGTGTGTTCATTCAAAGAAAAGGTTTTCCTATGAATTAATTAGTAGAACAGTCCATTTCTCCTGTGCATTTGTGTCACTTTGTTTCTGGAGAAAGCAGCTGAGAGTCGGCTCGCATTCCACAAGGTTGTAAATGTATCGGGTTACCATGAAACCACGGTCTTGTTCGGCGTCCTGGGGTGTTATAAAGTATTTGTGAAATCTAGCTAACAAACTATATATTGTGTGTTTGATTGGTCCAGACGCTACAAAAGGTCAAGGCTTTAGCATGACCCTTCATATTTTCTTCAGAAAATATACAAATCTAGTTGCTCACCAGCATTACTTCACCTCTAGTGAACAAAAGCATGACCCTTCCGTTTTTATGTTAAACCTGAAAATGTCTGTATTAATAAATTAACTTCTGTTTTTTTGTATATTTTTTATTTCACATTTATCTTTATCAGTGATAACGGTAATGTTTTGCAGTTGTGGTGTTCAAGTGAAAAGCAAGTACATTACGAAAGATCAGAATCCACACCTAGACCACATTCACACATATGGTGCCTTTTCCTCTCAAAGCATGTAATCATCAGATTCATTTGCAATGCAAAATTTCACAGATGGCTTCACTTGAACCAAACTAAAAATATTTTGTGCCTGGTAATGTACAGACCTACAAGCTTCAACGTGAAGTATGACACTGACACAAGCGTATAAATAGGTGCATTATGACAGGCAGGCAACATGACACCAGCATGGTTGCTTGTGCTTTGTGTGGTGAGTGACAGGACAATAGCTGCTCATATGACCATATATCGTCCACAGCTACGTCTAGCTGTTGTTGACGTGTGTGTGTGTGTGTGTGTGTGAGCGTGTGTGTGTGAGTGAGCGTGTGTGAGCATGTGTGCGTGTGTGTGAGTGTGAGTGTATGTGTGTGTGTGTGTGAGCATGAGTGTGAGAGTGTGCTGTGTGTGTGTGTGAGAGAGAGTGTGTGGGGTGTGTGTGGGTGTGGAGTCTTGTTTGTGTTGGTGTGACATGAGTGGTTGCGTGTGTGTGTGTGTGTGTGTGAGAGAGAGTGTGTGTGTGCGTGTGTGTGTGAGAGTGCGTGTGTGTGTGTGTGTGTGGTTTTGTGTGTGTTTGTTTGTGTGAGGGAGTGAGTTAGCTTGCGTGTGCGTGTGCGTGTGATGTGTGCGTGTGGCGTGTTTGTGTGTGTGTGAGAGTGTGTTTGTTGTGGTGCATTGTGAGAGTGAGCGTGATGCGTGTGTGTGGTGGATAGAGTGGTGTGTGTGGTTGTGTGTGTGTGTTTGTGTGTGTGTGAGAGAGTGTGTGTGTGTGTGTGTGTGTGTGTGTTGTGTGTGTGTGTGTGTGTGTGTGTGTGTGTGTGTGTGTGTGTGTGTGTGAGAGAACCGGTTATTCCTTTACTACTCATTTTAGACTGAAAAAAAAATAGTAACCCACTAAAACAAACACAGTTTTGTGTGGCGTTAGTGTAGAGGTATTTGAGACTTCTTGTCTCATGTCTGATTTCTGTTTCAGCACCCATAGCACCCAAAGGAGTCAAAATACAGGCCTGTGCTGAAGGTATTCCCCTTCACAGATACACCAAACCCATTAACACCCAGCTAGTGGAAAGTCCCGTACTCTTGCCTGTTTGTGGACAAAAAAAGAAACCAAAAAAAAGTTGCTGCCAGGCAGTTGCATAGCTTTCGAATCTCGTTCTTGCACAGATCTCGAATGGATCGCCACAACCGTGTCCTCTCGCTATACAACCTTGACCATTTTTGGCAGGTTTGAGTTCAAAACATAAATGCACAATGAACACTGTTCACATCATGTTTATTACATTTAATTAAAACTAAAACCATAATGATAATAATAATAAACATTTTCAGTACTTGAAATAAAACACAAAAATTAGTAGTGGGCAATTGATGTTAAAAAGACATCTGACTTAAAAAAAAAAAACAGGTCACATATGCAAATCAAACTGACGTCAAGCGGCGTGAGTGAGGAGGCATGATGGGTTGTGGTGGGTTTGGTGGATGGGGGGGTGTTGGTGGGGTTGAAATTTGCAAATAACTGGGCCTACAGATACAGTGTGGCTAACCCGTTGAGTCCGTTGTGAGGGATTGAAATTCCTTCGGGGTTGTCACCCCCAAGAGAGGAGGAGTAGAAGTCACAGTAGAGTTTGAACGTCTGAGGAGTGGACTGGGGGTCAAAACTGAATGTCAGATTTGATCTAGGATGAGCTGAGGGAGGGACCGAGGCGATTCGTGCATGCGTTAAGCGTTTGCCTGCAAGTTATTGTGAAGGTCAAACTTAGACAAGGTGCGGCAGTATGCTGGTAAGTGTGGTTATCAGCGCCAAAGGCACGTCGGTTCATTGGTGGCTTGAGAGTTGTGAGTGCGGGAGGGTACGACAATAACTCAACTCGAAAACTTAGGGTAAAACGCGAGTGGCAACAGAGATAGGATAGTGGAGTCCGTGTAGGAGGTAACTGGACGGCAGGGGCGGTCAAGGGGCGGCAAAAAGGGTTTAGGGGCAAATGGGTGTGTAAGATGTAGTAACAGGAGGAGATGCGACGTATTACCGGGTTGGAGCATAGGAGATTAGGGAGGGATCGGGTATAGGTAAGATAGTATGAGTGGAGTATAAGTGGTGATTGCATTATCAAAAGTTCATAGGATAACCTGGTGTAGCATTGGGCCAAAGAGAAGGGAATAAAATGAGGTTGCACGGAAAAGACCGGCGGCCGGCAGAAAAAAAAAAAAAAAAAAGATTTAAAATAGTAGTAATGAAAAGGGGATAAGGAGGAATACAGAGCTGTCGGGATGTCTGTTGCCAGATTTGACTCCCCCGTGCCCAAATGAGCAGGTTCAATCTGAAGAGAAGTTTCCCCAAAGATGAGTGCCCAACCGGACAGAAAGCCCACCCTCATTGGGGCTTAAATTCCTCAACCGCCATGTTGGCCGCTGCGACAGTTTCAAGCCGGGCACTGAAGCGGCGTCATTTTGGGATCGCTGGGGTGAGCTATTTTTTTTGGTGACAGAAATTGATGGGATTTTATTTGAACAAGCCTACTGATTACTACATGAGATATATATATATTTTTGTGTGTGTGTGTGTGATATTTTTGTGCAGTATAAGTACAATGTTTTATTCTCACACGACCCGTCAATTCAGCGGATGAGTCATAGTCGTGCCAGTGACAGTTACAGCTGTTGGCGACGCAGAGAACTAGAACATCGGGCACCCCCACTCTCTGAATGAATTTGTGGGACAGCCCGTAGCGCAAAGGGTTGTGGGGAAATATCGATTGAAGAGCATTGCATTAATGCGTTGGTATAATTTAATGGGTTTGCATGTGTAAGGGAGAACAGGGGTGCCTACATATCATATTGGTGGGTAATAAAGGTAGGTACGTTATGGAACTGGAAATACGTTGGGCCTTTTTACGAAGAAATGGTAGTTCGGGTTGTACTGTGGTGAACGAATTTAATGTTTTTTGCACAGTTAATTGCATGTTATTTGCATTAATGAAAAATGTATGTATGCATAATTTGAATTGGTAGTCCTTTTACCTAAAACTTAATGAATACAATACTTAAAGTAAAAAAAAAATTAGTTGACATTATATTAAAGTGCATTTTTAAAAGTGTATTTATAGAATCTGTCATGAGTGTCTCTCTTTGAAACACTCTTTAGTGGCCTTTATTCATGGTAATATCATTATCGGGGCAGTCGTGGCCTAATGGTTAGAGAATCGGACTTATAAACCAAAGGTCGCGGGTTCGAGTCTGGCCGTGGGTCTAGCAGATTGCGGGTGTGTTGTGAGTGAATAACATGCGTCTCGTCCCTTCGGCCCTCAATACCACACGGGGGGGTGAGTTGAGGACCCTGGAGCAAGAACGCTAACCACACAGTGCCGCAGCAATATGGCTGCCCACTGTGTGTGTTCACTACAGTGTGTGCACTTGGATGGGTTAAATTGCAGAGCACAAATTCCAAGTATAGGACACCATACTTGGCCACACCACTTCCTCACTTTAATTATATGCAAGTACAGTTTTTATAATTTTAAGTATGAAGTACACTACAGTGCACTTCCATAACAACTAGTTTTATTTTTTTCAAGGGACTGCATTTATTCGGTTTTCAAGTTGTACTTTCCGTCTGGGCAATTGTAACAAAATTCTGACCCACACACCACACACACACACACCACACACACACACACACCCACACACACTCTCTCTCTCTCTCTCTCTCTCTCTCTCTCTCACACACACCCACACTCCCTCCTCTCTCTCTCTCTCACACCACACACACACTCTCTCTCTCTCTTCTCTCTCTCGTCTCTCACACACCCCACACCACACTATCTCTCTCTCTCTCATCTCTCACACACACACCACACACACCCACACACACAGACGGCATGTCAATGAGGTTCAAGTGAATTCTAGGTCCTGGTTTTCTATAGATCTGGGACCCCGGGGTTCTATGAAGTACTACAGGTTGGTCATTGTCCGTTATTTAAATTGTTTTTATTATATACACTGACCAAAATTATAAACGCAACACTTTTGTGTTTGCCCCCATTTTTCATGAGCTGAACTCAAAGAAGAATCTAAGAATATTTCTATGTACACAAAAGGCCTATTTACCTCAAATATTGTTCACAAATCTGTCTAAAACTGTGTTAGTGAGCACTTCTCCTTTGCCAAGATAATCCATCCACCTCACAGGTGTGGCATATCATGATGCTGATTAGACAGCATGATTATTAGGCTGGCCACAATAAAAGGCCAGTCTGAAATGTGCAGTTTTATCACACAGCACAATGCACAGATGTCGCAAGTTTTGAGGGAGCGTGCAATTGCTGACTGCAGGAATGTCCACCAGAGCTGTTGCCCGTGAATTGAATGTTAATTTCTCTACCATAAGCCGTCTCCGAAGGCGTTTCAGAGAATTTGGCAGTACATCCAACCGGCCTCACAACCGCAGACCACGTGTAACAACACCAGCCCAGGACCTCCACATCCAGCAATCGGTTTGCATAACCAAAGAATTTCTGCACAAACAGTCAGAAACCGTCTCAGGGAAGCTCATCTGCATGCTCGTCGTCCTCATTGGGGTCTCGACCTGACTGCAGTTCGTCGTCGTAACCGACTTGAGTGGGCAAATGCTCACATTCGATAGCGTCTGGCACTTTGGAGAGGTGTTCTCTTCACGGATGAATCCCGGTTTTCACTGTACAGGGCAGATGGCAGACAGTGTGTATGGTGTCGTGTGGGTGAGCGGTTTGCTGATGTCAACGTTGTGGATCGAGTGGCCCATGGTGGCGGTGGGGTTATGGTATGGGCAGGCGTATGTTATGGACAACGAACACAGGTGCATTTTATTGATGGCATTTTGAATGCACAGAGATACCGTGACGAGATCCTGAGGCCCATTGTTGTGCCATTCATCCACGACCATCACCTCATGTTGCAGCATGATAATGCATGGCCCCATGTTGCAAGGATCTGTCAGTAAGTGTTACATTTTAGTTTTAGGAAAAACCTCTGAGACATAATTTCATTTACTCTCTTAGTTTCCTCTGTGTAAAATTGGTCATTATAATATAATGATGAGAGCTCTTGAATAGTGCTAAATCTGTGGTAGAATGCTATAGATGTGTAAAATGTGTTTATGTGTGTGTAGGGTGGTGATGACTTTGACCAAGCATATGCTTTGAGTTGTGAGGTGATTGCAGGCCGCAGACTACTGCTTCCCCACACACTGCAGCAGAGGAGAGCGCAGACAGCTCCTCACGCTGGCAAAAACAGGTACTGCAGTTGATCACGGGTCTAATTAGATGGATATATTGCATGTTAATATAACTTGTTTTGTAGTTTTAGAGCAGCTGGGTGAGGACCTGCCAGGAAAGTTTTACTCCATAGATGAACTTAGCCATGAGAGTGAAGACCGCACGGTTGTGATGGACTCTCCACCACTGTCTTTGATAAAGATTGGTGTGGCTTGTGACTGGCCTGATGCAAGGGCCCTGTGGTTGGTTAGAGTTCACAATTTATGGTTGTATATGCTTGCATCAGAGCAATGTACAGTATGTTTTTGCCCTATGATCAGGTTAAGCAAGGATGGGACCCTGGCTATTTGGGTGAACATGGAAGACCATCTGAAACTGGTGTCTTACAGAAGTGATGCCTGCTTACAAGAGGCATTTAAAACAATCTGCATCAGTGTGCTCAAGGTTAATTTTAATCAACTACCTCAAACAATATCATGTTGATATCATGATTTCTGTGAGAAGTAAAAAGGTCTTAATATTGAACCCTGAGGTATGTCCTAAATATATATTATGGTCTATTCTGCCCACATCAACAATCTTAAACATGTTTTATTTTTTTTTTAGATGGAGACACTTTATAAGAAACTGAGACATCCATTTATCTGGAAGCCTCACTTGGGTTGGGTGGTCAGCTCACCTGCAGAGGTTGGCACAGGCCTGAAGGCAAGCGTCACAGTGAATATGCTGGGGGGGTCAGGGGGGTCGCGGGAGGTCGAGGGGTTCCAGATAACACAGGTGGTGGGCTGGTATGGGTTTAGGCATCCTGGACAGACTACGACTTCAGATAGAAGCAACTGGTATGGCAAATCTCATTAGAGTTTCTGTAGTGTAAAATCATGCACGCAGCCACAGTTTTAACATGAAAATGTAATTAGGTTGCATCCGAACATACATACTCTCCTACTATATAGAGGATGAAAACAGTGTAAAAATATGTCAGACTTTGCAGTATTCCAAAAAAAACAGGTGAAAGGTGAAAATACATCAAGGTGAAAATTTCCTGCTACATCTGGTGAGATTTTGAATACTTTATCCCATGAGGCCACAGGAAACGAGTTATGAACGTCGGTGAAGCAATGCAGCTGATGCTGCAGGTCACATTTCAGTGACAAAATGACAGATATAGTACATCCAGCTTAAATTCATACTATTTAAAATATACTTTTTTTAATGGTTGCGAAATAAAAAGAGGTACCTACTCAGAGAGTATGCGATTTTTGACAGCTTTATTTTTCTTCTGCCATGGAAGTCTATGGCACATGTAAAAGGTTGTGAAATTTGGGACATTGATTGGGGATGGTCTCAACATTCCTGGTTGCAATTTTGGGGTCTCTCTTAAATTTTCTAGTGCCACAAACAGTCCGAATTTTGACATAGCTAATAACTTTGACTGAAATGGTCTACCGAGTGGTTTCTACCATTTCCTTAAATTAATTTTTGCTATTCCTTCTACAAATTTAATGCAACATTAACCAAAAAATATTTAAAAAAAATAGAGGCTGGGGTCAAGGCATCAAGAGCCACCACACACAGACGTGTCAAGGAATTTGGCTACAGTTGTCGTATCCCTCTTGTTAAGCCACTCCTGAACCACAGACAAACGTCAGAGGCGTCTTACCTGGGCTAAGGAGAAGAACTGGACTGTTGCCCAGTGGTCCAAAGTCCTCTTTTCAGATGAGAGCAAGTTTTGTATTTCATTTGGAAACCAAGGTCCTAGAGTCTGGAGGAAGGGTGGAGAAGCTCATAGCCCAAGTTGCTTGAAGTCCAGTGTTAAGTTTCCACAGTCTGTGATGATTTGGGGTGCAATGTCATCTGCTGGTGTTGGTCCATTGTGTTTTTTGAAAACCAACGTCACTGCAACCGTTTACCAAGAAATTTTGGAGCACTTTATGCTTCCTTCTGCTGACCATCTTTTTGAAGATGCTGGTTTCATTTTCCAGCAGGATTTGGCACATGCCCACACTGCCAAAAACACCAAAAGTTGTTTAAATGACCATGGTGTTGGTGTGCTTGGTGTTGGCCAGCAAACTCACCAGACCTGAAAACCATAGAGAATCTGTGGGGTATTGTCTAGAGGAAAATGAGAAACAGGAGACCAAATAATGCAGATGAGCTGAAAGCCATTGTCAAAGTAACCTGGGCTTCCATACCACCTCAGCAGTGCCACCAACTGACCACCTCCATGCCACGCCGAATTGAGAAAGTAATTAAAGCAAAAGGAGCCCCTAACCAAGTATTGATTACATGTACAGTAAATGAACATACTTTCCAGAAGGCCAATAATTCACTAAAAATGTTTTTTTTTTTGTTGGTCTTGTGTAGTATTCTAATTTTTTGAGATAGTGACTTGGTGGGTTTTTGTTAATGTGAGCCAAAATCATCACAATTAAAAAAAAACAAAGACTTAAACTACTTCAGTCTGTGTGCATTGAATTTAATACACGAGTTTCACAATTTGAGTTGAATTGCTGAAATAAACTTTTCCACGACATTGTAATTTATTGAGATGCACCTGTATGACCTAGGTGTTTCTTTGAACTGAAAACTACACATTATAGGATTTTCATTTGAGTTTACAGACTCATTTAACAGTCAGCAGTATTTACTATATCCTAAGCTTATATGATCATTTGCAAAACAGAAAGAATGTTAAGTTTTCAGTTGGTTCTCATAAATACTTGATATAATGATTGCAATGAGGTATGTTATATACTCCAGAAAAAGGACACAAAACATTTCAGTTCAAAGACTCATTTCAAGTAAGCTTTAATGTGCTCCAGTGGGACTGAACCACAGTGGCCCAAGGGATCTTTCCGCAGAAATGTACAGTACTATGTCCAGAGAATAAATGGGAAGAATGTGTGGAAGGATGAAATGTATTGGAGTTTAATTGCATTTTTGGAGATCCTCCGCCTTCAGCTTGCTTCCCATCCAAACAGTTTCATTCGCACAGCCATTAAAAGAAAAGAAAAAAAGAAAATAAATAAAAACCAAGAAAGGAAATCCTGGAAATGTACCGTCACAAAATGGAACATCACAATTGACATTCGAACATTCAATGCCTCTCTGAGCTTTAATCACAGCTTTACCTTTTAATATTTTTAGTCACTAATCCTGATTTTTCAAACTACTTAAACTTGAGCTCGTCTTCCCTTAAAAGTGTGCAGTCACAACCTCTTTAATCAGCATTACAGTAATACAACATAGACAGCATTGCACATTTAACCTTCAATACTTCAGTACAAAAGAACTAGTAGAAAGTACCAATACGAGTGGTCGTAGTCCATCATCTTCATCATCATCATCATCACCACTTTTTACAAAAATTACATTTTACTAAACAAAAAAAACTCAACATAAATGGATTCTCTGGATGAATTTCTACAGTTAACAGAACAGGAAGGCATAAAATGGCCTAATAAATAAATTTCTTGGAGCCCTCATCTTATAGAGTTATAGCCACTCCTGCTCCAAACACACTGCAGGATTTCTGCACTACAGCTCCATGATGCTAGTCTCACTGTATGCTCTGTATGGAATGTTAATGTAGACGTTCGTTTACTCATTTTTAGCTGATCTGTACATCCAAACCATCTGCATCTGGGAACAGCACTTACTCATTAATTCTGATGTTATGATCACATCTATTTCTCACTCTGAATTAAAAGGATAATTCACCCAAAAGGAAAGTTCTGTCATTATTGACCTGCTCTCATGCCATTCCATGCATGCTGTTATTTATTAAAGACTGCACATTTTCAGTGATTAACAACTTACTTTTTTGGAATGGTTACACAAAGTGCAACATATGGCTATTGCGCACAAGTTGCATTGTGTGGCATATTATGATGGTGTTTTCTCATTTTTGGAGCTTAATCGTCATGTTCACCACAGAAAAAGTTGCATATTTCTTCAAAATGTTCTACTTCCATGAAAGATAACAACATGCAGGTTTTGTGAGCACATATGGGTGAGAAAATAATAGAACTTCCATTGTTGGATCAACTGTGCCTTTAAAAACAAGTCTTGATAAGTTATAAAATAACTGTTAAAACGGAGTGGTGTCAAAATCTAAAAGAAAGCAACTAAACAAGTATGACACATTGAACAATTTTTCTGTACAGAGCTCAATAGTTACTATACAACACCTCCACGTAAGTAGGCTGAAAGTCTTGTATTATACAACTCTATCATTAATTCAATACAACAAAAACATTCTATATCTTAACTGTACATGTGGAAAAAGTCGGTTTAAGTCTGTTACGATAATTCGCTCGACAGATCTCTGTCCTGCCGACCCTGAAAGGGTTTCGATATTATTGCAAGATGGTTGTTTTAACCAGGCGTATATCACGAGGTCATGAAGATCAAGCTTGGGCGTTTTTTCTCTTTTCATCTTTTTGCATTCATCTTTTTTTCTCCACTACACATTACAGCAGTAGCTTACAGAAGCAGTAACTCACAATGGCGCTCAAACTTCCTGGCCAGATTCCTTTTTTTAGTGTTCCCTATAGTTTTGTATTTTTTGGAACCCTTTGCTTACAGCTTGAGCTCATTGGCAATTTTGGAAGCGATGTTCTTGAAGGCGATGGACGTCCCCGATATGCGTTTGAAGCGCACGCCGTTGAGAGACAGACGGGGCAGTTTGCACACCTCCATCTCCCACTGGACGAGACTGTCCTGCCGCGCGTCGCCGTGCACGCAGAAGAGCAAGAAGCGCTCGCGCTGCTCGTAGTCGCAATTGTTGGCATCCAGCACCTTGCGGATTTCTCTCATCATGTCTCCCGGCTCCATGGACGAGGTGGTCTTCATGCTCCAGGTGAAGCGCAGTGATCTGGGCTTCGAGTCACGGCCTTCCTCCTTGGGTTCTCCGGATCCGCTCCTGATGACCAACACAAAAGCATTTAGAACGACTCTCATCACAGACTAGAACAGTTAGAAGAGTTCCTCTGATCTGGGTGTTGTGGAGTTAAAGCCTGTTCACACCGAGAACAAGCTTTAATAATCATTCTAATGATATCACTTTCAGTGCGATTTGTGCAGCTGATGAATGATGAAAACGTCTAAGTTACTTGTGTAACCCTCGTCTCCGTTCCCTCCCCCGTTCGGCTTCAGGACGAGGGTTCACAAGGAACCTATACGGTTCCCATTCATCGCATGTCCCTTCTACTTATTGTCAGTGACTGACGAATAGGGGATCGCGTATGGCAAATGCCTACTATTGCTGACCCCCTCCATTGCTTCGCGGAGCCGGCAAGTCCCCCCCTAAAAAAAGAGGGACACACCAGCTGGGGCGGAAGATAGGACAGCGGCTAGGTAGAGGTGTCCGCCACTGCTGTTCTATGCAGTGGTACTTTGGATAACACTGGGAAAGCGTACTCAGTTGGGATGCTACGGAAGCCACATCCCGCATATAGGAAGTATCATGTGGAATTACACATATGGACGGGCCCAGGGCAGTACTACATATGGAAGGCTCTGCGGTAGACTCAACCCGCCTGGGGTAAGATCACTACACAGACCGAGATGGCAGGGAAAGACACGGGCTTACCATGAGGGAAGCCGTACTGTGGAAGAATACACATGTGGGATCACACGAAGGGGGAATCACTACACACGGGCACCTAGCCCAGCACAAGTGCTGACCTTGGTCATGCACACGAGTGCTGAGCCTGGCGCCTGGCGCTCCGCCACGCCTGACCGCCGAGGGTGCGGGTGGAACTTCAACAGGGTTCGCTATGGGGAACTGAACTGAGAAGCAAAAGAGCGCACGTATCCGGTCCGTAGAGGTGAATGGCGCAGCAAAACGCGTCTCGACACCGGGAAGAGCGCAGGTTCCTTGTAATACTGCGGAATACTAGGTTAGTGACCGGAGGAACACGGGCTCTACACTGATATATAGATCTCGCAAACGTGTTAGCAGGTCGCGCAGCCGTCAGCTCTACCGATTCTGCTATCGCGGTGGCCCCGCGCCCCTAGCCCAAGACGATGCCAACTACCTCTCGTATAGGGAGCTGCTCACGTCCGAGGGCATGTTAAACGTTGGGCTGGTATGCCAATACTATAGCCTCACACTAACCATGGCAAGTCTTTGTTGTGAGCACCTTTCCTTCTCTGCCCCCAAACAGAAAAAGAGCTGTTCTGAGGTCCTGAAGCTCCGCGTACGTTCCACGTAAATGCGCAGAGCGCGAACGTGACAGAGCAGAGCGATGGCTGGGTCTACCTCCTCCCGGGGCAGCGCTTGCAAGATCACCACCTGATCCCTGAAAGGCGTGATGGGAACTTTGGGCACATATCCAGGCCAGGTCTCAGGACAATGTGAGAGTTACCCACCCCGAATTCTATGCACGAATCGTCGACCGAGAATGCCTACAGGTCCCCTACCCTCTTGACCGAGGACAAAGCGGTGAGGAGCGCTGTCTTTAACGACAAAACCTTAAGCTCTACTGACTGCACAGGCTCGAAGGTCTCCTCCTTCAAGGCCGCCAGGACCGAGGGGAAATCCCAAGAGGGTAACAGGTGAGGGCATCTGAGTGGTTTAGACCTCCTTCCCCTCTGAGAAACCTGGATGCCAAGTCGTTGCTTCCCCCCAGGGACTTTCCCGTCCTACTTTGCAATCTTGATGCGCTTCAATGGCTGCAACCTACACTTTCATGTGGAGTGAGACAGCCTATTCGCTCCAGAAACCCAAGCCATCCTGCAGGAAGAAAGCACGACTGCGATCGGGCATTTACGGGGGTCTTCCCGGCGGGAAGAGCTCCAATCGACGAACAGGTTCCACTTCAGGCTGTAAGCGTGTCTGGTAGACGGGGCTCTATCTGAAGCGATGGTGTTTACTACCGCTTGAGATAGCCCACCTAGAACCTCCGCGTCCCATCCAGGGACCATAAGTGGAGATTACACAAGTCCGGACGCGGGTGCCAGAGAGTGCCCCCTCTCTGAAAAAGGAGATCCCTCCTCAGAGGAATCTGCCAAGGAGGGGCTGTCGCGAGGAGCATAAGTTCGGGGAACCAAGTCCGACTGGGTTCCAATATTGAAAAACGCTACCAAGAGGACCTGCTCCTCGTCCTCCCTGACATTGCACAGTGTCTGTGCGAGAATGCTCACTGGGGGAAACGCGTATTTTTCTATGATGCCCTAAGGTATACTCGGCCAAGGGACACACTGTCGCGAAGAACGGCAAGATCTGTGCAGCTCAGGGCTGGATGGTCTAACGGCAGAACAGTGGTAACAGAAAAACCGTATGTGCCAGTGTCTCCATCCCTCGTCGTGACCCGTCGTGAAGCAACGCTGAAGTGGTCTCATATGAAGCAAACCGAGCGGCGTGACAGCGGCTGTGGATGTCATATGCCCCAGGAGCCTCTGAAATTTTTTCAGTGGAACCGCCGTCTTGCACTGGCAGGACCCCAGGCAGTTCAGCATCGACTGCGCACGCTCTACTGAGAGGCGTGCTGAGAGGTTGACCGAGTCCAGCTCCATGCTGAGAAAAGATATCCTCTGCACCGGGGAGAGTTTGCTCTTTTCCCAGTTGACCCGAAGCCACGAAGACACGAGGCGACAGGGATAGCCCGAAAGGGAGAACCTTGTACTGATACGCTCGCCCTTCAAACGCAAAGCAGAGAAACGGTCTGTGTCAAGTGAGAATCGAGACATGAAAGTACGCGTCATTGAGGTCGACCGCTGCAAACCAATCGAAGGACGGACGAACTGTGGGTGGGGAAATACGGCGTCTCGGCGCAGTCTGCTGAACGGGAGTTTGTGAAGGGCCCGGTTCAGCATGCGTAGGTCCAGGATTGGTCGTAATCCACTGCCTTTCTTGGGTACGATGAAGTATGGGCTGTAGAAACCCGACCTCATCTCGGCTGGAGGGACCAGCTGTATCGCGTCCTTCGCCAGCAGGACCGCGATCTCTGCACGCAAGACAGGAGCATCCTTGTCTGGCACAGAGGTGAACTGAATGCCCCTGAACTTGGGAGGGCGCCGGGTGAATTGAACCGCGTAGCCGAGTCTGATGGTTATCATGAGCCACGAGACGGTCTGGGGGGCGTTAACCAGGCCCCCAGCGACCGAACTAGTGGGACTAGGGAGACCACTGACGTACCTGCAGTGGGGCAGCGAAGTGGAGCACAGGGACCCAGCCCGGGAGGCTTCTGTGCGTCCCAGGGTGGGGTCTGAGTGCGCGGCGCGCCACTTACCTGGCTCCACGGCTGGGCAGGGGGCTCGTGAGGAGGCGTAGCGTCCTTGGACTGAACCCTGCTGCCCATTGGCGAAGGGAGAGGGGGACGGCCATGTGGAGACTGGGTCTCGCAAACTACCATCCTCGCCCTCTTGGAACCCAGAGAAAAAAGAACCCGCTCTTCTGTTGAGGTTTTGAGCACCACTGGCTGGGTAGCCAGTGGCAGAATAGAAAAAACCAGGAACAAAGGTTTCTCCAACCGGCCCTCCGCCGGGGGAAGGAGCGGTGCAGTCACCATCACCTGAAGAGCCGGATCCAAGAACCCCGCGTCTCCCGTCCCGGGACGCCGCCCACACCTGGCGCTTCACACGGGCTTATGGCAGGGGCCGGAGACCGGGCCTGCGCCGTTTTCCCTGCGGCCAGCTCCACGCTGGGCGGCCCGGTTGTGAATGCTTGCGCTGCGGCCGAGCGGGAATGGAGATATAGACCACCGGATGGCGCTCTCTGGTGACGGCAACAGAGGAGGCTGCCGCCGGACGTGGGGTTGCCTACAGCATTCCGCCGCCGGGGCAGGATGTGTCGGAACGCCTCTGTCTGCTTCTGTGCGGTGGAGAACTGTTGGGCAAAGCACTCCACTGCTTCGCCGAATTGGCCGGCCTGGGAGATCGGGGAGTCCTGGAAGCGATGCTTGTCGGTCTCCCTCGTATCCGCCAAGGTCAGCCATAGGTGGAACTGCTGGACCACCAGTGTGGACATCGTCTGACTCAGGGCCCGCGCCGTGACTTTCGTCACCATAAGTGCGAGGTCCGTCGCCGTGCGCATTTCCTGCAGCACACCTGGGTCAGCACTACCCTCGTGCAACTGCTTCAACGCTTCTGGTGGACTTGCAGGAGGGCCATGGAGTGCAGGGCGGAAGTGGCCTGTCTAGCAGCACTGTAAGCCTTGGCCGTCAGTGCGGACGAGAACTTACAGGCCCTGGACTGAAGGCGTGGACTACCTCTCCAGGCGGCGGCGCTCTGCGGGCCGAGCTGCATCGCGCGCTCAACCGGAGGGATGTCCGCATACCCTTGGGCCGCCCCCCCGTCGGGGGTGGTGAGGACGGAGGAGGTATCAGGGCTGTTTCGGGCAGAAAAAGGTGCCTTACAAGACTTAGTAACCTCATCATGCACTTCCAGGAAGAATGGAACCGGATGCAGGTGCCGACGCCCGGCCTGCGCCCCCAGAAACCAATCATCCAGCCTCGAGCGTTCGGGAGAAGGCGTAGGCCTCCAGTGCAGCCCGACACTCTCAGCAGCCCGGGAAAGTATAGCGGTCAGCTCTGGATCTGACTCGGTCAACGCCACTCTACCTGACGGTGGCAACGCAACCGAATCGTCTTCTCCAGAGCCTAGCTCGCCCTCCGAGGCAGCGATCGACATCCTGTCCTCTGCCTGTGCCCCGCACAAGATGCGGGACCCCGCCCTGTCCGAGGACCCAGAACACTCGTCCGGAAGCACCAGGTGGTACGCTGTGCTTGAGGAATGAGAGGCGTACTCGACGGGGACGCTCTCCACGCAAGTAATCCCTCAGTCTCAGCCTGAGCCCAGGGTGAACCTAAGTACCCTACCGAGAACCATAGGACTATGTCCGGGGCATGGCAATGGGGAACCGCCCCTTTAATGAGGAGTTATCTATACCGCACAATCTCTCTGTTCATTTTCCCACACTGAGAACACGACTGCATCCTGAGCTCTGCTTAGGCAGTTCTTATCCCAATCCGTATTCAGCGATCATGACCATCAGATGGAGCCAGGAAGCGACCACATCCAGAAACGTACGAGTGGGAAGCCATCTTTAAAAAGAAGCCCGTCGCTCGTTGAGCTCTTTTAGACATTTGCTCTTTTAGGAAAAAAGGAAACACTCTTTTAGAGAGAGCGCTGAAGCGCCCAGGGGAGGTCGCGGCGGAATTGGTTTCTATTAGACATCTGCTGGCTGATGTTGAACGTCCATTTTTGCTTATTTGAGGTATTAATATTTTCGGTATCAGTGCCTCCCTAATATAAAGGGACTGAGCAATGAGCAAGGTAGTTTAGAATGGTAAAACCTGCATCAGGAAGATAGAAGACAGCTCTCAATGATTAGAAATCATGTAAAATACACCAAACAATCAGAAACCTCACACACACACACATGCATAGTCAAATACTGTACACTGGTCATCTGAACCATTTCAATCAACACAGAGTCTTGTCGACTGACCGGAGGAGGCAACAACAAATACCACATAAGACAGAGGATCTATGAAAACCTCACCTCAAACTGTACGCCCGACCGTGGGCCTCTCCTTCACTGGGTACCCTTGGGAAATATCAGAGGTCATGTTGAGAAAACAGTGGACGACTAAACTCTAAAACCATAGATTAGTACAACAGACAACAGTTCCTAGGCAACTGTAAATGGCCTACTGCTGAGGGCCGTTCACACCAAGAGCAATAACTATAAGAACTATATTAGTTTTTATTACATTACACTTTATTTGCTCAATTTTATTTTGTGAAAACTTACTACGTATATGGAATAACCGTTTTATAAAAGCAATAAGCCCCGTGAAGCCGTGGTTTACAGTGAATTTATAACTGCTAAGGGGCGTTATTAGGCACGACGCGAAGCAATATGCCCCATGAAGCCGTTGTTTATAGTGAATTTATAACAGCTAAGGGGTGTTGTTTGGCATGCTTCACGCTTCCGCTTCGCGTCGTACCTAACAACGCCCCTTAGCTGTTATAAATTCACTGTAAACCACAGCTTCATGGGGCTTATTGCTTTATTAAAAATTGCTCTAAAAATGATTCCATTGACATCACTATTCTCTTACAATGATAATGAAAACTTTCTGGTTTAGGTTAGAGTTAGTGGTTAATATTAGTTTCAGCATTTCAGTGATAACCGATGAAAACTTTAGGCTGAACTGGTTTGAAATCACATGAAAAAAAAAACCTTCTGAAAGAGATTCCATCAATATCGTTAGTGTGGACATTGCTATTCTTTTACGATGATTATTAAAACTTTATTGTTATGGTTAATTTTGGGGTTAGTATTTGTTTCATCATTATGTAGGCAATCAACACTGTGATTAACATGACCAATTAAATCTTTAGAATCAGCTGAAGGCAGGGTTAGCGAAAAAACTGGCTTGTGAAAAAAAATCACATGAAAAAAATGAATCTGAAAGTGTTTCCAACAGCACTACTCCTCTGTTGTTATTATATAACTGTGGTGTGGACGTCGCTATTCTCCTAGAATTAGAACTATTATTAAAACTTTATGCTTACAGTTATCGTCCTTGATGTGAACAGAATACATACTGCTGCTGATGTTTTCATCATGTTGCTGTTTTTTTAATAAATACAAAAAACCATTAGCAGTGCGTTATGGGGATTTTACCACTGCTTCATTTGTGCCTGTGAACTTCTCTTAGCT
This sequence comes from Sinocyclocheilus anophthalmus, assembly GCA_018155175.1. NCBI lineage: Eukaryota > Metazoa > Chordata > Actinopteri > Cypriniformes > Cyprinidae > Sinocyclocheilus > Sinocyclocheilus anophthalmus. The sequence continues at coordinate 38,858 of JADLZN010006211.1, read as the reverse complement.
TTGGTGAAATCACTGTGATGAATGGACTCTTGTTTCTTTACTTCATCATTCTTACTGCATAACAGAAGTCCAAAAACTGCCTTTTTTGTGATTTTGATTGGTGGTGGAGAGTGGAAACTGAGAAAAGTTTCTTATAGCACAGAGATATGGTGAGAGGGGAACGGGTACAGGACCACTACAGACCAACAGCATTCAACAGATCCAACCAGACTACAGCTAAACACCAGCAGTCTCCACGGGTAAAGTCTGAGGTGGGGGAAGTGTCATCATCAGTCTGCAGGCCGTGCAAACATTCACAGAGGTGTCATTAGTAAGAAACACACGGGTCGACAGGAGTCTAGTTCTGAGGAGAAGGGTGTGTGAGGACACATTTCCACATGTTAGTCTGGTATGAAATATGTCAAACTATTGTTCCCTACCTCGCTGTTCTGAAAGACAGAGTTCTATAACACAAACAAACAAACACAGCATGTTCAAAACCAAAGCGCGGACCCGAGACCGGTGGGTCAGCCATGAAATCTGAAGAATAAATTAACTTAAGTGAAAATGACCACACACATATTATAGAAGACTCATTTATCTATAATTACACTAGTCCTTTAAGTTTTTAATAAATGTATAGCTCACCAAAAAATATAAATTTACTCTCAGGCCATTTTAGATTAGGATGAGTTTATTTCTTCATCAGATTTGTATAAATGTAGCACTGGCACGTGGTCTCGCAAGGGATGCTCTGCAGTAATGGGCCGTCAGAATGAGAGTTCAAACAGCTGATAAAAACATCACAATAATCCACAAGGACGGCACTCCATGTCGCATCAATTAACATCTTGAGGAAGAACAACGCGCATGTTGTAGAAAAGTCCATTATCCATAATAACGCTTCCTCCCGTGAAAAGGTCCATCTTCTGTTGTAAAAAAAAAATAAATAAAATTCAAAATCACCCCCACATTTTGTTCGAAGCTGCTTTTGCTCGTAGACGTAACTCTTCATCTGTGCAGATTTCTCTCCTGATTCAGACCTGATGACTTTTTCACTGGAGGAAGCATTATTATGAATTGTGGACTCACATTTTAGCTGAAAGCAACGGTTTGAAGTTAAAAACGCCTTGATGGATTTGTTTATTACAAACACACAGCTTTTGGCTTCACAAGTTGTTAATTGATGTACTGGAGTGGTGTGGATTACTTGTGATGTTTTTTTATCAGCTGTTTGGACTCTGATTCTGATGGCACCCATTCACTTCAGAGCATCCATTGCTGAGACACTGAGGCAATGCTACATTTCTCCAAATCTGTTTGATGAAGAAACAAACTCATCTACTTTTTGGATGGCCTGAGGGTGAGTAAATCATCAGCAGATGATTCCTTTAAGAGTGTAATTCCTGCAGCACTAGCATCACCAAATCAACCTGCAAACAGGCAGTAGGGGGCAGGTCTGAGAGAGATGTTGACACATGCCCGATCAGCTCACTTTACACTGTGTCCTTCACTCACTGCAGCTCACTCCGAGTCGATGCATGCGCAGCACTGAGCGTGAGTGTGTGTGTGTGTGTGGTGGTGTCGGCCACCTGTCTCGCTCTCTTCCATACACACACAGGCAGTGTAGGTCCTTTACGTAAAAAAGGGAGTTTCCTGGGCTAATGGTGTTGTAAAGAGTGTAACTGCAGGTGTTACTGCAATCAGTGGCCGGGAGTCCACTAGGGCCCACAGACAAAAGTTCAAGGGGCATCCGTCAAGGTGAAATGTCCTTTAAGTATTAAATACTTCTAACTTGCATGAGAAACTTACATTTGAATTCTAAAAAGCACTATAAGACAACAAAATTGAATACACAAAGTCTTGGGGCGTAAGAATATTGTTAGTTTTTTAGAAGTCTCTTCTGCTCATCAAGGCTGCATTTATTTGATCAAAAAGTACAGTAAAAACTGTATTCTGTTAAATTTAAAACGTTTTCTTATTTGAATCTCTGTTACATTGATTATTCTGTGACAAACGTGTATTTTTCAATCATCATTACTCCAGACTTCAGGTCACATAGACGTACAGCAATCCATTCTAATATGCTGATCTGCTGCTCAAGAAACATTTCTGATTATTATCAAAAATGTGTGTCAGGCAAAGCTCATTCAAACTTTGTTTAAAGTGTACAGGTACAAGACAGTTATAATGACAAAAGATGTGCACATAATAATGATGAACCCACCAACTATCAATAATGGAGCTCAATCAGCATAGTTCTGACGACTTGGTCATAATGGGCTTCTGAATGTATGTATAGTAATGTCATTTTAAATCTTAGGAATAGATTCGTATTTCTTTAAATTGCTTGTATAATTCCCATGTGAAACGTTGTTGACTGCTTTTTAGTCAAATAAATGAAGTCTTGGTGAGCAGAGACAATTTCTTTCAAAAACATCAACAAATCATAATTATTCAAAACCTTTGACTAGTAGTGCAACTCATCATTACTGAGCTCTGTCTGAGTTTTTTTACAGTACTGCTGAATCCTGACCTGACTTCCACACAAACCTCAGGAGACGGTCAGTGACGGATCTGGAGACTGACCTGCGCACAAGCTTGGAGGTGAACTTGCTGATGAATCCGGACGAGGTTCCCCTGCGGGCCTGAGCGAGAGCGCCCGTGTCGTGGGACAGCGAGGGGGACGCGGGAGGGCCGTTGTATGTGGCGCTGCGGCGGTCTCTGAGCTGCGCCCCGTGGAAGGTGCTCCGGCTGGAGGTGCCAACCAGAAGCGAGTCCGATCCGGAGTCATGCTGCTGATGCTGTGAGCCGACGGAGACGTGGACGGAGCCCTGGAGCCAGAGCTGCTGACACACAGACGGTGATTCACAGTGATTTCATGACATCTCTCAAGGAACCAGACTCAGAAACAAAACTGTTAATTCTTTACAAATTATTTAACTATAAAACCAGTTGAATCTCTATACATAAACAAAACCTAAATGTTATCTGAAAAAAAAAAAAAATTTTTTTTGGTTTTGTATTAAAATAAACTAAATACAAATAAACAAAAAAAAACTATGTAGACATTAAAAAAAATAGTAGAAATGACAAAAATGACTAATAGCAAAAATTTTAAAGAAAACCTGGACCACAAAACCAGTCATAAGGGTCAATTTTTTAAAATTGAGATGTATACATCATCTGAAAGCTGAATAAAAAAGTTTTCCATTGATGTGTGGTTGTCAGAAGTCAATTGTGTCTGAGTATGCCCTATTTGAAATCTAGTGAATTCTGAGGTAGCAAAAAATCTAAATATTGAGGAAAATCGACTTTAAAGTTGTCCAAATTAAGTTCATAGCAATGCATATTACTAAACAAAAAATAAGTTTTAATATATTTACAACAGGATATTTACAAAATATCTTCATGGAAAATAATCTTTACTTAATATCCTACTTATGTGGTTTATGGCATAACAAAAAGGATAATTTTATGACCCCAACCATTATATTGCTATTGCGTAACAATGAAACCCGCACTTAAGTACTGTTTTTGTGCTCAGGGTCACATATTAAAAAACCTAAATATAAGAAATATAGAAACGAATCCAAAACTAGCAAACCGATATTAACATCGTCAAGTGATAGCTTCATGAATACTGAGAGCATGTCGCCACCCCGATTGAATTCAGACGTCGTCCTCTATGGGCTATCACTGAGACTTGCTGGGTGCTTAGCAGACATGGACTTCACCATGCCGCGGTCCGAATGGACACTCTGGAGACCCTAGAGGAAGATGCACTCTCAGAGGCGTACATCTCCGTCAGACTGCGACAGAGAAGAGGAGACATCATCTTGACAAATATGTATCAATGATTCATAAGCGCCTTTCCATCCAAGACCATGCAAACCAGATTGCAGAGAAATTTAGCATGTGTTTGAATGCATAATAAAACCATAGACCAGGGCTTTTCGTTTCTGCCCTGATTGTTGGGGAATCTGCAGAATTATTTCACACATGGGGAATATGTAGGACCTTTTGCTGCGCGTGCATAATCACATGGTGTAAAAAAAAATAAAATAAAAATGAGTTATTTTATACTAGAAAACTATTCGTTTTTTAGTTAGAGTTGCATTTTCAGTTTAGGTTCTTTTTAGGTATTTTAGGTGGTTGTTTAAATGTTCGACTGGTTAATAGATCTAACCTATGTGGTAGTTAGTATTATTGTGGTGATTTTATTAAGATCGAGGTTCGAAGTAAGATAACCTAAGAAATGTTTCCTTGTTTTTATTGATTGTATAATGAAGGTTTATTAGTTTATTTCAAGTAACAACACGGATTTTTTATGGTTTGTTGTAATTCATTATAATTACCCTGGTACAAAAATGTATTCTAATTAAGCAGTATCTCACAAGAAAGATTGTGATACTCAGCACGCTACTGCAAGTGTGATATGCCTGCACATAAACTTGTGCATGAAATCTGCATATGCATATTTTCACGAACAAATCATGATCCATCAGTAACTTTCATGCTTATACTAAATTTATGTATTTATTTTTAAATTATATTTAAACATGTAGGAACCACATATATGCCAAAAAAAATAAAAAACTAGCACAGTATTCTGAAGATGGCCTAATATAAACGCTAAGATGAAATTTTAGTCATAGACTTTATCTTAAATATATTTAAAATATTATATCTGTTATGGTATGTATTATATACCGTACACATACACACACACATAACACACACACACACACACACACACACACACAACCATGTGAACCTATTGTTTTTACATACAACAATTCTATAAGCAAAAGTTAATATTGCTTAACTGACATTTCACATACAATATGTTCAGATATTGTGTTTTTGTTTTTGCTCAACCAACAAAAATATTCCCTGAAGAAGCCAAAGCAGAAAACAAAATTGGAGTAATACAAATTATTGCTATATTATATTGTTATAAAAAGCTGTTATGTTGTTATTAAAAGCTAGTATTTTGATACACAATATCAGAACAAATATTAATAATAATAATTTAGATGCAATGAATATATATATTAAACACACATTCTCATTTTGTTATTCATGTTGGTTTCGGTTATGGCTTTCACATCTTATCAGGAATGGACAAGGAGAGCTGATGTCAGTGGTTTTATGTGAAGGTCTATATCCATGCACAGTTTGAGAAACGCTGCAGTGAAGCCGTGGGTTTGGAGTCTGCTCACCTGCTGTCTTTGCCGTTGGGTACGGCCGAGTACCGGTCTGTACTGGATCTCTCACACACGTATGTATTCCTCCTCGTCATTCCTCCAGCAGCACTATTCTGCTCACACAAGCACACATCATTATAGACGGAGAATGTAAGCTAGTGTTAGTCGCATGTATTCGTATCACATGGTACGTGATGTAGCGGCTCGTGTGACCTCTCACCCCTGAAGCTGTGGAGGACTTCCTGCGTTCCTGGGCCGCCAGAGGAGAGGCGGCCATGTCTCCTTTAGAGCTGGAGGAGGGCAGCTTACTCTCCTCCTTCTTCTTCTCTCCCTCCACGCTGCTGGCCTGAGAGCGTTTGGTGTGAGAGACGGCCGGAGGTATGGACGGAGCCACTGCACAGAATCAGACTCATGTTCAGAACAACATGGAAATATGTCAGCTCAAAATCAAATAAATTAGATCAACAGATTTGGGTTCTTTTTAAAACATTGGAACGTTTATAGAGCTTGATTTTTATTTAAAAGAAATGGATCACCCAAAATTCTGTCATTTACTCATCTTCAATGAGTTTCAAACCTGTATGACTTTCTGTCTTCTGTGGAACAGTTGAAAGTTGTTTTGAAGAATGTTGGTAACCAAACAGTTCTGGGTTCCATTGACTTCCGTAGGAATGGGGAAAAAAATGCAAAAAAATGGAAGCCAATGGGATTTGAAACTCTTTGGTTACCAACATACTTCAAACTATCATCTTTTTACCTTCCCAGAAGAAACAGTCATACAGGTTTGGAACAACATGAGAATTTTTATTTGTAGATGAACTCTCCCCAGTGTTGCCAGGTCTGCGGTTTTCCGGTGGAATTGGGCTACTTTATCACTGTTGCTGCTGGTTGTTTTTCATGTCCGCGGGTTGATGCGACCCCAATAACGTGATATTTAGCACTTGGAATGCAAATTTTAAAAGGAGAACGTGTATTTTACATGTATTTTACCCCCCACCCCACCCCAGTAGCAACTGGGTGGGTTTTGTTGTGAAAACCTGGCAACCCTGACTATCCCTTTAAATGACAGGTTTAAACTCCTTACATTCAAATACTTGCGAAACGTTTTACTGTGCCTAATTTATTTTTCTACTTAATTTTATTTATTTTATACCTTTTACCCGCCAGACCGAATTTCCTAAAACTAGAAAATGTAATAATAAAAATTTATTATATAATTTTTTTAGTGTGTCAAAAAAGCATGTTAACCGCAGGCGATTATTATTTCACAGTTTAATAACACGTAAAAATATTTACCGCTTAACGCAGGTGCTGTGCTATGTTGGCCACGCCCACGCACAACTGCTGCTTGTTAACTACTTTTTCTCTTGACAAAAGTGCATTTTATTCAGTCGCAGAATGACTGAGGAACGGGAGACTTTCCGAACGCGCCTCTCTCTTCCTTCGGTGCCAGACGCGATGTCATATGAGCACGGAACAGTACTGTGCTTTTGCAGCGCATGGCTCTTCAATTGCACACACAGAGGCGCCGGTGCGCTGTAGCCTGTATCCTTTCATATTAAAGCGCGGAATAAACTACGTGCATGCAATGTTGTGGTCAGTTAAGTCATGAAGTTACCAAAAAGGCGATTAAAGCTGCCTTAAAACTGTGCATGCATGTAATATATTTTATATGAGTCACATTTAAGAACATGTCTCTGAAATGGTTTTCAAAACTGTCCTGGAGCAGCACAGCATTGTCTCACTCATCTAACACACCCGACTCAACTCGTCAGCTCATTAATAGAGACTTTAAGAGCTGAAGTGGGTCAGAAAAGGTAAAAAGAGAGATGAGAGAAAATATGATGCATGTCATTATCCAGCGTCACGTTCAGCACGCAGCTCTTAAAGTAATCGCAGTCAAAATAACCTGATACCTGCTGCTGTGATGTCTATTAATCAAAGGACAAAGAAAAAATGAGGAAAAAATAACTTTTACAGCTTTAAGGATTTATCTATATTTAATTTAGAATTTAGTGTTTGATAACTTTAGTTTCAATTTCTGGTAAATATGACATTTATTATAATGAGTTTATGTGAAGATTGTTTTTAAGTTAACTTAAATTAGAAGTTATTTTTTAAAGTCTAGTAAATGTTCAAATTGATAGTTCTCAATTATACTGTAATGTTGAATGGCTATAGTCAATGGTTAAATATTGGGGGGGGGGGGGGGGGGTGGGGGGGGGGGGGGGGGGGGGGGGGTGGGGGTGGGGGGGGGGGTGGTTTATAGAGATCAATACTGGCCTCATTCATAAAAACAGATGACCAAACAAAAAAAGATGCCATTAAACAAATATTTAAAAATATACTGTCTTTATGTTGTTTGTACATTAATTTGAAATTATTGCAATATAAAAGTATGTTTAAAAACTTTAATGTTAGGTGGGATTAATCGCGATTAATTTCAGAAAAATGTGCGATTAATTAGTTAACTTTTTTTAATCGATCGACAGCACTACATTTTTTATATAAAACCTATGCATGCCACATTCTGTATGTAGACTATACATCCAAAATGAGCCAACAACTGTTTCTGAACAGCAGCATCAGAAAATTAATTATTCGATAACTGATAACTGCAGTTTTGAGCTAAATTAATGTATTACTCAGAATGAATTGAAATGTTGAGTGTGTGTTTTGTACCGTGGTCGCTGAATCGGCGCTGTTTCTGCGTGGCTGAGATACTGCGCTGGACTTTGGAGTGTGCTGGTGACTGTGTAGAGCTATTGTTCAGGTCACTGCTGGGTCGTGACCTTTGACACAGGTTTGTGGTGGACAGCGAATCGCTTCCTTCAAACTAAAACGAGCGAACAAAACCAGGTCAGGGTTATTATAGTTAACTAAAACTTCTTCATTTCAGCTAGCTACAAGGGCACGGTTTCTCTTTTTAACGTAAATAAAATAAACCAAATGAAACCGAAATAAAAATGAACAGAAAGAATACATACATTTAAAAAAACAAAAACTACTAAAATTGAATAAAAACACAACAAAATTACAAAAACTTTTATAAAAGTAAAAATGTATTCAAAATATTAATGAAATATAATAGTATCTCAATGATGGCAAAACAGCACTGCATAGAGTATACTTTATGAAGTGGATGAAGCATTAGTAATTACGACTGATGTTTTGATCGTTAATAAACACACATGACTTGCCTCTGGAGGTTTCCTGCCCAGCAGAAGATACGTGGCCATGACCTCATCATACTTCTGCCCTACTAACGCCTCTGTGATCTCATCTTTAGGGAAACCCATAGTGATCATCAGCTCTGCAAAAAGAGAAGAGGTGTGTTGATGCACACAGAAGAATCTCCTTCTCGTTCTATGTGATCCTTGCCCAAGCGCACATACTTTTGGCCATGTAGTATATGATATGGACAGACTTTCTTGAGTTTTAAACATTATTGCATTAATAGGAAATAAGGAGTGAAACCCAGAAGGTCAGGGAAGGTACAGACCTATCCGTTTGGTGTCGCTGAAATCTGCCTCAGGTTCTATATACGGCTTCAGCTCCTCTTCATCATGACCTACATTCATCCAGCGGTCCTTCATGATTTGCTGTGAGAGATTGACACACCTTTGCATATTAATGTATTAATTTACTATTAATATTTTTATCAATTAGCAGTTATATAAATATATAGATTCAGAATATTTGAAACTGTTTCAATACTCATTTTCCACAGTATCGATACAGCGCTTTCTCGCTTTCTGTTCTCGTCATCATGAAGTTTGCACACAATAAATGTGTATTTTACAAAAGTAGATACTATGGTTCAATGCTCTGCATATTTTCAGAGAGAAGCGCATCAGTGTGTTCTTACACACGAGTAGTTTTCAGAGTCTCAGAGCATCGTCACTCACAGTAAACGCAACATCTCTGTATGTGCTGTGAGTTTGAAGTGCACCAGGAAACACAAGTGTTACATTTTATTTTCACATTCACATAATTTCCAACATTTTTTGAACAGATGATTACAGCATTACACACAGATTTGATATGAGAAGCATTTGCAAACCTGTTGTCATGGACAGTTTTCTGCCAAAACTAAGCCTGGAGGGTTTAACTCTTGCAAGTGAAGAAATTAAACCATAAGTATTGTAATTTTACAACTGTAAACTAGAACAATTAATTAACTTATTATGAAACCTACACTTTTTCTCAAAGCAGGTGTACTTTTAAAAGCAATACATTTCTGCCTTACTCTTCAAACTGTTTGCCCTTAATATTGTGCCATTTTTTCTCCTGTGGTATCGAAAATAGTATAAAATATTAATATTTGTCAAGATGTTAGAAAATGGCAGTATTGGGACACTAGCACCAAAGCATACACAGACATGCTGCTGTGAGTATGCAAGACAAGCTACTGCACAGAAACATATATAATATCCTCCACAGCAGATCTAGACAGGTGGTGCTGGGGAGGAGGAGGCTGTCGAGGAACTGAAAACACTGAAACAGACTATTTAAATGTTGAGCAAAAAAGCTCATAGGCTGCAGATTAGGGCTGTGCAATATGGACAAAAAAAACCTATCGTGATTTCTTTGATAAATTTTGCGATTTCGATTTTAATCACGATTTTGACACACACAGACATGCTTTTCAGTCATTAATGCATTCAGTGTGAATTTGAAACATATTTCCAAAAGAAAACCAATTAGAGCTTTATCAAAAAGCTGTAACATGTTTCTAGAACAGACATAAGGCAAAATAATCACCAAGTAAAGGTGTAACAAAATGTCTCTAGAATAGACATATGGCAGAAAAAAAAAATCCCGTGTACAGGGTTTTTTTTTGCCATGCATTGGTCATAGAGCTCTTTGTGGCGTTGCCTCAGATGTTGAAGTAGATTTGTTGCGCCAAGTTCACACGTACTCTGTCTGCGGTGAGTATACAGTATGTGTATGCGGTGCAGAAGCAGCACGGACTCATTTTGCTTTCGCACAGGATGCGTTTGCAGTCCGCTCCTGATCCGCGGCTGTTTACCACAAACACAACATTTATCCATTATTTTGATTTCAAATCCAAACGTTGTTACTGAAAATGCTTTTTGAGCATTGTGATTCTGTTTTTACGCAGTACAGTAATACAATTTTTCATAGACATATTCACGTTTAAACTCAGTAAATATAACTTTGTTTTCCTACCTCCATGAGTGTCATCTATTTTTTGTCTTGTTTATCTAAAAGTGCACTTTCCCTTGTTTTAAATTTAGCCAAAAAGCCATGTGTTGACTGTGAAACAGTAGACTATAATTATATGCATTTATGGTGTAATTACTCAATTTCCGGTAATACACACACAACCATGTTTCCGTTAACATGTGCGCGGAAAAAATACGCACCACTGACGGAGTGTGTAGACCTGGCGTTACGTTTGTATGCCCGCACGGTCTGTTCAGTTCTCGTGCTCCATTTAGGCACGCTGCATTCTTATTGGTTCGGATAGCATACTGCGGGAAGTCGGGGGCACGGAAAATCGTGCTATAAAGCGATTTAGAAATCGCGCACGCTCAAATCGCGATTTTATGATGATTTCGATTAATCGCACAGCCCTACTGCAGATGCAACAGAGGTGAATCTGCTTCCACCATTTGGTTTACACTGCGATTGCTAGAGGAATAACATGTGACCCTGGAGCACAAAACCAGTCTTAAGAGTCAATTTCTCGAAATTGAGATTTATACATCATCTGAAACCTGAATAAATCTGGAATCTGAGGGTGCGAAAAAAATCTAAATATTGAGAAAATCTCATTTAAAGTTGTCCAAATGAAGTTCTTAGCAATGCATATTACTAATCAAAAATTAAATTTTGATATATTTACTGTAGGAAATTTACAAAATATCTTCATGGAACATGATCTTTACTTAATAGCCTAATGATTTTTGGCATAAAAGAAAAATGGATAATTTTGACCCATACAATGTATTTTTGGCTATTGCTACAAATATACCCCAGCGACTTAAGACTGGTTTTTGCTCCAGGGTCACATATTGAGTACCTATCAGCTTGCACTATCTAGAGTGTCCTGACTGAATTTCAGGTCATTTCTAAACAAGTTTCTACTACTCGTGACATGCCAGGTTTAATGTTAACAAACGTATGATTAGGATTTGATTTCACTTGACTTCAAAAGACTTGGAATAAAGCGTTCAGGTCTTATGGACTACTTTTATGGACTACTATGGAAACTTTTAATGGTGCTTTTGTCCTTTTCTGCGTTTACAGTTGCCCTGTTCACAGTATGCTTTCGTTGTATGGAAAAGAGCATTAGACATCTCATTTTGTGTTTCACAGAAAAGTATAAGCCCAGATGGGTGTGTGAAGTGTGCAGAGCAGTCTCACCTCTAGACTTCCACGTTTGCCTGGATTAAGCACCAACAGCTTCTTCAGAAGGTTTTCACAGTCTGTGGACATGTAGAACGGTATACGATACTTCCCTCGCAAAACTCTTTCTCGCAGCTCCTGTGTGGACCAACATTCAGAGTGAGGAGCAAACACAGCACACACAGCCAGAGCAATATGCTTGTAGGGAAACTGCTGTATTCTCATTTAGGTAAACTATATAAAAACATAAGCTTAACAATGGAGCAGTGGATTTTTTTAAAGCAAACAGTGCATCACTATTACCTCTTCACAAGCAAAACAATACATCAATTAGGTAACAATTATTTGTTAACGACTATTAATTATATGTAGTTGTTTGTAACTAGGGTTGCAAAGGGGTGGAAACTGTCCGGAAAGTTTCCAAAAATCCCTGGAATATTCCAAAAAAATCCTGGAAAGTTTCCAAACTTTCTGGAATATTTCTGAAATTTACTGGAAATTTTCCACCTTTTTGCAACCCTATTTGTAACCATGCAAAATGCCACTTTTGATCAATTTAATGCATATTTGTTTTATAAGAGTCTTAATTTCTTTCAAATAACAATCTTACTGACCCATTCCTTTGAACGGTAGTATGTAACTTTATTCAAATCAAAAAAGAGTGTGTATAAAACAATTAAAGATTTTTATCAGTGATTTGCATCGTTTCACTTAATTTTATTGCATGTGATTAGGCCTTAAGTGATTTTGAATATAACTAGAAATGACCTTCAAATTCTGTCCATCAAAGGGAAGTGAGCCGCTGACAAGCGTGTACAGGATGACCCCCAGACTCCAGACGTCCACCTCTGGCCCGTCGTACTTCTTCCCCTGGAAGAGCTCGGGAGCCGCGTACGGAGGACTGCCACAGAACGTGTCCAGCTTACTCCCGATGGTGAACTCGTTACTGAAGCCAAAGTCCGCTATCTTTATATTCATGTCCGCGTCTAGCAGCAGGTTTTCAGCCTTTACAGAGAGAGAGACACACAAAGAAATGTAGCAAAGCGGTCTGCATAGAACTCAATGAAACACAAATCACTAAAGGTGAGCAGATCTTAAAGGGTGTGTGTGTCTCACCTTGAGATCCCTGTGGACTATTCTCTTCTGATGGCAGTACTGCACTGCAGACACGATCTGTAGTCACACACAAAGCCACATAATTACATCATTCCACAAACCAGCTCTTTTGTTTAACTGAGAATAGAAGCCGAGAAAGTCAGGACATGTTGTCATTTAGCATGCGTTTATGTCACAAGCTGAGAGAGAGACAGCTGGGGTCTTATATTCTCACTAACCACCTCCTGCAGTGAACTGTGCTGCAGCGACTGCAGTCCCGGGCTTTTATTGGCCTTCACTAGCAAAGCACGACAGAGAATGGCCAATTAATTATTGCACCACAGCAGGGGGTTTAATTCCCCTCACACTGAACTCCGACTAGTGTCTGATGATTTACAGTTATCACACGAACAGCTGATCATAGTGACACATCACCACTAGAGGGTGTGCATGTGCTCGATACTAAACCCTATTCAAATGAGTCAACATTCATTCAAGGTGAGAAGACAAGAAGATGCCCCCAGCGTATTTACTGATCATGACATGACTATTATAAATCTTTCTTTCTTTCTTTCTTTCTTTCTTTCTTTCTTTCTTTCTTTCATAAAAAGGTGTCATTTAATGTCAAATGCAAAATCAGTTACTGCAAACATGTTGTTTTATATAGATGTTTTCAGTTGGAGGAATCATCTTTTCAACCAAACCATTGTCAAGCAGAATGAAAATGTAATAAATACTGCAATAAATGTAATTAATATACTTCACTGTATGTAAACTAACACATATGAGTAAAGGTCAGTATTTACCCACGTATATCTGTACTAAAATCATGAGTATGTAAATGAATAGGCAGGGACTTTGCCGAATATTTTACTCAATGAAACACTGATTTAAACTCAAATTGTTTAATGAATTATTTAAAAATATCGGTTTCAATGAATCAGAGATGTGTTAAAAAAGTACTTCCATTATAACGCTGTTGTACTCTCAACTGCCAAAAAGTGTGCATTAAAAACAAAATTAAAATTGTGATTTTCATGACTAATTGAATTTTATATAGTTTACAAAATAATATTGAACGTATCTTAAATATTTCCTTACAAGTAACTATTTTTAAATTACTAGCACTTTTTTGTAATTGCATATTTTCAGTTCCTAGTAACTATTTTGATATTAACTAATATCCCTTTCCAATTTTACTGGTAACTATTGATAAGATACCACTTATTAATTTACATATTAATATCTATTCTAATAGTGACTAGTTCATGTTTTACTAGTTACTTTTTTTTTCTGCAAAAATGTACATTAAAAATGTAAATTAAATTTTAACTTTTGCCATTTTAAGTTAGTATGGCTGACTGACTACAGTGTCATTACTTGTCACTGGAGGAAAAGATGATGAAAACTTAAATAAAACTGACACATTAGTAACGTTTTTACATACAAAAACGTATTCATGTTAAACTAGATTATGAAATAACCATTATAAAACAAATAGTTCCGGTCCTTGATTCTGATTGGTTGAGCTGCGTTTGAAGCTGTTGTAAATTACTCTACAAACACACACCTTTTGTTTACTTCTGTGTGTTGCTCGGCAACCACTTTGTTGGAACCACAACTTTGGTGGAAGAATACTGTTTTTATTAATATCATCTCTGTTTTATTCTGTGAAACCTTACTACGTAAATGGAATAACCGTTTTATAAAAGCAATAAGCCTCGTGGAGCCGTGGTTTACGGTGAATTTATAACAGCTGAGGGGGTTTTAGCTTCGCTTCGTGCTTTGCCTCGTACCTAACAACGCCCCTAGCTGTTATAAATTAACTGTAAACCACGGCTCCACGGGGCTTATTGCTTTAATATTCTGTTATTTTATAAACATACGTTGTGATTTAATACTTTTATAATGATTGTTTGATCGTTGTTTGCATTGAAATGCATTGTGGGAGAGAAGCAAATATCTTTCTAAAAAACTAGCCCATCCACTGTCAATATCTGTTGTAAATATCACACTGGATTCTTCTCCCAGTTTGACAGTGACCTAATACAATCACTATTTGAAGGGTCGAATGACTTTGCTCTATTTTTGGACAGTTGATTTAAATCTCCGCAGACTTTCAATGACTCTGTTTCAGATGTGTGTAGAGTTTGTGCGCGGCTCACCTGCCGAAACTTTGCTCTGGCTTCCTTTTCCTTCATCCTCCCATGAGCGACTAAGTAGTCAAACACTTCACCTGACATGAACAGAGACATTCAGAGATGTGTGTCATGACGTGCGCTGATACTGATATTAAATATGAATCTCACCTGTCCATCAAACTCACCTCCACTTGCATACTCCATTATTAAATAAAGTGTCTTCTCTGTTTCAGTGACTTCAAATAATTTAACTGGAAGAGAGAAACAGATGCAGAGAGCGATTCAATATTTGAAGATGAAAACGCAAACATTTCAAAATCAACGGAATATTGATTCAGATGTTTCACATGGGACAATATAAATATTCTGTCTAAATCTTAAGAAATATTAGAAATATTTTCTGAATCTATCAGCCTGTCTAACTGATACATTTTATTGGCCTTAATATGATTTCAACTCAGAATTTATTTTGGGCATTTGGCATTAGTATGTTGCTAAGCTAAGCAGAATGTTTGTAATTTTTGTTAATTTTTATAATTACTATTTTCATAATGTATCACGTATCAATATAAGCATACTTTAAAGCATGGCAAAATATTAAAACAATGGTTTAAAAATGCACTTTAAATGAAAACGTTTAATTTGACATGATTACAAAGTGAGCCTTTTAAAACTCTACTTAAGCGTGTTAAGAAGCAGTCATGGAAGAGTCTCTCTTTAAGTACACTTAATAATATTGTTTCGTTAATAATATGTTATCTGCAAATACATTGCTTTAGAAATATCCTTTAAAGTTTTAAAGTACACTACATATTTTTTCACAAGAGTAGGCAGCTCACTAGGTTTTCGAACAATATGGAGCTAAAATAGTCTCAAAATTAACATATAAAATATGATTCACAAACTTTCAATCACACTTGTGCATTCATTGTGTTTTGCTTTTATGAAATGTATTTTGTGGATGTAAATTAGGTTATTTACATATTTTGTAAATACATTCATTTTTGACACTGTTTTAACCCCACAAAGCCGAGTGCTGGAGCTGTTTGGAATGACGACAGATCTGATCTGCGCTTGAATTATCTCAGGAACTCATCTATGACATGGAGAAACAACACACCAGGGATGCTTGTAATGGAGATGTGCTAAAATACACGCCACATGCACAGCTTCCTGTGTCTTTAGTGCACTTTACTGTATGTGAAGAGCTTCTGTAATTCAATTGACTCTCTGTGAACAGACACTAATAACGTCTGACTGCAGTCTTTAACACAGTGTGTGTGTTAGGAAAGATGAGAGAAAAAATGTCAGAGATAGGTGGGTAATCACTACGGAAGTTCTAAGCGGCCATGCATTATTATTTTTTTCCTTCTTGTTTTCTCGTTATAACGACTTATTTTCTCGTTATATCGACATAACGAGAGTTGTTTTCTTGTTATAACGACTTTATTTTCTTGTTATATCGACATAACTAGAGTTTTTTTCTCGTTATAACGACTTAATTTCCTCGTTATATCGACATAACGAGAGTTTTTTTTCTTGTTATAGCGACTTATTTTCCCTCGTTATATAGACAAAGTTTTTTTTTTTTGTACAATGATTGTTTGATCTACTGTTGTTATAGTAACGAATTCAATCTGATGGACAGATAAACCATGCGCTCTTACTGTAGCCTAGGTCGTGGATATTTCAGCAAATTTTGCTTCGCCTAGTAATAACGTCTACAATAAAATAAAGGCAAATCAATCACTATTGATATTTTTTCCAGAGACAGTATGTTAAATATTTTGTTTGTGTAATTAACATGTTTAAATTGTCAAAGCAACACCGCAAACACAGGCGGAGCGCTTCAGGATGCAGAACTATTCTAAAATCTTTCAGAGCTGCTTGGATTCAACTCACTTTCATTTTTCCTTTTATTTGAAGCAAATTATATATATTTGTAATTTTAGTATCATTATTGCTGTGACTGATATCATGTGCTTACAGCTTCTGTTTGAAAAGTGCTTCATGTGTAGCTGTGTGTGTGTGTTTGTGGTGTGTGTGTGTGTGTGTGTGTGTGTGTGTGGTGTGTGTGTGTGTTTTTGTGTGTGTTTGTGTGTGTGTGTGGTTTCCACAAAGAAATGTAGAAAACACAAAAGATTACCACACTGTAGAACATCACTGAATTAAATTAGCCTATACCCTTTACATATAAATCACATTTCTTATCAATATACATTTAATGATTAACAATAATGATTAATAATAAGGAAAAGAGGCATATTACAAATAGCCTACGTTGTTGAAGTCTGTCCTACTGTAGATAAACAGAACATCCCTGCTTATTAACTAACAATCATGTGCACAAATAAAGATATAGGTGCAAATAGAATACAGTGACGTCAACCTTGGTTATAAGCAGTTATTATCTTATGACACAGAACACATTGGTGAAACTCATGCATCTAGCAAGAACTTAATACACAAAATAGTCATATTGATTCAAGCATTTAACAT
Source organism: Sinocyclocheilus anophthalmus (assembly GCA_018155175.1). Classification (NCBI taxonomy): domain Eukaryota; kingdom Metazoa; phylum Chordata; class Actinopteri; order Cypriniformes; family Cyprinidae; genus Sinocyclocheilus; species Sinocyclocheilus anophthalmus. The sequence goes on along the minus strand of JADLZN010006211.1, from coordinate 21,559 downwards.
TTATGAATGAATTAAATGTCAGTAGCCTAATGAACAATCCTGTACAGATTATAGCGATCACGAGGTCGTTCATATTCTATCCCAAACGCGTACAGTAAAGTGGACATACAGTATAGCCTACAACACCCCATCAGTTATATTCAGGTCAATAGTGCCACCTGTTGACGCAGTTTTGTAACTTAGAGAACAACTTTTTTATGTCGAGATCACGAGAAATTAAGTTGTTATAACGAGAAAACAACTCTCGTTATGTCGATATAACGAGAAAACAACTCTCGTTATGCCGATATAACGAGAAAATTAAGTCGTTATAACGAGAAAACAACTCTCGTTATGTTGATATAACGAGAAAATAAGTCGTTATAACGAGAAAACAACTCTCGTTATGTCGATATAACGAGAAAATAAGTCGTTATAACGAGAAAACAAGAAGGAAAAAAAATAATAATGCATGGCCGCTTAGAACTTTTGTATAATCACAGCTTTCAGTCTGATTAATCTAAAATCCAGCTCAGTCTCAGCCAATCAGAAGCCAGCGGTGACACGCATGCGGCCCCAGGAAGGGCACGCCAGAAACAGCCAGTCATGCTAATCGATACAGAAGTGAAAACAGAGTCTTGTGCCGACAAAAGAGGCACAAAAGAGCTGAGCTGGACAGACATCATCCGCGCAGAGCTAAAGCAGGCCGTCTGAATGACTCTCCCATGATTCCCTTCCATTAGGAATATAAATAATCCAGTTAACATCTCATACAAATGAAGCGAGAGAAAAGAGAGGGAAAGTGCCATGTCACGGATGAAACCGAGCTGTGTATTAAAACAAGACATGATTAAGGAAGACATCACTTCCTGTTAGCAGGTCTAAACAGCTCCAGTACTTTAGGGCTTGATCAGGTGTTGTGAGCGTCAGTTTGGGGCCTCACACCAGTTTTGTTAGTGCCAACTAAAACTATTAAAAATAAATGAAAGCTAAATATAAAGAGAAAGACACATGGAAAATAGTCAAGTAGGGCACAAAATATATACTAGATCAAGATGGATACGATAGATAAACTAGGAAAAAAAAAAAATAAAACCAGCTTAAAAAACATATTAATAATTTTAATACTATTATAACAGTACACCGTAATATACTACATTCTTATAATATATATATAATATATATATATATATATAAATAAAATAAATAACCCCTAAAATAGTAGGCTGTGGATCTTTGAGTTGCCAGCATTCAAGATTCTGGGTTTTGATTTAATACAAAGGTAATTTTTGAATTAAAATTACAATATTTAAATTAAGATGTTTTAATTTTTACAATTCTTAAACAACTTAAATTGGATTTGATACTGTATTTTTTAAAATGCATTCATTTAATTTCTTTAAATTATTTTCTTCTTAAAATTTATTTCCCCTAATTAGTCGTAAGCAAGAAAAAGAAGACTCAAATTCAGCATTTCACATAGGAATATGTCATTTACACCATTTCAAAGGTACCAAAAACAGCTCAACTCATTGTATGGGTCAAATTATGATTGAAATAATTGATTTTGGTGGAAAAAAACATAAGATAATTTCAAATACAAATAAAAGTGCAGAATATGGTATTTTAAGATGAATTCGAGCATGATGTCTTACCTATATTAGGATGATTTAAGACCTTCATAATCCTCACCTCACGAAAGAGCTGTGGGTAAAAATAGAAGCAAACAACATTAGAGAAAACATATTTTAGTTACCTGCATATTCTGACTTTGAACTGTGACATTTTAATATTTGACCTAGACTCTCTGTTTAGTCTCAGCCAGTACCAAAAACTTACTATGATACAATATGATTTTTAAGTAATAAATAGAACTTGACCTTCGGCAACTTACTTGTTCTTGGTTTTACTGGTTCTTGGCTATTTTGAGTCAGACATGAACAACTCAGTGAACTGTTAAATGGAGAAAGGCTCTGACTGGATCACTGAATCAGTAACTCGCGTCCAATTCACAAAGAAATGTTCAGTGTGATTCAGAACTGATTCAACGGGTTCATTGTAAAAATCACCTTGTTCATGAATCAGACATTACTATTTTGTCTCGGAGCAGAACAGGTCTTGAGTTCTTCTGTTCGCGATACAAAATAATGATATGTTTTATAGTGAAATATAGTGGAATAAAAAGTGTAAAATGGCAAGAGCTTTGTTATAAAGTTGAATCTAGAAGGCATCAGGTTGCTACAATGAGCACCTTTAAGGAAAACCGTGTAGCTTTGCCAAAGTTTGCAAGGCTCGTGGCATTGATTCAGAAATATATTCAAGAAAAGCACTCAGCAGCAAGTGAATCAAATATTAATGAGCACATATACCACACTTCTCTCCTGGATATATGTTTTCACATTCACCCAGCTGTAAACATCGCATACAAAAATACTTTCCATGTCAATCAGAGTCGTTTCCTGTCTAAATGGCTGGAATAATCTGCAGTCAAATCTACAGTCAAAAACAGCCTGAAGGGTAGATGCTGGATGGACCCTAAACATGACTCCCCGTTCCTCCCCAGTGTCTCTCTACACACAGACGCTCTCCTCAGGGTTCCTCATCCATTCTCTCTATTTAGTCAAAACAACAGGAGGCCGTTTTTTGTGAATGAGTGCCGATTTATAGGCCTAATTTCACCCTTCCATAAAAAAAAGTGTCTCGCATGGCTCCGGGGGGTGAACAAAGGCCTCCTGTAGTGAATTGATGCATTTTTGTAAGAAAAATATCCATATTCAAAACGTAATAATCACTTGAATCTAGCTTGCACTCACTGTTGAACACGGAAGCAGCTCCGGGGGAATGACGTATGAGGTCAGCTTTGCGCATGCGCCGCTCAGAAGTGACGCACGTGGAGAGATCGAAACAAAACAACGGTCACTAATTAGAAGTACAAAACGAGGATTTCGATATAAGCCAAGAGGAGACTTGTTTTCCTTTGCTAAAGTAAGGAAACTTTGCTTCTTTTGATCCTGTAAACAAACGTTGGTTTTCACGAGACTCACCGGCGCATGCGCAGCGCTGAACTCATACGTCATCAGCCCGGAGCTGCTTCCGTGTACAACTGTTGGCGCAAGCTAGATTAAAGTGATTATTACGTTTTGAATATGGATATTTTTCTAACAAAAACGCATCGATTCGCTATAGGAGGCCTTTGTTCACCCCCTGGAGCCGTGTGAGACACTTTTTTTATGGAAGGGTGCTTTATATTTCACGTCTTTTGAACCGAAGCACTGCAACACCGGGGCCCGCTGAATAAAACACACAACGATAGAGCTTGAAAGATCAAGACCATTTTTAATATAACTCCGACTGGATTCGTCTGAAAGAAGAGTCATATACACCTAGGATGCATCGGGGGTGAGTAAAAAACAGCCTAATTTTCATTTTCGGGTGAACTAACCCTTTAAGGAAGATTAAGGAAAAGAGTCTGACACCGTGGTATAATGAGCACACTCGCGCCCTAAAGAGAGCAGCCCGGAAAATGGAGCGCAGCTGGAGGAAAACAAAACTAGAGGTATTTCGTATTGCTTGGTGGGAAAGTACCCTATCCTAAAGAAACTGCTAGATCTGATTACTTTTTGTCTCTTTTAGAAGAAAACAAACATAACCCCAGGTATTTGTTCAATAGTGGCTAAATTAACGAAAAATAAAGCATCAACAGGTGTTGACATTTCCCAACAGCACAGCAGTAATGACTTTATGAACTACTTTACTTCCAAGATCGATACTTTTAGAGATAAAATTGTAACCATGCAGCCGCCAGCCACAGTATAGCATTAGATAGTGTGCTATAGATCCCCTGAGGAACAATTCCACTCATTCTCTACTATAGGAGAGGAAGAATTGTATAAACTTGTTAAATCATCTAAACCAACAACATGTATGTTAGACCCTATTCCATCTAAGCTCCTAAAAGAGGTGCTTCCAGAAGTCATAGATCCTCTTCTGGCTATTATTAATTCATCATTGTCATTAGGATATGTCCCAAAAACCTTCAAACTGGCTGTTATTAAGCCTCTCATCAAAAAAACACAACTTAACCCCAAAGAACTAGCTAAATACAGACCGATTTCGAATCCCCCTTTTCTGTCCAATATACTAGAAAATGTAGTATCCTCACAATTATATTCCTTCATAGAGAAAAATGGTATCTGTGAGGATTTCCAGTCAGGATTTAGACCGTATCATAGTACTGAGACTGCTCTCATTAGAGTTACAAATGACATGCTCTTATCATCTAATCGTGGTTGTATCTCTCTATTAGTGCTATTGAATCTTAGTGCTATGCATTCTTTTGCATAGACTATGTCTATGTTTGCATAAAACTTTGTTGGCATTAATGTAAGTGCATTAGCATGGTTCAAATCGTACTTAATTGACCTCCATCAATTCGTAGCAGTGAATGAAGAGGTATCATATCAATCACAAGTGCAGTATGGAGTACCTCAAGGCTCAGTACTAGGGCCGTTACTTTTCACGCTTTTCATGTTACCCTTGGGAGATATCATCAGGAAACATGGTGTTAGCTTTCACTGTTATGCTGATGATACTCAGCTCTATATTTCTTCGCGGCCCGGCGAAACATACCAATTCGAAAAACTAGCGGAATGCATAGTCGATTTAAAAAACTGTATGATGAGTAATTTCTTACTGCTAAATTCTGAAAAAACAGAGGTGTTAATTATAGGGCCTAAAAACGCTGCACGTAATAACCTAGAACACTGTCTAACACTTTATGGCTGCTCTGACAATTCTTCGTCATCAGTTATGAACCTAGGCGTGCTATTTGATAGCAATCTTTTCTTTGAAAGCCACGTTTCTAGCATTTGTAAATCTGCATTTTTCCATCTCAAAAATATATCTAAATTACGACCTATGCTCTCAATGTCAAATGCAGAAATGTTAATTCATGCGTTCATGACCTCAAGGTTAGATTATTGTAATGCTTTATTGGGTGGTTGTTCTGCACGCTTAATAAACAAACTCCAGCTGGTCCAAAATGCAGCAGCTATAGAGTTCTTACTAGAACCAGGAAGTATGACCATATTAGCCCGGTTCTTGTCAACACTGCATTGGCTCCCTATTAAACATCGTATAGATTTTTAAATCTTTCTTATTACTTATAAAGCCCTGAATGGTTTATCACCTCAGTACTTGAGCAAGCTCTTAACGTATTATAGTCCTCCACGTCCATCTCAAAACTCTGGCAATTTGATAATACCTAGAATATCAAAATCAACTGCGGGCGGCAGATCCTTCTCCTATTTAGCGCCCAAACTCTGGAATAACCTACCTAACATTGTTCGGGAGGCAGACAAACTCTGTCAGTTTAAATCTAGATTAAAGACCCATCTCTTTAACCAGGCTACACATACCCACTAACACTTTCTATATTCCAATCCTTAAAAGGATTTTTACACCCAGTCACATAAAAATACGTACCTCTGCGTACATTTCTGCAACACCGTTTTTACGTACCTTACTGCACGTTTCGCCGTAGTTTCAAAGAGAAATGTCCACTGAGTGGCGCTAAAACACGGGTTCAATACATCAACCCTGGCACGTTTTTATTACGTTGATATAGGTACACATTGCTGTGTTTTTATTACGTTTCTTCAGGTACGTATTGCGGCGGTTCAGAATTCAAATATCCAGGGACTGTCGCTAAAAGTTAATGCTCTATCGTGTTGGAAATATGCCCTACACCAAACCCAACCCTAAACCTACCCGATAGTGTTAACAAATGCAAAACTGATATAAAAACACATTTTTTGATGCAACCGTGCCATTTTAACTTCCTTATATGCAGATTTGAACTGTTTTGTTGAACCGTAGTTACACGGGAGCTCCTCACCTCTCAAGTACGTCCCAATAAAAAAAACGTTAAATAAAACCCTCCGTGAGCTACCGAACAAACCTATCGTCTATGAAAACCCATTGATATGAAGCTGGATGTGTGCGGGGCTAACAATCAAAAGCATCAGTTTTCAAATCTCCCAGCATATTAAAAATGTTTTGAAGTCACAACATAATACTCTTCAAGTAATTGTGCGAAAATTACACTTTATTAATCGAATCTCTGTAAATCATACTCTGTGTGAAAATAATTTAAAAGGTGTCGGAGTTGTACTGCCTCTAGTGTTCATTTTTTTGGAAACTGCAGTGATATGTACTTATTGGTACGTATTTCACGTCTTGCAAAAATGTGCCCCCAGGTATGTACATGTGGGGAAAAAAGTATTTAGTTAGCCACCAATTGTGGAAGTTCTCCCACTTAAAAGATGAGAGAGGCCTGTAATTTTCATCATAGGTATACCTCAACTATGAGAGACAAAATGAGAAAAAAAATCCAGAAAATCACATTGTAGGATTTTTAAAGATTTTATTTAGCAAATTATGGTGGAAAAAAAGTATTTGGTCAATAACAAAATTTCATCTCATACTTTGTTATATACCCTTTGTTGGCAATGACAGGGGTCAAACGTTTTCTGTAAGTCTTCACAAGGTTTTCACACACGGTGGCTTGTATTTTGGCCTCTTCCTCCATGCAGATCTCTCTAGAGCAGTAATTTGGGGCTGTCGCTGGGCACACGGATTTTCAACTCCCTCCAAAGATTTCTATGGGGTTGAGATCTGGAGACTGGCTAGGCCACTCCAGGACTTTGAAATGCTTCTTACGAAGCCACTCCGTCGTTGCCCGGGCGGTGTGTTTGGGATCATTTCCTGCTGAAGACCCAGCCACGTTTCATCTTCAAGGCCCTTGCTGATGGAAGGAGGTTTTCACTCAAAATCTCACGATACATGGCTCCATTCATTCTTTCGTTTATACGGATCAGTTGTTCTGGTCCCTTTGCAGAAAAACAGTCCCAAAGCATGATGTTTCCCCCATGCTTTACAGTAGGTATGGTGTTTTTTGGATGCAACTCAGCATTCTTTCTCCTTAAGTTGAGTTTTTACCAAAAAGTTCTGACCATATGACATTCTCCCAATCTTCTTCTGGATCATTCAAATGCTCTCTAGCAAACTTCAGATTGGCCTGGACATGTACTGGCTTAAGCAAGGGGGACACGTCTGGCACTGCAGGATTTGATTCCCTGGCGGCGCAGTGTGTTACTGACGGTAGTTTTTGTTACTTTGGTCCCAGCTCTCTGCAGGTCATTCACTAGGTCCCCCCGTGTGGGTCTGGGATTTTTGCTCACAGTTCTTGTGATCATTTTGACCCCCGGGGTGAGATCTTGCGTGGAGCCCCATATCGAGGGAGATTATCAGTGGTCTTGTATGTCTTCCATTTTCTAATAATTGCTCCCACCGTTGATTTCTTCACACCAAGCTGCTTACCTATTGCAGATTCATCTTCCGAGCCTGGTGCAGGTCTCCAATTGTGTTTCTGGGGTCCTTTGACAGCTCTTTGGTCTTGGCCATTGGTGGAGTTTGGAGTGTGACTGTTTTAGGTTGTGGACAGATGTCTTTTATACCGATAACGAGTTCAAACAGATGCCATTAAAACAGGTAACGAGTGGAGGACAGAGGAGCTCTTAAAGAAGAAGTTACAGGTCTGTGAGATCCAGAAATCTTGCTTGTTTGTAGGTGTCCAAATACTTATTTTACCGAGGAATTACCAATTAATTCTTTAAAATCCTACAATGTGATTTTCTGGATTTTTTTTCTTCTCATTTTGTCTCTCATAGTTGGTGTATACCTATGATGAAAATACAGGCCTCTCTCATCTTTTTAAGTGGAAGAACTTGCACAATTGGTGGCTGCCTAAATACTTTTTTGCCCCACTGTATTTGCCATGAGACTGGGTTGATTTTTAGGCTGCATTAATTAGGACAAACAAAACTGGGAAAACTTCCCATAACACCCAATGTACTTGATACATCGTTAGAAGAATGGCATCTACACAAATATTAGTCTGTTTCTCTCTTATTCAGAGGTCACCGTAGCCACCAGATCCAGTCCGTATCCAGACCAGATGGTCACTGCAGTCACCCAGATCCAGTACATATCCAGACCAGATGGTGGATCAGCACCTGAATTTCAGCGGAGACCAGGACAACTAGATGAGCCCCTGATACAGATCTCCAGTGAAGACCTTGTCTCCTAGACAGTCATTGGGACAAGACCACAGGAACCAGTTGGGTCTTCTGCACAATGTGACATTGCTGCAGTCTTGAATTGAACTGCTGGTTTTGTCTGGTCTGAGGAGAACTGGCCCCCGACTGAGCCTGGTTTCTCCCAAGGTTTTTTCTCCATTCTGTCACCGATGGAGTTTTGATTCCTTGCCGCTGTCACCTCTGGCTTGCTTCGTTGGGGACACTTAATTTCCAGCGATATCGTTGACTTGATTGCACTGATACTATTTAAACTGTACTGAGCTGTATGTTGACATCACTGAATTCAATGATGTCTTTAACTGAAAAATTTGTGTTTTTTGCATTATTGACACTATTTTCCTAATTTAATGCTGTAAAGTTGCTTTCAAACAATCTTTATTGTTAAAAGTGCTATATAAATAAAAGGTGAAAATGAGGAAACAACACCAACTGAAGGAAAAATGTAAGCACTTTGTCAAATATATTACAAAACAGAGCTTGAAACTATTAAAAATAAAGTAAAAATATAAATACTATAGTACATAAAACATATGGGTTACGATGGGAATTTTTCTTTATCCATCAGTGTCAGTTAAAGGCGAATATATAAGTGAATATATGACCAATTTTAATTTTTCTAATATATTTTATGAGGCTTTTTTAAATTCTTAAAATGCTAATCTTAAAATTCTTAAAATGCGAATTTGTGTGATTGTTATTTTATTGTAATAAACCTTTTAAATAAAATAAAATAAAATAAAAATGGGTAGCAGGTTTGCAAGTAACATGACTGTCCATTATTCCATAGGGGCTGATTCATTTGCATTTTAATTCTAAAAACGTCGACCTCTCTTATTTATCATCGATTCTTTACTTATTTTAACCCTACTACCGGTCTAACTAGTCAGGCTTTATTTTTTTAATATCACATTCTTTGGTAATTAAGTAAACGTTTAAAATGTTTACAATTATTTATGTTTGATAATAGTGTGTCTGACATTCAGTATGTAACAGTTTTTACTCTAAAGTGCCTTTATTGCTTTTAAATGATAATAAGAAACGATCTGCACCCTATTTGTGCAAAACACCCACAGTGTCACATCAAGAGTGAAAGTGACGAGCGGCCATCTGAAAGCGTCCACCGCCGAGTCGGGAAGAGCTGCGAAAGGTAGAGAGACCCATCAGCTCCATCAACCACGGGCCAGAAACACCCAACAATACAGTCTGACAGATCAATCTATCTCACGACAAAGCTGTCCGAGAACGCCTTTGTTCTGCGGTGCGCCTCTTCAGGAGCGGGCCGTTTTCAGGGATCCCAAACACATCTATGTGGGAACGCCACTCTAGAAAATACCTCCATACAGAGACTCTAGAATTACACCACATTTTTTTTCTTAAAAAATTATTTAAAAGTCAATCTCTATAAAAATGCAATAAAATGCATAAATCTCATGTTGTTTGGAGTGGAAATTATTAGATTTGTACTGTAGAAATGTGTCTGCATCAAATGTCTGCCTCATTTGGTCATTTTTCTACAGTATAGCAGGAAGTCAGTTTTCATTATATCTACATGAATTGTAGTGTTGACAGCAATAGCCAAGCTGAACCATTCAACCCTATTTATCATTTGTTGATAAAGCAAAAAATAAATAAATAAATAACAATGATAGAAAATATACATGTTCAAATAATTATAAATCAACATTTGATCCCAAATTAGTCATTTCTTAATTTAAGCTAAATTGCAACGGTGTTACTTGCAACAGTTATTCTTTGATAGATAGATGTGATCTGGAAAATGTGACATTATGATGATGGAAGTAACTTTAGAATTAAAATAACTTGTGCAAAGAAGCACATATTATAGTGGTATTAACAAAACAAGTGAATTATTTTGTTCTCTAATCACCATATATAATTTTGAGCAGAGCAGAGAAGTCTCTTTACATGTGACCTCTGACCTCTGTCTGTCCTGTGGAATGTGTCCTCCCTGTCCTCTGAACAGTTGGAGGCAGAAACAATGAAGGGAGAAAAAGGGAAATCAAGAAGCTGTGTGTTTTTCTTGGCAGTCTGCTCTGGTAAATAATCAGCTTCTATTTTTACAGCCATGATTCTAAAAACAACCACAGCGACATTCCAGTCACACACTGACAAGCGTGTCATTTCCTGTAGTGGGTCCTACAGTGCAGTGTGTGTGTGTGTGAGACGTGATCACAAGCGTGATGTGTCTGTTTCCTGTCACTGGTCTTCAGAGGCTGAACAAACACACTCAGGATGAATTACACTGTAAAGTGAGCATCACTATGAACAACTACATACTCTAACACCGCAATGATAAAAATATCAAGGGGAATACTGAAAAACTATGATTTCTGACATAACTGTCCAGCTCTAGACCAGTTTACACTAAAGGTGCGGTCGCATTTACAGTTATCTGGCAAATTTACAAAGGTGAAATCTAGTCGTTTCAATAAGAATCCACAAGATCAGCAATTTCGTGAAAGATTTCTCCTGCAGCTGAATTCTCTTTGTTGACCAAAAGGAAGCGGCCTGGTTTGAAAATGACTTTTGTTTGAGTTCTGCTTCTTAATCACTACACCTCTGACAATACAGAAGTAGATAATAGACCTTTTTTCCTGCGATATTTCACCAAAACTGCGCTAATGTGACTGCCCTTATGGCAGAGTTATGAGCTGTGCTCCGACGCATTTCAGAAAGCACACCACGCAAAAGAGTATGTGTGTTTCTGGTGTACAATATGTCTAGGATTGTTATATATTGGTAAGATTTAGAACTTTTGCATCTAAAATTGTTTGTTTAATTCATATTTACATTGTGTGGTGTTTGGTAAAAAGAAAATAACATGAATAAAAATATACATGAATAAGGGTTTAAAAAAATGAACTAATACTAATACTAAAAAAATAAGGGTAAAAAATACTAACGTTATAAGTAAATATCAAAGAGCATATTAAAATAATAAAAAAGGCACGTCATGACCCCTTTAAATACCCATCATTCACAAATCTCTACACATTACAAGATTTTGTCTAATTTATATTATTTTCAGCTACCAATAAAAGTACTCTAAGCCTTGTTTGACAAACTGTACCTGTTATTTTTCCCCTCCAAAATAAGCACAGAAAACACAAAGGTCATCACTGCGCCTACTAATTATACACAATGGGGATTAAATGAGAATCCATTTAAGAAACTATCAAACGCTGGTTGAGAAAAGATGGGCGCGTAAAAGAGCTCATAAAAGAACAATGACAAGGAGGTTGTGCAATGCTCTCGGACATGTTTCGGTTAGCCGATTGCAATGAATCGCATGTAGTGCTGATTCTGGATGAACAAGCATACTGGAAGAGAAGTCATGACGTCAGGCGTTTAACAACATGAAAGAGTAACTGGATGATCCCTGTTGGGGGAGGAGGTAAAACAACTGTATTTACAGACGAGTGTGAGTGTGAGTGTGCGTGTGTGCGTGAATGTGTGTGCGCGCTGTGTGTGTGTGTGTGTGCGCGCGTATACCTCACCAAGAGGTCATTAATCTTGCTGTCGAAACGTGAGGCAGGAGAGATCAGTGTAGGTATCATTGACAACCTCACTGTCAATCTGTTCAAGCAATGCTAATGTGAACATCAAACAAAAAATGGAGGACGGGCCTCATTAACATATTCAAATTACATGATAATTGCTTGTATGGAAATAAAACTTCACTTTCATTCATTTGGATTACACTTTTATCCAAAACAAGGTACAGTAGATTCATTTTATCAGTTAAATGAATGTTTCCTGGGAATCAGTCACATGACCTTGGCATTGCTACAGGCGCGCTACACTAATATATAAAAAAACAACAATTTAACAATGTTGTGTTCTCATAGAGGTCTTAAAGCAGAGAATTTGAAACATCATTGTGAACGCAGGGTTGCTCTGAACAAAGTGATCAACGCAATCCTTTCATTAACAGCCCTTCATCAAATGCCGTTAGTGACGGGTTGTAGAGCGTGCAAAATCGAAATACGGTTCGATTGGCCTCCAGCGATTATGAAAATACAATAATCGAGCCTATAACGATGTTGCGCCACATTCCGCCCCTTTCTAGCATTGCGGTTTTGTCTCCATCTAAAAGCCCACTTTCACAGGCAAATCAGAACATGCTGAACACGACTTTCGCAAAATGGGGACGTGAGATTATCACAGAGTATAGATTATTTGTTTTTTAACAAAGGACGCTAACACGATTAGACATTATAGACCTCTATTCTTTTTCAAGCTACAGTTTCTTTTTATTTACTATATTTATAAAAAGCCCTTGAGGTACGCGTGAAAGCTAAACGGAGGACTTGTTATAGCACTTGTACGTTACCTGCTTTTTGTGATTTGATGCTTCCATTGTTCTTGTATTTTGTCAGTCGTTTGGATTAAAAGTGTTCTAATGAATAAATGTACGTAAACGCACAAAAGAAAGAGGATTGAGGGCGGTGCGCCCACACCCACCGCACAGGAGACAGGACCAGAACGACGGATGAGTAAAGGAGTCAACTTTAGCTTAAGGTGGCGCGGCATAAACCAGTGCAAACATGCTAAAAATGTGCCAATAGCAGGGGACCTGGTGAGTTTCACATAACCCCGGTAGTATGTAAAAGGTGAACTAAACATTGAGAATAAAAAATACATGTGCAACCGTAAATGATCGTGCAGTCTTTCAGGACAGAGCCTATATTTGCTGCCACGTGGCTCCGATATTAATCAAACAACAAAAGACAGAGAAAAACACTCACTGCTCTTGAGGCGTGAATGCAGGGCCGATGTCTGCGGTAATACTGCAAACACGCAGAAAGTTATTCGTGATCAGTGAAGCTATGCGTTATTTTACATTAATTTCTGTAGTAGGCTGTATCTGAATACTTTAGACTGTCAGCAACAGGTACGGTGATTGTTTACGATTGGATCGTAGGTTTTTTCATCTTGTAATTGTCATTTTTTATTACGACGTTTCCTTTTGTCAATAATTAGGGACTTTTTTTTTTTTATAAAGATTTAGTCTACCCTAGATGCCTGGCGGTGTGGAAAAAATGAGAAGTGGAAAGGGGAGTGAACTAGAGTTTCGCTGGGGTCCTAGAATAGATAGCAGAAAGACATTACTCAACCTTTTTACAAAATCACCATATAAAAGTTTTGGTCCTGTGGGTCACTTATACACATGTTAAATATCTGATTAGTGGATCGACCAATATGGTTTTTTAGGACAGCCGATCCGATACTTGGAAGCAGGTGGACGGATAAATGTACTATTTAATTAATATTAAGACCATTGAAATCATTGAAAAGGGATAAAAAATAAAATTTGTAAAATAAAAACATACTTAGCGACAAAGTGTATTTGCACAAATAAATTAATATTTAATAACATAGAATAAAAAGGAAAGGTAAACGAGTAACCAACAGGGGCAGCGCAGTATTTGGGCAAAAAGGGGGTTTTTTTTTTGTGTGCATTGGGAATCATATCTTTTAAAATAAAGCCAAGGTAACACTCATTTTACATACAGCACACAGTGAAAATGACATGAATATGACAGTGGGCAAATGCATAAAGCGCAGCATAATTTGAAATCACAAATTTAATGTTTAAAGCATTCAAATTGCACGGACCGAAAGTCACGCAGAGAACAAGCGATCATGCAGGTCACATGCACACTTCAAAAGATCTCACAACTGGATCCGACTAAGTTTGCAAGGTTTGTGAAAAAAAAAATTTCATTAGCCATTCAAAGATTGAGGGAGAATGTGAGCACTGTGCTCAGGCGCTGCCGTTCTCAGCGCGTAGAGTCTAAATAAAAAGTCCCGCCTCGAAAACACATCGGCCAAAACCAGAGAAAACACTCAGATCGCGGGGGCCGCAGTCGATACTGAATGCCCAAATCCCGGTCGTATATCGGCCTTGGCTATATATCGTCAGCCATAATACGTGATTATGCTTTGGCAAAAGAAGCCAGCCCTAGTGACAGGACCAGGTCGATTAAGGTCCAAGACAAACGGCAGTCATCACGCTGACCAGCAGTGCTGGCTGGTCTGTCTTTTAGGACCCCGCTTCCCAAAAACATAAAGATCATTTTCGCAAATCCATAGGGGGTCGAGGAGGTACCGCAATTTTTTCTCTTAAATTATTACAATCTCTGCTTACAAGCCCCTTAATGAGTCTGTAAAATAGCCCCCTAACGCAAAACGGTATGCAGAACATGTCACGGCTTATACAACTCCGACCATGGCTATTATCATTACAGCGGGGGGTCTCGTGATTGGGACTCCCACGGACCGAAAGTACTGGAAATGCTTTAAAATGTTCATTGCCACTACAGTGGGATTCTCGTTGCAGTACTGAGGAACTTGCCTGAGCTTGAGTTGCTCTATCACGGGATGCGTGAGCTCTTTCGGGCATCGTGTCTACCGGCCCCGACGCAGCCACTTTCAATTCTCCCCTCCCAACAGGGCCCTCTCTCGTTCTCACGCAGGATCAGCAGAATCCTGTGTATTCTAACAAGCTACCTCTTCCTCCTATCTCTTCCCATCCCCCCCCCATCCCCTGTTCCCCCTATCATCCCCTCCCCCCCCCCCTCCTCCCCCGACCCTTCTCCCCCCCCCCTGTGCTCCCTCCTCAGTTCCCTCGTCTGTTGGCGGGGCGACACAGACCAGTCCCGTGATCGGGCTCCACGGCACTGGGGCGTGGGCTCACACCGACGCTCCACCCCGCTCCATCCGTACGCAACCATCCATCTTCGAGTTTACCCTTAAGTCACGTCTGTCGGCAGCGACGTGCCCCCACGCATTCCGCCAGACTGTTAGAGAGACAGGACTAACACGAGATGGTGAAATCATGGAGGGGCGGCAGGGTGTCTGGGGGTGAGTTTTCGGACAGCGAAATAACTACCAGGTCTGGAGTGGGCCACCACAGACACGAACTCTCACTACTGGTACCGTGTCAACTCCCTCTCTTCTGTCTATTACCCATCCCCCTCTTTCTCCGGTCTTTCCCCCCCAACCAATAAGTTCCCATCCCGAATCACACGCTGCGCAGACCTTTCATCACCTGCTGTTCTTATGTATTGTATTTCTTTTTATTATTCGACAACAAGCGACGGGTGAAGAAGCATGGTGTTACAAGGATTTGACAATCACATTCAGTGCCCACAAAACGAGCCCAAATAAGAAGAAACTGGGCTTGGGACCTGTCCACCTTTTGATAGGCTTGTGTGGTTGGAGCTTTGGGTGTACCGACGATGAAATCTTCAACAATCGGACCTGAACGGACACATAGCCAGTTCGTGGCCACTTTTTTAAGGTGGATAGATCTAGTAAGGAATAGCGATACATTCTGAAATCTGTAAAGGACTAACGGGGGGCGGCATTCTCGGTAAATCATCTCAGTCCCCGCGTCACATGCCAGCCCATTCTTACCTACTCTGGGCCTTTCTCGAAGATGGTCTGGCGAAAAGGTCGGCGTGGGCCAGCCTGTTACAGTAATGCAGTGGTTCGTAGACACTAGAGGGAGTGTTTTATTGTCAAACTCAAAATAAGCTCTCAAGCTTCCCTCGAATGAGGGAGAACTGATGGCGAGATCTCACACCGGACATATGTATATGTGGATTGTTTCGAGTTACGTTATGTGAAGTAAATGTGTAAACGGGAAATTAGTCTGTACACTTTCACTAACCTGTTCACAGGAATGCTGTGATATTATTGAATGTTGTTGTCTCCTATAAATCTAGGGTATTGCTTACAGATGGTACCGAAAGGTTATTTTCGATAGGTGGGATTGTCCCCAACGAGATTGATCGCACAGTGCCAGGCAAAGACACCAACGACCCCTTTCCCGGTATGCTGCAAATAGGTTCTTCTTCATGGTCCAGCAGTAGGCAGGGCGACACACTTTGTTCGGATGACCAGTCATAAATGGAAAAATAGTTGAAGGGTTAAGCTTATATACGACCTAAAATAATCACAATATGTATCTATAAAAAATTAAGTATCAAGACGATTTCAAATGCTGGAACGCCTGCCGATTTCCATCCTCCAAATATGACAATGTCTTAACCCAAGCTGCCGTGCATTATTATGAATATGTAACATTAAATATGTATTGCTCACCTCTTCTCTCCTGTGTTAAACCAATGTGCAGGGCAAGTTGACTTTCGCAAACCGTAAGTTGCCTTTGCCGATGGTTTGAGGATCTGTAGTTCCGACTGAGGCTGTTCGTCTGTGGGGGCTGCCACTGAGTTGCAGGCAGCGCGGGAAGTCCGTCTGACGACGCAGTGATTCGTGGAACGAGGTGTGGGTGTCTGTGTAGCCTCGGACAGACGTGGGGTAGTGCGTGAGGAGGCAGTGAGAAGCTGTTAGATTCATTACAGTTTTAAAAACAAACTTTGCCCATGTGTAAGGGTTTTCAAATGTCTAAAAAACACTGGCCATGTTCGACCACCGAAACGTAGAGCTAAAAGAAGGACTAAAACTTTTGAGGACTTTATGAGGCCCCGCGGCAGTGCTGCACACACATAACAGAACCGCTACTTATAGAATACCATCAATATACATTTACAAAAACAAAACGAAAAAATGTGTTGATCTCATACACCTAGTGGACTGGAGTTTGCCCCAGAGTACAATGCCATTTGATCAAGGAAAATGAAACGCTTCACCTCCGCTGTTCAACATACATGAGGCTTCCGTGTCGTTGGTACACCCTTCTATCCTATGCATGTAACTGACAGGATTTGGCTGTCAAAGCTTGCTTAAATGCACTCATGAGTTTTTTATCAATCAATCGTTACATATTACTTTTCGCCCTTTCCATAGTGGCTGTCACTATGCTAACCTTGGGCAGGAGCTATGCGATGCCATGTCAATACCACAGTTAAAGCCACGAGTAAAAAATTCTAAGACAGTTAGGGCTGCCCTGATATTTAGCAACTGCTCTCTTCGTTTATTTTCCGGTGACAAACCGAAGTGGGTCTTTCCCCCGAATATGCTTCTGAGGTACCTGTGACGTTACATTAATTGTTTCCCCTCCGTATCTTAGGACACCGTCTTAGGTTAGTCTCGCGTGGGCGCCCCTGCGGGGTTTCAGGTCGCAGACGAGCTATGACACACAGACAGATGGCTGTCTGTTGTAATTTTTACCATTCTCCACCCCACCTCCTTGGTTTTTCTGGGGGAATGTTTATGAGTTGAGGCTGAAAACGGTATGAATGGGGGGAGATGATCAGTATGTGTCCGCAGCATCTGTCCCTCACCATAAAAGCAGCCAGAACACGACTTCTTGTTTGAATATTGACCTAAGGACATAAATTTACACTCTCTTAAAAGTACCAAAGCTACAAGTGATTAGGGCTATACTGGAGGGAGGTTGTGCTTAAGTGAGTCCAGTAATGAAAAAGGCTAGACTAAATCGATTCTGGATTAAGAATTTATCTACTTTCGTAAAAATGAGAAGCGATTTAAAATCGAGATATCGACATTTTTTTAACTAGCACCCACTCAAACTATATGAAACAGGGAGACAGGCGTGGGGAAAAAAATCAAGATTTAACATCACATATGTATCGAACATTCAATCACCATTGGGATTGTCATATCATACTCAACCGTCTTTGTGTTATTGAGCTGGGATTCCGATATTGCATGAGAAACAAATAAATACTCTAATCATATATGTCGAATAATGCAGTATAATATATGTGATTTGATTTGAACTTTTTCGTTAGTAAAACTTTATAAAATCAAGCTCCAAAACCTCAAAAAACATGAAAAATCATTGTGAAAAAAAAAGGTTGGACCAAACAGGGGGACGCATCACCTTAAATGGCAGGAAGTGACACCATTTGTTGAAAGAAGAGCTCCAGACCAAAATGTGTAGATAATAAGAAAAAAAATTTTTTCTTTAACCATTCATGAGAAGACAGCAGTTGACACTTGTACTGTAAGGGGGCCATTCAGCACAGAACACATTTTCTATTTACTGGGGCTCCTTTTCCAGTTTTAATATGTAAAAAAAAAAAAACACACTAGGGACTGGGCCGGCGTCAGCATCACGAGCACTGCGTTTTTAAGATGCCCTGCCAAGTTAAAAGAATTTAAAATTTCACACATCAATCTTAGATCCAAAACTGTGGACCAATCAGAAGACCCCGGAGGCGGGGCAAGCATTGCAAGCTTTTGTTTACAGAAGCAAGTTGGCATGGAAATGTTTTATCTGATGGCAACATGATGGAAGTTTTTCTGTCTACACTGTGCGTTCTGTTGCAAAAAGAAACCTTCCGGAGCACTGCGTCTCGCATTTTAGGTACAATGAAGCATACAGTGGTGAACGGCCCTAAGAAGGACCCACATCCTGTCAGACGCTGGCGTCATGAAATGCGTTACATTTAAAGAATAACATCACACTATAATCCATTAAAGCAAAACATTTGTAAACAAATCATGACCGGCTAACAATAAAAAATTAAGAGAAATCAAGTGTAGTGTTAGTTCTGGCAGGTCACGTTAGTCAAGTTCTCATCAGCTGACTCTCAGCTGATCCCCGTCTACCTATGGGAATACGACACCTAAGTATTCCTATATAAGGTACCGCAGTAGTATCAGCAGTTTTCGCATTACTCAATAGCTAATTAAATCGCGAATTCGGCAGGCAAAACCAAAAACATATCTACATTGTCTGAATCCACAAGTTATGACTGACTCACGACAAGTCAGTGGGATACTCTCCACAAGAAGGATATCAAGAGAGCACGAATCTCCATCTCACAGCTGCTAGTTTCACTATCTCGATAGCTAAGTCCCATTTAAATGCTTTCAGGTATCTGCAACCAGCGTTGGCTAAGGATATCTGTGTTGTGCTTTGTCTGATCAGTGCATGTGCGGACGTATCGTGTCATGGCAACATCGCTGTCGTTGCAATAGCAATGTGGGGGGTCATTTCATGGCAGTCTGAGTTATTACACTGTAATAAGAGTTGGATTCGGATGAGAGTGCACGACTCAACGACCCACGCAAGAGCCTGTGCTTAACGCTTTTCTTCATGGGTACGGAATCTCGCAGCGCCACAGTCACAATTGCTCATAGCAATCCCTCTCCATCCCAATATCCTTGTCAGGTAGGATTCAGGCATCACTTTGAATCAGTGATAAATCTAAAATGGTACATATACAGGTATGAACCTTAAGATCATCTGCACGCCTTTGTGGTTACTGTTCTGTTACTGGGGGGTTACGCTGCTACCGCCTCATCATGATAGGCTTCATGGATGCGCAGGGAGTTTTTGCCCAGAACGGAACCATACCGCCAATCCAAACCGTATAATAATTGTCAATCATCTTTGACGATAGTAGTCCTGACAGTATTATGGATTTCAACATTTAAATTGTAGGAATCTGTACACATTCAGATGTGTTTGGCTGTTATTTTGTCCCTATTTCTTTTCAGCGACTCACGCCATGAGCATTTTTGAAAGATAACACATTAAAGGGTTACTCCACCCCAAAAATAAAAATGTTGTCATTAATCACTTACCCACATGTCGTTCCAAAACCCTGTAAACGCTTGTTGTCTTTGGAACACCATATTAAGCTATTGGCGAAAACCAGGAGGGCTGAACCCCATGAATGCCAAGTAATACAGTCAAGGCAGAAAAGTATGAAGACGTCATCAGGAATATGTTCATCTCCATCATGGTTCAATGTAACATTATGTCTGTAGCTGCCTCACCGTCTAGGCCATTTTTGGAGACATTCGCGACGCACGCAGGTCGCTCTTCTGGTCCGGACAGCCGCCACAAGATAGCACTGATACAATGATAGCCACTGAGGCAGTTCCGGGCAGATGACGTAAGACGTTGCGGCGTTATTGCGGATTAGGACGGACTGCGTGAGAGAGAACAAAACAAAAAATACGGTCGGAGACCGATAGAAGTACAACCGCAGATTTGCAAAGAAAAATGTTGTCGGCGGATTTCGATATTAAACCAAGAAGAGAATGGTTCCTTTGCTAACGTAAGGAACTTTGCTTCTTTGGTCATATAACAAATCGCGAAGACTAGCCTACCCAGAGGCGCGGCACGAAATGATTCAGTCTATGACAGTAAGCGGAAGTGAGAGAAAAAAGTTTCTTACATTTGAAATAGGATATTTCTTTAAAAAACACCATTGATTCGCTACAGGGGCGCTTAAACAGAAGAAAGTGTCATATACCAGGAGTGTGAGGGAAATAAAACACAAGTAATTCATTTGGGTGAACAACCCTTTAAGGCGTGCTCCTCTAGTTCTGCTTTGTTGCTCCAGCACTCTTGAGCTCAGTCAAACAATCTACATCAACGGGACCCCTAAAGCTCTGGAGCTAGTTAACTCAGCTAGACAGCAGGGAGAAAAATGCTGGTCAATACAGAAGCTACTGGATAAAGGGAAATGTAGCAGGCGAACGCTCAGGGATGGAGCCACAGAAGAGCTCTTCGCGGCAACCAGCGTCCATACCACAGGAGCAACGTTGTGACCCAGCAGTGAAGCTTCACTTACGTGAGTCTACCAAAAATCAAATTGAGAAATTTCGCTCATAAAAACCTCTTTTGACGTCAGACAAAATATGATGATTTAAGAAATAAGAAGGGAAATGAGCTTCCTGGATTCAAGAAACTCTACTTTGACTGTAAATTGTATTATGTAAGAAGAGAGAGAAGGACGAGAGTTGCGGATACACAAGATGCATAGATGTCAGTGATTTATTTATTTTGTTTCACAAAAACAAACATTATGGGGAATTTGTATGAGGATCATAGAGACTCTTATTGTAGCCAAAGAAGGCATTTTAGAGTCAAGGGTTATTTGACGGAATCATAGATGAAATGACTATTCCAACCATTCGAGCCACCAAAGCACCAGCTAATGGGCAAGACTAATCAAGAACTAGGTCATCATATTAGTAGATTAAAAAGGGTGCAGAAATGTACAGTCCAAAACATTTTTCAGGTAACAAAATCCTGTTCATCAAAAAAGCCTTTCATACTAAAACTTACAAAGGGAAAACATCTCTGGGTGGCGTACTAATTTTACAATTAAGTACAATTACTATAGTGATGATACTGTTAGTACAGGTTTCAAGTTAAATTTAAGACCGTTTAAAGGGGTTCATATGATGCGATTTCAAGTTTCTTTCTCTTTGGGGAGATTTTACAAGAAGATTGGGCATAGATAGAAATCTATACAGTAAATCTTATCAAAGTTGAAGACTCGCCGAACGACCCTAAAAGCGGCTCGTGTACTAAACACCCACTATATCTACCTAATAGGTGGAAAATTGCATAATGCCGCGATCCCCCAAATGTGCACGCAAAGAAAGAAGGCCGCAGTAACCGCAGTTAGTGTTGAAGCAGCATGCCAGGGAGACGATGT
>JADLZN010006210.1:0-82534 GCA_018155175.1 Sinocyclocheilus anophthalmus | reverse complement strand
TTAATAAAGAGTACTCACCGGCGGATCATAGTCTGGTGGCTCCAGAAGTGTAAGTGCGTTACCAGACACTGCAAGGGAAGGCAAAGTCAGACAGTCCACATAAAAAAATCTAAATATTTGATTGTTTTCCATGTGCAGTAGAATGACAGTAATATACCTTGTATGAAGAGGCCAGTTTTTCTTTCTGGGCCAGAGTCAGTGGCTGTCCCTCCCTGCATCCCTTCCATCACTGGCTTCCCTTTATTCAACTCCAGGGCCAGCTCCTCTGCTGTGGTGAAGTCTTGGGTTGGAGGGCCACCCACCGTGCCAGATACATGAGCCTTTTTTTTAAATGCTGAAATCAATACAGACAATAAAATATGTCAGCAGACATTATTCACCTAATTTGTAAAAAAAATGTTCACCCATCAAGTCATTTACCAGCCTGCAAAATGTTCTTGTACTTAATCTTGACTTGCTGCCAGGTCCTTTTTTGTCCAGACATGGTTGTTCTTTTGGATGGATGGATGCGCATAGTGGATAAGTGTTTGCAATTAATCATACATGTGTTTGCATGAGTAACATGCATGTCCACTGGTCACATTTAAGGCAAAGTGTACAACTGTTAATTTGTGGAAATGACAAATAACTCCTTGAATTGTAATTATGATGGCTTCAGTGGAGCACTGGCAATTTGGACTACTTACGCATTCAATCGGTCCGCTATTGTCTGCCAGGCCTTTTTTCTTTATTTTATTATAGCAGCTGTATTTCCCTTTTTACATATTATATGTTTCACCTCTTCATATGTTTCCATTAGAAGCTGTTGCTCAGTTGGCGAGAAGTATGCCGCACAGGTTGTATCCATTTTTGCATCTTGATTCTGTGATCGCTCCCGGGGTCTGTTTAAGAATGCCATGAACGGTGTATGGGATGATTTTAGACTCAAAATGATTAATAGATGCTCGCACAATTATCCATGCACTGCATACATTTTATGCATGTATTTTACTAACCACAAACAAATGCCTTTCAGTTTGAGTCTGTGGAATTTGGGATTAAATGATTGTGCAGCGATTTATACAAATACAGACATGTCTGTGAATAATGTTCTGTTCTGCATTAATATATCATAATTGCTCATGCAAAAAGGAATCCGTGCATAAGTGGATCAGGTGACACACGTGCATTAATTGACGTCTAGTTCGCGTCGATCTTGTTCGGTTCATTTGGATTTTGAAGAACGTCATTCGCAGTTTCAGCATTTTTCACGACGCTCACACACCCAACTACCAACGAACAAGGCCCAGTGCAATTCATTAACTTGTACTCGATTTGAAAAATTTGCAAATGTGCGTCACTATACTGAAACAAATGCTTTTCAACCGGTTTCTGCAGAGTTAAGAATTACATTAATGTGCTGCATTTTGTTCAGATAGAGACATAAATGTTATAGTTTGTATTAAAGTATCATATTTTGTGCATGTAGCGATTAAAATGTGCATTGTGGATCAGGCTACCGCGTGGCATTCATTCACTTCTCTTCTCCTGAGTCGATTCTATTGTGATTCTTCCATCGAATTGTTGAGACTTTCGTTCCGCCCTTTAGCTCGTGCGCAATCCACACACACACAGCTTGCGATCCACGCGCAGCTGAGCCACAGAAAATCAGACCACTAGATGGCTCTAGCCCCAGTCACATGTGCGCATTCCAGCAGTACGTTCTGTGAATGTTACATTGTGTTTTCTTTGTTTCTTTTTGGTTAGGCTATTTTCCTCTACCGTAGAAATAGCCTATAATAAAGATGTTTTATTGAACTTGTTCACAAGTGGCTTGTCTTGAGACACAGAAAATCAGAGACCACTAGATGGCACTTGCCCCAGTCACATGTGCGCATTCCATCAGTACGGTTCTGTGAATGTTACTTTGTTTTCTTTGTTTCTTTTTGGTTTGGTTTTGGTTTTCAACTTAACTTGTCTTAAGACACAGAATAGCTTATATTAATTTTTGCCAAACAAGAACTTTATGACGGTACCTTGGTTTTTTTTCTTTTCTTTCTGTAATTCAACAGCACGTTGTCAATTATTCCTTCCTTGTAGGCTATTATTATTATCATTATTATGCAAAGATGAAGTTGACGATGCTGATAAGCCATATCTGCAGTACGAGAGAAATGCGCCTTTCATATAGTCCTACAGCATTGCAAACGCTGCAGCCTTTTCATTATCAGAATAAAATACAGTCAACCAAGCATATAGATACATTATAGAATCTAGATACACTGGTTAATTAAAACAGCCTGTAGTACAATCCGTGCGGTTCAGCCTGAGCTCGGGCCAAGCACATATTTGCTCATGTGAAGAGGATGATTTTTCATGTGAAGACGACCATGATTTTTTTTTTTTTTTGGAAAGTGGGTTAAGTACAAAGCCTGGTTTACATAGGCCTAATAAATAATAGTCTGTAGCATTCAAATTCAAATAGGCAACATTGTGAATATGGAACCATTTGGATTCTGAGATTTGGAAATGAGAGAGTAAGAAAATAAATATCTCCAGAATAAAGTCCTTAGCCTATAATGCGAGATTAAACTCATTAAATATCCAGAAAAATGTAGAAATAAAATATTAAAGAATAAAAATAATTAAATTTGGAGAATAAAGTGGTTCATCAGCATCATCAACTTCATCTTTGCTGACACTGACTCAGAAAACAGTTTAGTAATAAGTCGCCTAAATAAAATATGTTCTATCTTATGCGATTTGCTTGAGCGCGGAATAGGCTATAGCCTATAAAACGCTCGTTTAGTATAGTTTAGTTTAAGTTAATTTAATAGTTTAATTAAATATAAACGTGTGGTTACTAATGGCTTAAATGAGCGACTAATAGCCCTTTTAATAATAATAATAATAATACAAGGAAGGAATAACTGACAACGTGCTGTTGAATTACAGAAAGAAAAAGAAAAACAAGGTACCATCACAAAGTTCTTGTTTGGCTAAATTAATTTAAGCTATTCTGTGTCTTAAGACAAGCTCATTTAGAACAAGTTCAATAAAACATCTTTGTTATATTTCTACGGTAGAGGAGAATAGCTAAACCAAAAAGAAACAAAGAAAACAATGTAACATTCACAGAACCGTACTGATGGAATGCGCACATGTGACTGGGGCTAGTGCCATCTAGTGGTCGCTGATGTTCTGTGGCTCAGCTGCGCGTGGATCGCGAGCTGTGTGTGTGTGGATTGGGCAAGGCTAAAAGGGCGGAACGAAAGTCTCAAAATTCAAATGAATCAAATAGAATCGACTCAGAAGAGACGTGAATTAATGCACGCGTGTCACCTGATCCATAAATGCACATTTTAATCGCTACATGCTCAAATTATGATACTTTAATACAAACTGTAACATTTTTATTCACAAATATGTCTCTACTTGAAGAAAATGCTGCACATTAATGTAATTCTAAACTCTGCAGACACCGGCTGAAAAGCATTTGTTTCAATGTAGTGACGCACATTTGCGATTTTTTCAAATCGTGAACACGTTAATGAATTGCACTTCTTTGGTAGTTGTGTGTGTGGGGGGCGTGAAATGCTGTAAACTGCGAAAATAAAGTCTCAAAATCCAAATGAACCGAAAAAGATAGACTCGAACTAGACGTCAATTAATGCACGCGTGTCACCTGATCCACATATGCACAGATTACTTTTTGCATGAGCAATTTATGATATAATAATGCAGAACAGAACATTTTATTCGAAAACATGTCTGTATTTGTACAAAACCCTGCACAATCATTTAATCCTGAATTCCACATACTCAAATGGAAAGGCATTTGTTTGTGGTAGTAATATACATGTATAAAAATGTATGCAGTACAGTGACTCATTGTTCGGCGTCTATTATCATTCTGAGTCTAAATCAGCCCATAACGTGCACTTATCCCAACTATAGGTGCATCTCAATAAATTAGAATTTGTCGTGGAAAAGTTCATTTATTTCAGAATTCAACTCAAATTGTGAAACTCATACATTAAATAAATTCAATGCACACAGACTGAATTAAGTAGTTTAAGTCTTTGTTTCTTTTAATTGTGATGATTTTTGGGCTCACATTTAACAAAAAAACACCAATTCACTATCTCAACAAAATAGAATATGGTGACATGCCAATCAGATAATCAACTCAAAACACCTGCAAAGGTTTCCTTAGCCTTCAACATGGTCTCTCAGTTTGGTTCACTAGGCTACATAATCATGGGGAAGACTGCTGATTTGACAGTTGTCCAGAAGACAATCATTTGACACCCTTCACAAGGAGGGTAAGCTACAGACATTCATTGGCAAAGAAGCTGGCTGTTCACATAGTGCTTTATCCAAGCATGTTAACAGAAAGTTGATTGGAAGGAAAAAGTGTGGGAGAAAAAGATGCACAACCAACCGAGAAAACAGCAGCCTTATGAGGATTGTCAAGCAAAAACGATTCAAGAATTTGAGTGAACTTCAAGGAATGGACTGAGGCTGGGGTCAAGTCATCAAGAGCCACCACACACAGACGTCTCAAGGAATTTACAGTTGTCATATTCCTCTTGTTAAGTCACTCCTTAACCACAGACAACGTCAGAGGTGTCTTACCTGGGCTAAGGAGAAGAATAACTGGACTGTTGCCTAGTGGTCCAAAGTCTTCTTTTCAGATGAGCGCAAGTTTTGTAGCCCAAGTTGCTTGAAGTCCAGTGTTAAGTTTCCACAGTCTGTGATGATTTGGGGTGCAATGTCATCCGCTGGTGTTGGTCCATTGTGTTTTTTTTGAAAACCAACGTCACTGCACCCGTTTACCAAAATTTTTTGGAGCACTTCATGCTTCCTTCTTACCAGCTTTTTGAAGATGCTGATTTACTTTTCCAGGAGGATTTGGCACATGCCCACACTGCCAAAAGCACCAAAAGTTGGTTAAATGACCATGGTGTTAGTGTGCTTGACTGGCCAGCAAACTCACCAGACCTGAACCCTATAGAGGATCTATGTATTGTCAAGAGGAAAATGAGAAGCAAGAGACCAAAAAATGCAGATGAGCTGAAGGCCACTGTCAAAGAATCCTGGGCTTCCATACCACCTCAGCAGTGCCACGCCGAATTGAGGCAGTAATTAATGCAAAAGGATCCCCTACCAAGTATTGAGTACATGTAGTTAAATGAACATACTTTCCAGAAGGCCAGTAATTCACTAAAAATGTTTTTTTTTATGGTCTTATGAAGTATTCTAATTTTTTGAGATAGTGAATTGGTTGGTTTTTGTTAAATGTGAGCAAAAATTATCACATTTAAAAGAACCAAAGACTTAAACTACTTCAGTCTGTGTGTATTGAATTTATTGAATTTATTGAATTTATTTTTCACAATTTGAGTTGAATTACTGAAATAAATGAACTTTTCCACGACATTCTAATTTATTGAGATGCACCTGTATATACACCTGGCTTGACATAGCTGCACGTTCTCATCCTGGCTCAGCAAACGTGCAACGGACTAAGCCAGGATGCGCTGATTAAACTAGGTCAAGCCGCGCCTTTTCTGTTATCCTGGCTTTCTTAATTCTACTTTTGAGCAACGCCCCTCAGTTGGCCATCAACAAAACTATTTTAAAAAATAGGAAAAAGTAAACAAACAAAAAACAGCTGGTGATAAATGTGAAAGTGACATTTATATCTGAGTTATGGATATTAACAATACTATAAAATAATACTTTAAAAACGTATTTCCATAATATGTATTTGTGATAGTTGTCCTTTGTTCTAATTTTAATTTTATAGAGATGTAGTATGTATATAGAGATGCATGCTGTAACTACCTTGCACTTAACTGTATTAGATTCTTCAAATAAAAAGAAAAACTTGACTTTTGAATATGAATTAGGTCATGTGACGCCAACGCCATGAGTTATGAATAACAGCCAAGCCTTCACTATAGTAGAATTCATGCATCATCTTGGCTGTTGATCGAGCATGACATGTTGCATGTATGCAATGCACGATTGCACTGATCGTTTTATATACACATTATACAGAATGCAACACTTTACATGTCGTGCGTTAGGAGGAGTGGCGTAATTGTATGTTGATTTTTTTCCCCTGCGTTGTACGTGCAATTGAAAGTTCCTAACAATTTATCAAAGATTTCTTAATTCTCGCTTGTGTGGTGTTAATAGGCGTACATTGCAATAACATGCCATGCATATTTTTTTTTACAGTATTGCTTAGATGCAATATGGAGAGAGTGACCCAGCATCAAAACATTGGACATAACATATATTTATTTTCACCTAAATTAAAACCTACATTTTATGATGTTAAGATCTAAAACGCACACCAGTGAGCACAATTGTGCATGCAGATGATTATTAAAATGTTATCAAATGTATTTTAAACTGTAGATGCACTACCGTTCGTTACAGTACAGATATTTATAATGTTACAAAAATGACTACTTTAAATAAATGCTGTTTTAAACTTTCTATTATTGAAAGAATTCTAAAAAAACATGCAAGTTTTACAAAAATGTTAAGCAGCACAACTATTTTTAACACTGATAATAATAAGAATTACATCAAGATCAACTCAAATTCTGAGCATCACTCCGCCATATTTGAATGATTTCTGAAGGATCATCAGATCATTATTTTAAATGGTAGTAATATTTTTGTTACAATATTTCACAATATTACTTATTTACGTATGGATAAGTATTAGATATATACAGTATATATACTGTATCAAAATATCAACTAAATGCAGTCATGGTAAGCATAGGAGACTAATTTTAAAGACATTCAAAAATGTTACTGACCTCAAACTCATACTCTTTACAAAATATACCATTAATAGCTTCCAACAAAATACTGCCGTTACTACAGAAATTGTTACTTATTGTAATTGTTATTACTGTTAAATCATAATATATGAATGTGGGATCTTCTTCAAAAAATGTTTGCATTTAAACACTGCTCACTCCAGCCTAAAATAGTAAAACTGATGGAAAACACATAATGAGCTGAACCAGTTTCCCAAAAAATTAAACAAGGTGAACTACCATCTTTAACCAACTTATGACCATAAATGACCAGATAGAAAGTATATAAGACCACACACAATTTGATGTACGGTAACTAAAATTGTAGTGACTAAAGTATTTAGGTAATTATGGTAAATATGGTTTGTTTTTCATGTAATCTAAAATTATGAAAATCTGTTATTCATGCTGGAGCATTTTCTGACCGTGAACCTCTGTTTTATAGTTCCCACAGGCTTGTTTCACTCCGCTCTCAGGAAATCATCTCTGGTGGAACAGACAGACATGAAGTTAGAACTGCTGCCCGCGCTCACCGACAACTACATGTACCTCCTCATCGATGAAGACACGAAGGAAGCAGCCATAGTCGATCCAGTAGAGCCTCAGAAAGTAAGAACACGTCACTGTGCGCATCCCACATTACAGACTGTGTACAATAGATTTATAATTGTCATCTGTCTCAGGTTGTAGATGCAGTCAAAAAGCATGAGGTGAAGCTCAAAACTGTCCTGACAACCCACCATCACTGGTGAGTCAGACCTGGAACAAAGCACAATCATTCTATGTTTTATATATATATATGTGTGTGTCACTTCAAAGACCCCACAACAACATCCAAAGAACTGCAGGCCTCACTTGCCTCAGTTAAGATCAGTGTTCATGATTCAACAATAAGAAGAGACTGAGGCAAAAATGGTCTGCATGGCAGAGTTCCAAGACGAAAACTGCTGTTGAGCAAAATGAACATAAAGGCTCGTCTCAGTTTTGCCAGAAAACATCTTGATGATCCCCAAGACTTTTGGGAAAATACTCTGTGGACTGACGAGACAAAAGTTGAACCCTCCAATGTGGCTGAATTACAACAATTCTGCATAAATGAGTGGACCAAAATTCCTCCACAGCGATGTGAAAGACTCATTGCCAGTTATCTCAAACACTTGATTGCAGTTGTTGTTGCAAAGTGTGGCACAACCAGTTATTAGGTTTAGGGGGTAAACACTTTTTCACACAGGGCCATGTCGTTTTGGATTTTATTTTCCCTTAATCATAAAAACCTTCACTTAAAAACTACATGTTCACTTGTTATCTTTTACTAATATTAAAATTTGTTTGATGATCTGAAACATTAAAAAGTGTTACAAACATGCAAAAAAATAAGAAATCAGGAAGGGGGCCAACACTTTTTCACACCACTGTATTTTAAAATGTAATGCCTGTGATGTCACAGCTGAATGTTTAGTGTCATTACTCCAATCTTTAGAAATCATTCTAATATGTACGATTTCCTTCCTTCTTAAAGGGTTAGTGCACCCAAAAATTAAAATTAGGGCTGCGTTTTTTACTCACCCCGAGGTGCCTCTAGGTGTATATGATTTTCTTCTTTCAGACGAATCCAGTCATGGTTATATTAAAAATTGTCTTTGATCTCCCAAACTGTTTAATGGCAGTCAGCGGGTGTTACAGTTCATCAGTCCAAAAGAAATGAAATAAAAAGCACCCATCCATAAAAAACCCCCCGGCTTCAGGGGGTGAAAAAGGGCCTCCTGTAGTGAATCCATGCGTTTTTTTTTGTAAGAAAAATATCCATATTCAAAACTTATCACTTTAATGTAGCTTGCGCCAACAATTGTACACAGAAGCAGTTCCGGGAGCATGACGTATGAGGTCAGTGCTGCGCATGCGCCGGTGAGTCTCGTGAAAACCAACGTTTGTTTATAGGAGCAAAGGAAGCAAAGTTTCTTACTTTAGCAAAGGAAAAAAAAGAAGAAGTAGTTTTATTTTATCATAGTGCCTTCCATAGCTCAAGGTCACTTTACATAGAGCTAAACAAAACATTTGCACACCCATATACACAATACAAAACACATAAGGCCACATATAGCCACATTATCCAAAATACACATTAAAAAGATACGTTTTAGCTGGGTCTTGAATGTAGACAAAGATGGTATACTACGAAGTGTAAGGGGTAGCGAATTCCATAACTTAGGAGCATTAACACTAAATGACCTACCACCTAAAGTGGACAGCCGAAAACGAGGAATGGACAAAATACCAAGCTCAGATGATCTGAGGGTCCGGGCAGGAGAGTAGGAGTACAGTAGGTCAGACAGATATGGAGGCACAAGACCATTTATTGCCTTAAACATGAGAAGTAATATCTTAAAGTGAATACGTGATTCCACAGGTAGCCAGTGAAGATCATGCACTAGAGGAGTAATGTGAGCAGAATGCCTGGTGGAGGTGAGAACTCTTGCTGCCGAGTTTTGAACATACTGTAACCTTGCAATAAGTTTTTAGGCAGACCAAGAAATAGAGCATTGCAATAATCCAGACGTGATGTGATTAATGCATGAATTAAGATTTCAGCATCAGCTAGAGTTAGAGAAGATCGAAGACGTGCAATATTACAAAGATGAAAAAAGAGGTTTTAACAACAGAAGAAATATGACAGGCAAAAGATAGAGATGAGTCAAATAAGACACCAAGATTACAGACAGATGAAGCAGGCTTAACATGAACCCCGTCAATTTCAAAGGACAGGTCAATCCTTTTGACTGAGGTAGCAGAGCCAATCATCAATATTTCAGTTTTGTTATTATTTAGTTTAAGGAAATTCAAGGACATCCAATGCTTGATGTCCCTGATGCATGCAGTAAGTGAGTCAGGCAGTGATGACCTATCAGAGCTGGTGGTTAGGTTAAATTTGGACAGTGTCATCAGCATAGCAATGAAATGAAGTACATGCATGCGTTTTAGATGTCACAAGTGGAATTGTTATAGAAATGATAAACAGACAGAACGTGGACACAAAGAAACCCTGAATCCTTGATGAACCCCTGTGCAAACTGGAGCAGTGGTAGCTTTAACCCTGTATGGATATAATATTTTCTATCCACTGTGTAGGACAATGAGACCCAGAGAAAGAGAGAAACCAGTGATACCGATATCAGGAAAAGGCGCAAGAAGGAGCGGAGAGAGATGGTTATTCATGGCAGCTGGGTCAAAGCGAGCTTGATCAAGAAAGACTCAAGGATGTTTATTAACCCAGAAATCCATGGACAGATAATGTAATTAACCACACGAAAGAAGAGCGTTTTCAGTTAGTGATGAACGAAGCCTGGACCTGAAAAGTCAAAAAGGCCATCATTAGCATTTAAGTAAGATTCTCAATCTGTGAAGCCACAACTTTTTTCAAGAATTTTACTTAAGCAGGGTATAAATTGAGATTGGCCTTAAATTGTTCATATCTAGATGGGTCAAGAAAAAACGTTTATTAAAGTATGGGGGGCCACCGCAGCCATTTTTATTTTCGGGAACAATGGCAGTTTGTAAACAGTTTAATCATATTGTTATGAAAGGTCACCTACAGGAAACACCCATCTTATCAAAAACAGCAGCGGTGACGGATCAGTCTGGCCGGATGTAGAATTGGAATCTTCACAATTCTTAGATCAATGATGGTGCAGCAGAATACTGGAGAGTAAAAGCCAGAATGCGGTTATGGGTTTTGTTGAGTGAGCCGAGTCAGCTGACAAGTGATCATTTGAGTCAGTTGTATGAGGGGTGTCTTTGGAAATGGATTCAGTAATTGACTTCAGTTTGTCTGAAAAGTAATGAGAAAAGTTATTCACAAGCACCTCAGAGCCAGAAATAACATGTTGTGGAGGGTTAGTGAGTTTGTTGAACATAGCAAACAGAGATTTGGGCCTGCACATGGAATTCATGATAGTAGAAGAGACATATGAGGATCTTGCAGCATTGAGGGCAGTACGGTAATTGAGCAAATGTTCTTTCAAAGCCAACGAGTGCACAGTGAGTCCTGTTTTTCTGTACAGTCTTTCCATGCAACGTCCCATAGCTTTCATTGCTCGAAGTTCCGGAGTGAACCAAGGTGAAACATGTGCAGATGGAACCAGTCTAGTTTTAACAGGAGCATGTTTCTCAAGTATTTGGGAAATGGTATTATTATAGATGGTGCATATTTCTGATGGACAGTTGGATAATAAACAATCTGACAAGGTAGAAACCCTTATTGAATCAGAAAAGGCAGATGGATCCACAGAACTGATTTTACGATAAGTGAGCATTTTTTTCACAGGTGATGTAAAAATGGGGTGGAACACCTTAAAAAAATGGAAGTTTAGTAGTTTGTGATCTGAAAAAGCAAAATCAGTTCCACTAACAAGAATATTATATAAGCCAGATGTACATATAAGATCCAATATATGACCCCTGGAGTGAGTAGCAAAAGTTACATGTTGAGTTAGACTGAAACAGTCCAGAACAGACATCAATTCATTGCATTGTACAGTGTTTTCATGTATATTAAAATCACTAAGAAAAATTACAGATGAATAACTACACTGTAAAAAAAATTCTTTAGTTTTTACAAAATAATTTTGGCAGCTGTGGTTGCCAAATAATTTGTAAAAAAACAGAAATACAGAAAAACTGTTAAACACATTTACGGCCAAAACATGTACTTTACGTATACAACTATATTTCAACAAGAAAATGAATGTAAACAGTAATTAACAATGCAATATGCTATTAAATAAGGACGGTGGTAAAAGAGAAAGCACGGAAGAATCAGCTCATAACAAGTCGCATAGCCACAAGGAAGAATATATACTCTACTAGAAGCCGCCTGCCACAGCGTCCATATGCAAATTTCCACAAAACACCACTCATGTTAACTCACATGTGATAATTACAAATGC
The DNA here is from genome assembly GCA_018155175.1 of Sinocyclocheilus anophthalmus. Classification (NCBI taxonomy): domain Eukaryota; kingdom Metazoa; phylum Chordata; class Actinopteri; order Cypriniformes; family Cyprinidae; genus Sinocyclocheilus; species Sinocyclocheilus anophthalmus. The sequence continues at coordinate 70,764 of JADLZN010006210.1, read as the reverse complement.
ATTCAACTTTCATTACCACAACAGAAGTGTAACATAAAGCCCAATATACATAATAATAACAAAACTTTTTAAAAAACATGATTAAACAAAATACCTTCAACCCCTGTGTCGCGAGACTGTCATGCACGGAATTATGGGGATGAATATCAGGGTACAGTTAAAATGTTAAAATTACATTGATTCGTTTTTATCTTCTAAAAACGGCCTTACCATGAAATGTATCAATAAAAATACATGAACTGGTATGGTTAGAGATTTACCGTTTTTTCCCTGAATAGTACGGGAACTTATGTTAACCTATTTACGTTTTTTTTTCTGTAGCGTTTTACAACAATTTTATACAGTTACAATACACTTTTTTTTTACAGGGTAGAACAGACAAGAGGAAAGTAACCTAATATCAGAGAAAAATCTGAAGAAATCTTCCCACGAGGTCGCGATAAATTAAGGGACTTACAGCCATTGAGTTTTCCCTGAAAACCAGTCTCCTCTTTGTTTATTTCAAATTCCTCTGACATTCTTCTTTACAAATCTCGTTTTGTACTTCTAATTAGTGACAAGCGTTTTGTTTTGCTCTCTCCTCTGCGCTTCCGCGTTTGTACTTCTGAGCGGCGTATGCGCAACGCCAACCTCATACGTCATCCTCCCGGAGCTGCTTCTGTGTAAAACTGTTGGCGCAAGCTACATTTAAGTGATTATTAAGTTTTGAATATGGTTATTTTTCTACAAAAACGCATTGATTCGTTACAGGACGCCTTTGTTCACCCCCCGGATCCGTGTCAGGCACTTTTTTATTATGGATGGATGCTCTTTATTAAACTTCTTTTGGACTGATGCATGCAACACCCGCTGAGTGGCATTCAACAGCTTGAAAGATCAAAGACTATTTTTTATATAACTCTGACTGGATTCGTCTCTGAAAGAAGAAAGTCATATACACAAAGGATGGCTTGAGTGTGAGTAAATCATTGGGTCATTTTTGGGTGAACTAATTTAAGAACATTTCTGATGATTATCAGTGAGACAGTGTCTATGTTTGTGAAACAGTTGAGTCCATCAGGATTCTTTGATGAATAGAAAGATCCAAAGCCAGCATTATTGATAGAAGTCTTTTGTAACATATAAATGTCATTATGCTTTTGATAGCTGAAGCATCTTAAGTTAATACAAGCAGAGCAGGACTTTTGGACAGCTGGCAATGATCTGAACCTGTATTAGCAATCCAGTTGTTTGTTATGTTCACATATAACGGCGATACTCTTGTTGTGGCGGCTGGGAAAGTGAGGTATACGCTGATGCTGTATAAAGCCTGATGCGGTTGAGGCCGTCTTCTTGAGACGTATTATACCGGTCCTCCCTCTTAAAGAAATCTGTTTGGGCTCTAAACTGTTACTTTTGATTTAATTTAAAGCATAAAGCTATTATAAGGATAGTGGTCCTGATTTGATTGGGTGGGTGAGGTGTCCCTACTCTCCACCACTTGTTCGGGGGGTGCTGCACACCTGTTTGAGGGAAAAGGTTGGGGCCGGGTTTTCTATGCTTATTGCGCCCTCCCAGATCACGATTAGTTGACACCTCAACTCAGACGTACGCTTTTTCACCCCCCTTTCCGCTTATTTTTTATGTCCGCCCGTGGTCCTTGCCTCCACCACGCCTGGGTACCTTTTTGCCTTTTGTTGCCGTGTCCATTTGTCCCTCCTTCTTTGCAGTCTTTTCTTTTTCTGTTCTTCTTTTCTTTTTTCTTTCCTCTCCTTCTTTTTTTTTCTGTCTCCCTCCTCCCCCATCCCTCCTTTCTCTCTCTCTGCCCCCTCCCCCCTCCCCCTTCTCTCTTCCCCGGTACTCCCTTTCCCTCTTTTATTTTCTCTCTCTCCCTCCGGCCCCCTCCTTTCTTTTCTCTACCCTTCCCTCTCCCCCCTCGCGCGCCGCAGCCTTCCCCCCCCGCTTACTTTTTCATCTTTTGCTCCCTTTTCTCTTCCCCCCATCTTGTCCATTTTGCCTAGCCCTTCCCCCTTTCTTTTTTTCCTTCTTTTTTTCAGTCTTTTTTCATTTCTCCTTTTGTCTTTTTCTGGCTTTTATTGTCCACTTTATAACCTTTCTGTCCTTTCTGCCTTTTTTAATAGCGTGCCACTTGGGTCACCTTACTAGCCACTCCCCCCCCGACCTTTCTCTCCCACCAGCCCCTCCGGCGACGACGTCCAGGCCCCGTCCGCGATTCACGTGTCTTTCCAGACTTATACTTTGTTAAGACCCCCACCGACCACTCAGATCCTAGAAGCTTGATATTCGCCAGTGATTTGGAGAGAGGGCGTCATGGTCCGACCCTCCCAACTATTCTTATTGTGAGGGGGTGTGGGGGTCTAGGCACCGCTGGGGTGGGGAGGTGTATTTGTTTTGGGGTGAGGATGTGTGGGTTTGTTTACACCCCAACCTCTGTGATGGTTTACGTCGGCCTACATTAGCAATGCATAAAGCTAGCCAAAACATACATGATGTACGAGGCGTTCCAAAATTCCACGGCTCTTGTCGCCTTTCCTATTTCGTCTTCATCAACCCCGCCCTCACTTCGCGCTGCTTCCGTACACGCGCCTGTTCCATGAAGACTCTTTAGTCCATTCATCCGTCATTCCTCACACTTCCTTTTTGATTTCATAGCATGGCTAAGAAACTTTTCTGGCACATGATTTTCTCCCTCTCTCGCTCCTTTTTTTCGTCACCCTCGTTCCCGATCTTTCACCCAGTGCCTCCGCCGCCGCCCTCCTTGTCCTCGCCCGATACCCCCCCACCGCACCTTCTTTAACCGACCGTCCCTGCCATGACACACCCAGCCTTCCCCTGCCCTCTTCAACCTGCCCATCCCTATGTTTGGCAAAACCTGACCCACTCAGCACCCACCTCCCCATGCCCGTTTCGCTAGTTGCTCTCAACCCCGTACTCCTAGCGGTCCCCCCTCCATCATTAAACCTTCTTGCCCCATCACCCATCATTCCCTTCGTTCCTCCCCCCACCCCATTTGGATTTTAATTTTATCATTAGAGTGTCTTCCAACTGAATATTAAGCGTGTTTAATTTTTTCCACTGTAACTACGTTTCCCCCCTCATGTCTTTGTTTTTGCACTTCAGAGAGAAGTCAGTACAAGAGCATGCTGGGACCAGTGACCCGATTGAAGCCATGAGAAGAATCCGTAAGGAGAAGGATGGCTTTAGAGTCCCAAAGAATTGAGCTTTCAGGCTCGTTTTTGCGATGGTCATCACCACTACGCTTATATCTGCTCATCACTTGACTAACAATTGCAGGACATGCAGAAACTCCATTTACAGCAAAAGCACAATTATTGAGCTGGTATGTTATTTCCATGTTTTTTCTTTAAGACAGCGTATCGTCTTCGGTGAGCAATACACAGGATTGTTAACCTGTAAAACAATGTTATTTAAACCATTGCTGCAAGCAATAGATCAAACAAAAACAAACTATTTATAATGTTTTCATGAATACATTTATGCCACTGATTCGCATTGATTAAAAAAAAAAATTCAAATGTACTAGGTCTGTTTTGTAGGCACAATTTTATTTACGTAAGTTTACGTAGGTTTTATTTTTGGACATTTTCAGCTTTTGGGAAGAGCCAGGCCATGAACCAATGTTATGTGGTTAAATTATAGTTTTATGTCAAAATGTTTGTCTTAATGTGCAATGTTTTATTTTGTAAATCAAAAAGAATTATTTTTAAGATGTTATGAACAAAGCGTATTTTTATGTCAATCAGAAAATTACATTTGATGAAATTGTGTTTATTCTGATGTCTCTGGATGATTTTGAATATAGAAATTATTGAACAATGCATACTGGTTTTTCGCCTTGTTTTATCTCATCCAGTTATTGTTTCAGCCGAACTTGCACTTTTTGTCATCAAAAATAACAGATATTATAATTATAGTGTTCAAACTGAATAAAGTCTCAAATGTAAATTTACATAGCTGTTTGTTTTTTTCATAAATCCAGCTACAATCTTGATTAAAGATGTGCTGTTTTATTACCTTATTTTGTATAAAACCATATTAAGTACTAATTGTTAAACACAAATTTTTCTTGTTGCAATAAAAGTTTTCCAACCTTCTTGAACCTATTGTATTACCAAACGATTTACATACAATTTTGCATAATAAAATTATAATAATTCAAAGTATCAAATTACAGTTTTAAATGTCACATGTAAATGAAAAAAATGGCAATATCAAGATCATTTAATATTTAAGAGTTTTTTGTTGTTTTGGTCATTTAAAAAAAGCCCAGAATCAAAATACCTATATTAAAGAAAAAATTAGTGCCGTCAAACGATTAATCGCATCCAAAATAAAAGTTTTTGTTTACATAATGTGTGTGTGTGTACTGTGTATGTTTATTATGCACATATAAATACCACGCATGTTATGTTTATATATTAAATATATTAATATATAATATAAACTATATGAATATAAATATATACATGTAAATATTTTAAATATATACTGTATGTGTGTGTATTTATATATACATAATAAATAAACAGTACACACATGTAAACAAAAACTTATTTTGGACGAGATTAATCGTAGGGCAGCACTATATAAACTATACAAACATAAACAAAGAATGAATAGAATTAAAATAGATTTATAGTTCATTTTCTCACTAAATAGAATTACATTAATGGAATGATTCATATATTTATTATCATCATAAATCAAAATATATTTTAAAAAAGAAGAAAAAGTATAATTTTTAGTGCATACTACATAGTAACATCTATTGCGGTTTTTTTGCATTCAACACTTTCACAAAATCTGTGAAACAAACTCACAAATACATGAAAGAAAACAATAACACAAGGCAACATTCATGGACACAGAAAAATTGCCTACTGCTAAAAGACACAAAGACTGGTTTGATTTGTAATCTGACCCCAGCCTTTTCCAGCGGATACTTTATAGAAGCAGGAAATATAACTTCATCTGTCTTATCAAACATAATCACATTTGCTAATGGCGTGTCTAGAAGTGTTTAGCTGGTGTAGTGTCAAATGCATCTTAAAGTGTAACTTGACTTCGACAAACATTTAACGGAAGGCAAAGAAACAACTTAAATGGTTCATCAGTGTCTCGTGTCTCCTCCTCACCACTTTATACTGAGTCCACTGGTGTTTTTTTCTACGGCGTGGTACTGCGTGTGCAGCAGCGGTCTGGCTTTCTCCTTTCCCACGCTCTCTAACCAGCTCTGATAGAGTTCAGCCACTCGCAAGTCCTGCTCTGGCACCGAGGTACGTTCACCGTGGTACAACTCCTCCACCTGCTGCAGCAACTCTTTGTTGGTTTGATCTGATGAAGGCTTCAGCTGACCTCCGCCATTCAGAGATCCTGTAGAACACAATCCAAAGTGACAGTGAATCCGATCTGAAACACTATCCCATTATTGTCTGCGATTGATAGGTTATGCAAATTTCGAACAGATATCATTCTAGAGAACAGTATCAGAATATTACACAAATTCAACAATGACAAAACCGTGGCACAAAGAATTTCACTCTACAGCGCAAAGAGTACAAAATATAACATCAAATTAACTATGAAAACATGTAATTACGTTTTTTTTTTTTTATATTTAGGAATATAATAAAAATATAAATCTAAAAAAAGTGAAATAGTACAATTTTCCTTCAGTGATGCTAAATGCAACGTTTTTTTTTTCTCTCACATAGTAAAAGTTTTTCTCACACAAAGTTGACAAATGTTACAAAAAGAAGGTTTTTAAGCACTGGGGGTGTCATTTCTGACCTGACGGACATGCCATCACTTCTACAAAGTGGTACTGTGACTTTCCGCGTTTCAGCTTCTGCACCAGGTTCTGAATGTTCCTGAAGCCGTAGACGGCAGCGAATCGCAGCAGAACTTGACCGTCCTTCTCTAGAGTGACTTCCTGGAAGTCTTTGTTTCTTTTGGGGGGACAAATCAAAACAATGTCACTTACAGAGACACTACCATGAGATGTGAGCAATAAACTATAATAGCACCATGGTATTTCTGGAAGTGTTATGGTGAACAAACCCTTAAAAGCAGTCTTTTTAAATAAAACGTGACCGGTGATGCATTATTCCTTACATTAACAGTACTGTGGTAGTACCATGGAGTGATAAGAGTGATTTATCAGATGTTAATATTGATGATTGTACTGTCGTATAATTTACTTTTAAGAATACCATACTATTACATGGTTCCCATCATCTCTGACCAGTTTCCAGTCATAGAAATCGTTTTAAAGTGATTTTTTTTTTTACATATTTTACACAGAAATTCTTAGTTCAAAATTACTTACATTTAGAAATGCAGTTACACTCTAGTCATTTCTAGCCAAAGAAATACGTTAGAAGAATTGTAGAACTATAGAAATTGTATTAGCGTGATCGAAGACTTTAAAAATTCCATGAAAAAATCATTTTCCTGGTCGGTCTCAAAAACCACGGTAAATATTTCATAACATTTATACATTTCAGACAATCGAAACCTTAATTAATATTCATTATTTACAGTAAATATCAATAAATTCTTTACACCCGGTAAGATTTTGAAAAATATTTTTGAAAGACGTCTCACCACGGCTGCATGTATTTGATCAAAAATACAGAAAAACAGCAATATTGTATGTCAAATAAGAGTCGTTTATTAATGTGTCAAAATGTAATTTAATCCTGTGATGCAAAGCTGAATTTTCGGCATCATTACTTCAGTCTTCAGTGTCACATGATCCTTCAGAAATCATGCTAATATAGTAAAAATAAAACATTCATTATTATCAATGCTGAAAACCGTTAAAAATATTTTTTCCAGAATTCTTTGATTAATAGATAGTTTAAGGTTTAACGGCATTTTTATCATTTGAAATGGAAATCTTCTATAACAACATGAGAGTCTTTTGACCATTTTGATGAAATGAATGCAACCTTGCTAAACAAAGGTTTGAATTTCTTTAAAAGAAAATCGACTGACCCTAAACTTTTTAACAGTGGTGAACAAACAACACAGTTCTGGGGTCACTGTAACAAATATTGCTGTGTTCAGACGTACTTTATTGTCTTGTAAGTGAGTTCATCTACATCAACCCCAAACAGCTGTTTGGCAGCATGTTTGTAGATGTGATGAAGGTATCCTCCCGATCCACTTCCTGCGTGACCCAGCAGCTCCTCCCCACATACGTTACTGAACCTAAAACACATTCACACGTATGAGTCTATTTCATAAGTGCTAGCTGGGTTTCACTGCCAAACAGAAGAACTTACATTGTGTCTAAAGGTGCCACTTCCACGTCCCTCAAGGACACATTCTCCTCTTCCAACATCTTCAGAACTTCACCTATGAATCAGACACATAGACAATGAGGTCTTATGGCTATAATCTTACCCGTTTTCCTTCAGTTCGTGATTTTAACCCTATTAGATTCACTCACCTGAAGTGATGACGCAGTCCACCTCTCTGGTCTCGTACTCGCTGAGGTAGAAGTCTGGTCTGGAAGCCTCGAGTTTCTTATCATAGCAGGGCATCACGGTCACATGGTAGATCTGCTGTGGTGAAACACCCTGTCAAAGCAAAAGATGGAGAATGAAAATCTCATACTAGAACTACCATTCTAATGCACTGATATATCCCATGATTCAAAATGCATTTTGGCCATTGATGGTCACGTAAATGTAGTAAGCGGGGGGTGGGGGGGGGGGTGGGGGCGTTAATAAACAATAATTAAATAAATATATTTGTTAAATATATAAAAAACAGCCTGCATTTCATTTTTTGAAAAATAGTTAATAGATTTTAATAACAAATTATCATTCAAATAATGTGATCAATTAAACTTTGAAAAAAATTGACCTGAAATAGTTGTTATGTTGTTACTATTAAATCAAACATTAAAAAAGAAATAATTAGTGCTGTCAAACGATAATCGCATCCAAAATAAAAGTTTTTAAGTGCATAATATATGTGTGTGTACAGTGTATATTTATTATGTATATATAAATACACACACATACAGTAAATATTTTGAAAATATTTACATGTATATACATCTATATATTTATATTATTATATTTTATATAAATATATTTAATATAAACATAACATATTTTTCTTAAATATATACACATGCATGTGTGTGTTTATATATACATAATACATATACACAGTACACACAATATATATGTAAACAAAAACTTTTATTTGGATGCGATAAATCATGATTAATCGTTTGACAGCACAAAGTGTAAATAATTTGCTCTTAATTATTCAATGTGCTTGATTAGGCAAGGTTAATGGAATAATTATTTAATTAATAATAACTAATAAAACCTGACTTTAGGTCTTAATCGCAAAAGTGTTGTTTACATACTATATGTGTGTACTGTATATATTTATATTTATATATATAAAAACAATGGATATATTTAAAAAATATGTGTATGTATTTAATTATACTTGTATATAATTATACAATATATACATGTATGTGTGTGTATTTATATATACATAATAAATATACACAGTACACACACATGTATTATGTAAATAAAAACTTTTATTTCGGATGCGATTAATAGCGATTAATCATTTCGCAGGCCTACCTGACTTACTGTTCAATTTCTGCATGAAATTTGCATGTCACTCAATTTAATTTATTAATATTTGATGTAAATAAAAAGTATGTTTAATAGTTGATTAGCTTTGTGCAAGTCACAAAACAAAAAGCTTTGCATCTACAACACGTCAGAGACCAAATAAGGGTTTATAATAATACGTTTAAATAACAAATAATTTAGCAATATATTTAAACAACTATAAAGCATAAAGCAATGTCTAATGTGGCCTTCAAAATTCAAATCAAGTCTAAAAATACTTCAAAAAATGTTTTTAATGTGAGACTTTGTGTTTAGCACAAAGCATTGTGGGCTGTTTCTCCCTCTCTGAACAGACGTTTGTTGTTTAGTACCTTCTGAGAGGCGAAATAGCCCTTGACCAGAGAACCCATCATCTGCTGCGGCGAGCGGGTCGTGCTGATGTACGGGAGGATGAATTCACCATGAGTCTTCTCAGCATAGCAGATCCAGCCTGAACCAAACACAAAAGATCAAGAACAAATCCATATTGGACCCATAATAAAACACACTGCCGAGAATGTCCGAAAATAAAAAACAGACGCATCTACCTGGACAGGCAGACGCCAGCATCGGTAGAGCCTTCTTGTCTGCTTCCTTCCGTCTGAATCGCTCTAGAAACTCCCTCTGGCTTTCTAACAGGCTGAATGAGCGACTGAAGCCGGTGTCAAACACATGATGGACACCTGAAAGACCAGTATGCGGTTTCCATGATCTCAATACACACTGCAGGATGTCTTTGACTGGTCATATGAAACGTGGACTCAATCTCACCCAAGTTCTTCAGGAAGCTGGTGAGTCTACGAGCCACTTCGCTGCTGCTGAGACCGTAGTGTGCTGCTAGAGAGGCTCTCGACTGAGGAGACACAGACACCACCAACACCTTCTGCTCGATAACTGCTGACCTGCTACACACAGACACAAACATGCTGTGGGTGACATTCATTTGGAGTAAAATGTTAAAGGGGTCATATGATGCTATTTTAAAGATCATTATTTTGTGTATTTGGTGTAACAGAATATGTTGACATGCTTTAATGTTCAGAAAACACATTATTTTATACTGTACATTATTGTAAGTCCTCTACGCCCCGCCTCTCTCAAACGCTTAGTTTTCTACAAAGCCCCCTCCTTTGACAAGTGCAGTCTGCTCTGAGTGGCCAGCTGACCCAGTGCATTGTGATTGGCCGAACAATTCGAACATCTGGGTTGTGCTGTTCTGTTGTGAATAAATCTTAACCAATGATTTCTAACTGCATCTACTTCCGGAAGGCCAAATAAAGTGCTTTTGCTTTCGCACTGAATCACACAGCGTCTCCCTGACATGGCTGCATCAACACGACTGCTGTTCCTGAAACCACGCCTTCTTTCTTTGCGTGCACATTTGGGCGGCATTATGCAATATTCCCACATAGTGAGGTAGATAATATGTGGGGGCGTGTTAGAACGAGCCGTTTTAGGTAGGCGTGGCTGACTCTTAACTTTGATAAAGAATATCTCTTTGGTTTTGAGACTTTAGTCTTTGCAACTTTACAGATCTTCTTTATGCACCAAGAGCTTGTAACACTCCAAAGAGAATCATATGACCCCTTTAAAGCACAGCTGAATTAGTGCACCTTATTTTGACGTAGCACACGATACAGTTCCTCGTGACTCTGTTGGGTGATCAGGACACTCTCCGCAGACGTGATGCAGCCACTGCAAGCCAGACAGTCGTTTAGAGTAATCTTGGCTTTCTCCAACTTCTGCCGTTGACCGTCCTGGGAAACAAGCATTTATTCATCACATCTGACGGATGACACACAGACACGACTTCCACAACGCAGGCTCAAAATCAAAGTCCCATCGTTTGTACTCACCTGATCGACCTGAAAATAACTGCCATCATCTTCTATCTGGATTTTAGCCACGGATCTGCCCTGCTTCTTTTCCACCTTTACAGGCTTCACACATGCCTGATCAATTGGGCAAATTACACTAGGAAACTGATTTCGGTATAATACTCCTGTTCAAGATTGGGGGGGGGGGGGGGGGGGGGGGGGGGGGGGGATGAATACTTTTATTCAATGATTAAATTGAACAAAAGTGCCAGTAAAGTGTACATGCATTTTGTTTACTTAGGCCGCTCTCTAGGTTTTGAGACGCAGCCACTTCCATTACCTTGGGAGCTCTAACTAAATGAATGTCCTTGATAATTAGCATTTACAAGACTTAACGTTATCAAAACACTTGTCAGAAACATGTGTCACTTTTGTAAACTGTATCGTTATCTACACAATGTTACATGCGTTTAGCTTAGGATCAGCTGACCGGTGTTAGCTGCCTATCATATAGATAGGCTATAAAGTAAAAGCACTGGACTGATAACAATGTGTCTGTTTCAAATGTTACATGCAGAAACCTGAGACGGAGTGATAAAATCATCCAGATCCGTGAGCTGAAGCACTCCACTGAAATGCGACGCCATTGTTTTGCTGCTGCTGCTGCGTATTCCTCAGAGCCACAGAGAGAGAGAGAGAGAGAGAGAGAGAGAGACTTGCGTCAACTCCGTTCACTCCAATGGTCCGGTTTTTTTCCACAGCAATGGCGGATCATGGAGCCTCTCAATGGTTCCCGGAAGTTAGCAGCAAACGCTAGCAGCGCGATAGAGTTACAGCTGAACAGAGCGTTTGCGATGCACTTTTAAAAGCTAAGACGTTTAAATAATGAGATTGTATATCATCAGTAAATCTGGATTAAATTGCTTTGTTTTATAAAGTATGCTAGAGGATTATTCCTCTGTAATTTAGTAGATTTGGGGGAATATAAAGTTAATCAGTTAATGTTATACAAATCAGGGGGCATCTTATTAAAATCGTTTCCCTTTAATGCAGTTTCATCCGTCGTTATGGAAGTAGAGAAATGTGGGGTTTTTTTCAGTTTGAGGGAAATTAAATATTACTATATGAACACAGCAGTGGTGCGTGTAACGAGGACATCCTCTGTTTTCCTTTTGCACGTGTAACAAAGAATAAAATAACTTATTGTGATTTTCTTTACTTTTTTTTTACGATGCATCCTAATAAAAGTTTTAGAGTTGTAGATTTGAGTATGCAGAAATATGTGGAGTGTTTTAGGCATTGGGTGTTTTTGTGACCATTACCTGTTATGTTTGAACTCAGCTGGATTTTGGATTGATGACAACGGCAGAGAAAAATTCATAGACCTAAGTGGGATTGAAAGACAAGTAAAATAAATAATAAATAGGCAGGCAAGCAGTTTGGGAAAAAGGAAGTGTACTAGACTAAATAGAGAAGCATGCTAAATATCAAAATTATTATATGACTGCTCTATAATAGAAGTAATCCTACTAAATATTTTGTCACTGTATTGTATACTTACATCTGTTTTAGTAGTTATATTAGTAATCTACTGTAGAAGCTCAGTGACGTCACAGGACTGATATGTGATGGAGCATAAGGGTTGAAGCAGTGCTGAAGGGACCATGGTGAAATTGAAAACATAAGGTATGTTTCTATCAAGCCAGCAATAAGGTACCATGCTAAATGTGTATTCTACTGCCATATTATATAAGAAGCCATGCTAAACAGAATATGCAATGTATATTAGAAAAATAATAATTGTAATGAATTATATTACTGATGTTGCATGTCAAGAGTGCTGCAGGAAGAGGATGGTACAGGTCAGGAGTGGTGATGACCAATGATGTTACAGGTGGAGGGTCAGATATGTTGGCTGGGTGCTGGAAGAGGATACATTTCTCAGTTTTTGTGAGGTCAGGTGCTTTTCTGTTTACTGCAATCAGCTCTTCCACTCTGACTGATGGAGTGATATTTTGCTCCACTGTGTCCAGGAAGTCTGCCAAAAAGCTACTGTCGTCTTCCTGGTAGCTTCCAGCACCTGCTCTCAGTCTTGTCTTGACCTTTTTGTTCCTGACAAACTGGTCTGCCTCAAAATGTGCCTGCAGAGTGAGTTTATTTTAGTTTACTTCCTACACACAGCTCTGTTATCTCAGTGTGCTTGCGGTGTTCGGCCAATCACAATGCACTGGGTCAGCTGGCCAATCAGAGCAGACCACGCTTGTCAAAGGAGGGGGCTTTGTAAAAAAACGAAGCGTTTGAGAGAGGCAGGGCATAAGAGGACCTACAATAATGTACAGTATTGAAAAATAATGTGTTTTTTGAACAAAAAAGCATGTCAACATATTCTGTTACACCAAATACACAAAAACTAAAATGACTACTGTGTTAAGAACAACCAAAAAGCATAATATGACAACCCCTTGAGGAGACTCTGTGTATAGTAGTCAATTAAGGACAAGCCAGATCGGAAACAACATGTTTAAAAAGGGTAGGGGGTGGTGTTTTGTGTATAAAGCAGCAAATACTCTATAACAGTTTACCTATAGAGTTACTGTGTTGCAACTTGGTTTAATTTTATTTGGTCCCCGGTGCTGGCGACTTGAGGCCAACCCATTTTGAGTATCACATGGTACCGTCACTCAGAGGTGGGTCACAGCAGGGGAAGCGCAATAGCGATCATCCAGGACACTCCTCTCTCACGAGACGATTGGGAGCCAATCCCAAATGGCAGAAACGCAAAACCCCATGGTGGAGAACTCTATGCAAGGACATCGTGAGAAAGAGGCCACAGAACAACAAGTCATTTTATAGAAAGTATTATAAGTGGCACGGTGCCTATACAAGTATGTGATCGCAAAAGGTCAAAACACACAGATTTTTTAATGAATAAATCATCTTTTGATTATTTGTGTGTGTGGTGTATGAATATATTAAACACACACAGATCGTATATTAATTGAGAATATTCTGTTGTTTTTAAATTATGAGTTATTGGTGTGATAAATTGTTGTGTTAGACTGTGCGATATTAATTGTTTTACATGAAGAATATGTATTGTGTTTCTGTGTATATATATATGTAAGTATATATATTCCTTGATACATTTGTTTTATATATATACACACCGTAAACCACATATAATATGACTAAGGTATCGGTAGGAAGAAGATCAAGGGATGGTGTTTTAGTGAAAAAAAAGTTCCAGTAGACCCGTTTGCGAGTGTGCTTGGTGTGAGTATACTGGTACAAGGAAGCGATAGTTGATCTAAGGACACAACATCGTCGCACAAGACCACACTGTGGTGTGAGGCTGCACAATCCACTCGTAAGGTGATTGGTCCTCCCGTCCTATTGAAAGTCAAAGAATGACAGTACTCATTAGAAATTAAGGCTTTCGTCCAAGGATTGAGTGAAATCCAACATAATGCAATTGATCAACACTCAATACTCAAATTAGCGCTTTTTATGTTTAAAAAAACATGCGTTAACTACATACTCATAAAACATTGCTGAAGGTCTGTATATATTATTAAATTTGCAAATCAGGTATTTACTTTGCGCAAATGAAATCAGTAACCCAACGAAGTCCCACAGAGGCAGTCCAGAGCCCAAAGTTCAGCTGGAGCGTCTGTGGTTGCAAGACTCCGAGCGTTCACAACCAAGAGGGCGCCCTCAGATACGCACCCCTACCGGAGATGGTACATCATCTCAACCACACTAAAAATCTGTGGTTCTAATTCCTGTAGCATCTACCCATGGATAAGTGTAAACAAAACACACCGGTTAATAGACAACTGACTCCTGCGGAGAAGCGGGGAAAGCAAGTACACTGACAAACCACTTTCCCAGACAGGTGCCCGACATCACTGGTCCGTTGGACGGGATATAGTATCGCACGAAAAAAAGAAGTATACAGCTAGGCTCTGTAATTAGCACCCGGTATCTAGAAGGTGGGAGCCGTCGCACTAAAGATCCCTGTGTGTACATACGAGCCCGAGAAAAGAGAGACATCACGAATCTGCCCCCCAGCAATTTCATAGACCCGTAAGAACAGAAATAATCAAAGTGTTGGATTATTTCTTCCTTTCTGTGTTTTCCATAAATCTGTTCTTTTTTCCCTACTGATTTTACAATAATATAACACCACTTGTGCTGCTATTTTCCCATCTTTGTTTCCATATTCTTATTATTTCCCTATTAATAACTGATTTTATCTCATTCCTTCCCAGAGGTACCTTAACATCCACAAAGTTTTTCTTTAAAGCTTTTTTCTAACTTACCGATGTTTCATTGGCCTACTATCCCCAATATGTTCCGGTACCCAACAAAAGTATACGATTATACCCTCTATTTTCAGTCTGTACAGTAATGTATACATTTCTACTAGCAGGTCTTCTCTGTCAGTTTTCTTTTAAGAGCTGATGAAGAATCTGAGCAAATAACAATCCTATTTGGCTTAAAGGGGGTCATATGATTGCGATTTAAAAAAATTTTTCCGGCTTCTCTATTGGAAGCGTTACAAAGCTCTTGCGTTTGAGTAAAGAAGATTCTGTAAAGTTGCAAGACTAAGCTCAAATCCAAAAGAAGTATTCTTTATAAGAAGCAGAAGCCAAGCCTACCTAAACGGCTGTTCTACATGACGACCCACATGGTTACTCACTATGTGGAAATTTGCAATACAACGCCGGCCCAAAGTTCACGCAAAAAGACAGGAAGGCAGAATCCTGTTTATTTCAACTGTAGTAATTGATTGACGCTGCAGTCTGTCGTGAAAGACGCGCTGTGTGTTTCGTATGTGCAAAGCAAAAACTACTTGTTGGTACTTCACAAGAAGAAAGGATGATATCGATTAGTCGGCGCTGGAGCTGATCCGTGCTGGCACTGAGGAATACTTCAAAACTTTCACCGGGAACAGAGCGGACTCCAGCCCGGAGCGGTAAGTCACATGTGGTGCTGCTATCATTCTCGCATCCGGCGCCGGATGGAATCCGACCCGCCGCCTCAGACTCACTCTAGCCCGGGCCTCCGCGCAACTGCTAAGACGGGGCCTCAGCGCTCAGCGCCTCCTTCATGCAAAAAGCGGGTGCCTCAGACTCACTCTCTCACCTGCGGCCATCAGCGCAAAGCGCCACGCGACGAATTAAGCCGGGGCTTCCCCTTCCCGCTAGGCCACTGTGTTTTACGATGGTGTGCGCACATTTTATGGAGAGGGACGGGTGGTGGTTCTCACTGTGCTCGCATGGCGAATCGACGCAGACGGCTGGGACTTGCCAGAAATAGCTCAAAACGGTGGACAGGGCGGGGAAACAGTGGACGGTTAGGAGAGTCGGATTGTGTGGTTTGTCATTTCTACTGATCAGCAAATGCAGACGGATTTTAAAGTTATACACGGCAGCCGGAACAGATGTGCCTAAATGAAACGCAAAAATGCACAGTTTACACAACAGACAGTATAAGTCAGTTAACTATCGTAGAATTATGTCCCCACTGGATGCAAAAATGCCTCGTTTAATGGGGTTTGGTTAATGTTTTTGTCTCGTCGGTCTGGCGGGACAGGGCATCACAGTGTGGTAAGGGGCGTAACATTTCCATCAAACGCTTGAGGTATTCAGCCAATCACAACGTACTAGATAGCTGGCCAATCAGAGCACAACCAGCGCACCTGTTATCAGGATGAGCTGATGAGATTTTTAAGGCGGGGCATAGAGGAGAAACAATAATGTACAGTATGTGGAAAATAATGTGTTTTGTTAACTTTAAACCACATAAACACATTTCATTACACCAAATACACAAAATAATGTTTTTTTTAGCAGCATCATATGACCCCTTCAAAGTTCTACCCACTTGCAATCCTCGTAGGGCGCTTGAAAACGGCTCTGGTCCAATCAAAGCAAACAGTGAGAGGTTAGAGGGGGGACCGGGGACTTAAAGAAATAGGCTAATATGACTACAGGTCAACAGTATTTTGTCACATGTCTTGCTGCTGTTATCGATTCAACATCGAAGTTGTTCCATTTCGAAGTTTTTTTGCATTTAACAAGATAGGCTAGAGAAATTTGAATGTGTCTCATTTTAAGATAACGTATTTTCATATAAGACTCACATTTAAAGACACCTTATTTTAAAAAGAAGCACCTAAGGACTCTGTGAGGAGAAGGGAGAGAGAGTTAGTTTAGTTTTTTTTTTTTTTTCTTTTTTTTTGTGTTTTTTTTACTTTACATTTTTTTATTTTTTTTTTTTTTTTTTTCTTTTGCTGAACATTAAAATAATGCACATTTTTTCACTAGACATTGAACCTGCTATATAAAATATAACTGGTCAAATATAATTTTATATGTGTTTTGTCTTGAAAAGTAAGCAAATATCATATGGTAAGTAGGCATATGTAGTCCTTTAATTATGAAAACGTAAAAAACTGCATGTAAAATGAATAATTATACGAGAATTAGAAAAAGCTGTTTGAAATTAGATATATCGTGTAACACAACAGGACTCCGCTGGCACTTCTTGACACGTTATGACAACTATCCAAATGTAATCTGTTTTTAAACCAAATTAAGTCATATGATGTGCTGTAGCAACTGGCTTTATTTGTGTGCGCATTTATTAGTTACGTTACGGTCCCTCAGTGTTTGATGCACTGGACACCAGGCGCCGTAAAGCGTCGATGTGACGCGCACACTTACTTTCACTGTCACGCTGTTATCGTTCAGGTGCTCGCTCGGTCAAGTGCAGAAAGATGTCTGCCGACCATTTGTCATCAAATTATCAGTTAACCTCTTGTAAGTACGTCACGTTAAACGGGTCGAACCTGTCGCGTTTTTCAACCACACAAATGCGCTTGCTGCAGCAAGAAACTACACACGGAAGTAAATCCATGTCTGCTTATATGCTACATAAAGTCTTTTATCTAAAGGATTAATGGTCTTTAACGGAGTAAGTTTACATTTCGGTGTTTCTCTAAAGTGATAACAACATGCATTCATTTATAAAGCGTCATGTCTGCTATTTGAGCAAGAGAAAATATATATTTTAATGCTAAAGAGGCCGAATTGTGAGGAAATATATTAAATGCATGTTATGTTGTTGATCTACTTTGATTATTGATGCATTCCCACATTTTTTTTTTAAAGACCACGTTTTCATTTGCATTTGTAAAGTGTTTTATTGTTATTATTATTATGAATTATTATTATTATTGGGCCAGTGGACATGAAACGGTTTAGACTGGTCTTATAAGATAGCCATCAAAGCCTGGTCATAATTTTTTAATCAGTTACATAAAAGCATAGATTATAAATTGAATCCAAAAATGAGACTGATTTCTGGCTAACTGCTAGTCGGACTAAGTAGGTCTTAATATAGAGGCTAAGTTTATGCAACTGGCCACTGATGTGTTTAGAAGTGGAGGCTTTTCCATTGTCATTTAAACAGGTAAAGATTTTTAAGCTTTTCATTACGTCTCTTGCTTTTCAATGCAAATTTTGTTTCGAAGGTCACCTGAGTTCAACACCTGCCTTCATTTCTATGGTTTATCGCATTCACCTGCACAGAAGCAGACATGAACATTCAGAAGTTTATGAGGTTGATCGTGGGCTGCTTGGTGATTGTCGCCATGGTGAAAATTTTCTTTAATCCCAGGTGAGGTTTGCAGTTCTCGTGGGGTCTCCATGTACACGTGCAAACCATGCTTCGCTGTCCCAAACAAGCTTGTGATTAAACTTTATTTACCTTCTATTCATTGCTCAAGCAAAGGCACGAGTGTCAAGACCCACCAAATCATACAAGGTGCTAATTTCTGGGCTAAGCAGCGTATCCCACAGCTGAATTTGGTTCATAATGAGGAGGATCCTGTCAAAAAAGAACATGCAGACAACCCAGAGGTTCAGCCAGAGGAAAAAGAGACGATCCAGTCAAACCAAGAGGAGTTACAACCAGTAGTTCCTGATGATACACCCATGGATCCATTAAGAATTGTGCACTTAGATCTGAAAGGCGCCGCACCCAAAGTCAAATACCTTGAACAGGTGGGAATGTATGCAAATTGTGTTTCAGACATGTGGTCGAATGTATTAATAGTTTCTTTTCTTAAAGTTTGCCTTTGTGTTCTTTTGTAGATATTCCCTCTACTGTCAACTCTGGGTGCTAGTGGGATATTGCTGGAATATGAGGACATGTTCCCTTATGAGGGGGAACTCGGCATTCTCAAATCAAGCTTTGCATACAGGTGAGTGACTGATTCTGAGCACCTGATTAACTAAACCTGGCTTAATTTGACTCAGTTTGACCACAAATAAAAATTCTGGCTTTATGTACTCAGCCTCATGTCATTCTACACTTGTATGCTGTTATTTCTGCGGCACGCAAAAGGAGATATTTGAAGAACATTTACTGAATGCAGCATTTTTCCAAAAAATGACAGTGAATAATAATCACCAGTATTGTTTATATACTTCATTTTAACTATTTACTATAATAAATGGCATATATGTTTTTTAATCTTTTCTTCAAACTCACCTTTTCAGAGTAGCATTTGTGTGATTATGTGACTGTTTTTATATTATATTCTTCTTAAACTGTTCTGTTGCATGATTTCATTAGAATTTTTTTTGTATTTTAACGTTTAATTTTTTAAGTCTAGTATTATCTTATTATTATAGTTACTTGACATCTTTTAAGTTCATATATTTTGAGTTTCAGTGTTATGAGTAGTTTTGTCATATCAAAATGTAGTTTTGTCATTTTGTTTGTTTGTTTATTCTAAATAATTGTATTTAGCTTTAACTTGTTTTCTGTTTTAGTTTGAGTCATTTTAGTACTTCAACTAAATGTTGCTGAGGCAACATTTCCAATTTTCATGCAAGTTTTTTGTTTTAAGTGTAGTGTTTTCTTATAATATTTACATTTGATTTTATTTCAGGTTTATTTGAATTACTGAAGAACATTAGCACATATGTCAAGCTTCAAAGAGAACCAAAAAGAAAAACACCATAATATAAATACCATAGAAATAGTCAATTAAAAGCAGTCCACTGAAGCCAATTACAGTAACTTACATGAGGAACAGATTGACATTTAGGTGAACTATTGCTGTTAGAGCTGCACGATTAATCGAATGCGATTGTCATGCGCATTTTGTTAGTAAAGCCGGTTCTGTAATCAGCAGGAAATCATCATCAGGTGCTTTCAGATGGAGCAGCATTTATTACACAGAGACGTAGTTCACTGACAAGTTACACAAAAAAAATCACAGACGATTTTATTGCACAATACTGAAATCGAAGAAATCGTTCGCGATAATGAAAGCTGTTTGCATAGCTTCTCAGTGAACTACGGCTCTGTGAAGTAAATGCTGCTCCATCTGAAAGCATGTGAAAATACCACATTTAATAACATGTTTTTACTCCAAACTCACTTCATAAAGTCAGTCGAGTGTTTGAAATAAATCCTTCTGTGAGATGATGTGGCTTCTTACACAGAATAAGGCACGCAACATATTTCATAGTATTTAAGCAGTGATAAAGGCATTGCATTATAAATATACTTTATTGTAGTGAAAATTCTAATAAAAAGAACTCCAATAAACCATTTATTGCCGTATAGTTCGTGTTTATTAGTCACGTTTAATCAATGAAAGCAGTTGAATCTTCTGTTTATTCAGCTGCAGAATTTTCTGGGTTTCTTCTGGGAGGTGTATTTGGAGTTTCAGCGCGCGAGTGCCCTCTGGCCTTTGGATGGAGATTTACTGCTGATCACAGAACCGTGCTTCACTGAAAGATACACATGACAATCGCATTTTCTGTCGAATCACGATCTCGATTCCATTTCGATTTATCGTGCAGCCCTAAATGCTGTATTATATTCAGAGATCATAAGCTGATTTCTCTTTATACAAATTTTTAACTTGCTTATCTTTATTGTTTCTGGGAAAGTCCGGAAAGATAGTCCGGAAGATATAGAGGAAATGAAGTCTCTGGCCAAACGGCACAAGCTTGAACTGATTCCTCTTGTGCAGGTGTTCGGACACTTGGAGGCAAGTACAGAAGAAGCTAACTCTCACAAAAACTGTAGATATCTCAAACAAGTGCTCACTACATACTTCAGTAAAGCGGCAGAAGGAGCAACCAGTCACGGTGGTTATGTTGATGTGGAGGCAAAAATCATTCAAACGCTGTGATTTTACTGTATTAGCATACTGTACACCATGTACCAGTCTTTCTGTTCACATTTCACAGTTTGTCTTAAAACACGAGAAGTACTTCAAATTGAGAGAAGTGGAAACGTTTCCCAATAGCCTGAACCCTCAGGCCCAAGGAAGCATGGATCTTGTTCAAGACATGTTAACGCAGGTTATGAAGAAGCACCCAGAAGCAAAGTGGTTCCACATTGGTGCTGATGAGGTCGGTGGATCTTTATTCTCTACAGATCATTGAAAATAGTTGTATTTCATGGAAAAAAAGAAAATGGCAAAGACACAATGAGTTGGTTTTCTTTTTTGAGTGACCTATTCCTTTCAAATGTAAGCTCATGTGGATGAAATACATTTAGGTACGTGGCCTGGGCGAAAGTAAAGATTCGAAGGGCTGGTTGGAAACCAACAATGGAGACATGGGAAAGCTGTTCCTCAATCATGTGACCGCAGTTGGGAGATTTATGACCAAACTGAAAGAAGGAATCAAGCTGATCTTGTGGGACGACATGTTTCGTAAACTTAACTCGGACACAATCAAAGGTATATTGAGAGCGTTTCTTCAAGCCAGTAAATTTATGTTTGCCAGATTACCAGTAAAACGCACTTTTACTGTAATGTACAGTATTTGCATATTATGATGCATTGCGCTTTAATTTTTAGACTTAACAGTGACATCTAATGGTGTGGATGAAACATCTTGCAAAAACAACAAATTATAGATGTCCTATTCACAGGTGTATTTGTGACCTTGTGAAGTATGAAAATAGGGGGGTTACTAAGATACAGTGAGAAGTAACTTGACATGGCAGGACAAAGACTTTTACAATGGAAAATGCTGTTTGATGCACCTTTCAAGCGTTCAGAAATACAATGGCAATAACACAGTAGTGCTTTTTGGTACTGATGTGGGTGTTTACATTTTAGAATCAGGTTTGCAGGACCTTGCATCGCCCATGATATGGAAGTACATCCCAAACATGGATGTGAAAGAGATCGGTAAGACCCTGTTCTGGTTCTCGTATGAAAATACTGACCCTATTTATTAGCTTTATCAGCTGTGCAAGTTATTCTGAGGAAATAGGTTTCTCTTTGTAATCTTTTATGGAGATATTCAAAATTAATCTCTGAAATGATTTTAAATGTTTGACTTTTAAAAATGGTATTTTTAAAATGTAACGCATATCATTACTTATCAGTATACTCATAGGCAATATGACAGATTATACATGTACACTACGGTTCAAAGGTTTGGAGTTTAGTAGTTTTTTTTTTTTTGTATATCTATTTAGTTTTTGTTATAGAATAAGTAGAAATAAAATAAAATTTATTCAGCAGGGATGCATTAAATAGTGATTGACAGGGAAAAAAAAAATGAACAGGAAAGATATTCACAATTTTGAAAAACTTTATTAATGAAAGAAAGAATCATGGTATCGCAAAAAGAAATTACAAAACATTAAATTTTTTTTTTTTTTTAAACATTTTAACTAATATTAAATATTGAAATTTAATATATAAAATGTGTATTAAATCTAGTTAATAATTAGTGCTGTCAAATGATAATCGCGATTAATCGCATCCAAATAAAAGTTTTAGTTTACATAATAAGTGTGTGTATGTATTATGTATATATAAATACACACACCACTGATGTCTAATTAAGAATAAGTTGTTTATATTTTAAATATATATCTATATTATATATAATATAAATGAATATAAATATATACATGTAAATATTTTCAAAATATATACATGTACGTGTGTGTATTTATTTATGCATAGTAAATATACACAGTACACACACATATTATGTAAACAACAACTTTTATTTTGGATGCAATTAATCGCGATTAATCGTTTGACAGCACTAGTAATAATGTAAAAACTTTGTATTTACATTTTGTTTGTAGGTAACTATATCTCGAAGTATGAGCAGGCTGGATTTAAGGGTGTGTGGTTTGCTAGCGCTTTCAAAGGAGCCTCTGGAATTGACCAGAAATGGACCCCAATCAATCACCATTTAAAAAACCACCTACAGTGGCAGAAAGTCATTACATCCATGCCGCAGTACAAGGCTGTGAGATTCCAAGGCATTGCTCTGACTGGCTGGCAGAGGTAAGCCTGCAGTTTTACAGAACTGTTCCTTCAAATATTGTGTGCCATCAAACATGCAATGCCATTATACAAACTGTAAAGGAACGTCCAAACCTAGAGCATTACTAGGATATATGGATTATACACTATTATTTCTCAAGTAATAATTAATGTTAATGAAAACATATGTGCGTTAAAGGTATGAGCATCACACTGTGCTGTGTGAGCTTCTCCCTGTGGCCATCCCTTCTCTGGCTGTCTGTCTTCAGACGCTGAAATACGGTGAGTGTTTTATTCCTGGAGGGATTGAGTATGTAACATGCTGTTTTATAAATGAGTAGAATAACGTGATATGTGATGTACTACAAAGTGTTTTGTTTGCATTAGGTTCATTTGATACTGAGGCACAGAAGGAGGTGCAGCGCCTCCTTGAGTGTCAGATTGAGCTGAGCAAAAATGAGTGGTATGAAGTTGTTTATATAGATCTATTTGAATAGATTGTGATGTATGTAATGGATGCTCTTTTGACCGTTCTGCAGTAAGGGTGCATCCTTTCCTGGCTCAGATGTTTATGAAATGGTGAAGAAGATCAACGACAACCTGGAGAGTTCAGTTAAAAAGATCATGCAAAGCTAGTGAGTGATTCTGTTTCCGAGTGACCTTTCATATAAACACGAGCTCAAATGACATTCACACAGCGCATAAGCATTCAATTCTTTGTCTTGAATATTTTGTTGCTTGTGTTTTGCAGCCATGTCAAGGGATCATTCAGTCCATATCATCGCAAACGCAGCTTTGCAAACCCTCGAAATCTTGCATTTTTCAAAGATGAACTGAAAAAGTAAGCCTTTTTAACACTCACATATCATTTGACGCATTTATTAACAAAAATATCGTTTTTATATTTCTCATTAAACATACTGGTTATTATATGGATACAGGGCTCCCACAGTCATAGTGAGCCATAGCAAATTGTTTTGATTAGTCAGAAATGGTTCATAAATAATGTCTAAAAGATTCATTCATGTATTAGTCTGTATCAGAATTTACAAAAAAATGGACTCAAGAAGTCTTGCAAAAGTCATGGAAATTTTCAAAAATGATTGATAACTAGAACTATTTTGTTACTTGAAATAAAATGTTAGCTGAAAGTTTAAGTACTGCTTCAAGTCAAGTGCTGAACAAAATTTAAACTTGTGTAGACATATTTAAAAAAACGAATAAAAATGACAAAAACACACAACAAATTCCCTTAAACTTTTAACTGAAATTATCATGAGAACAGAAATTATAAATTATAAATACAAATTATAATAGTTTATTAATGATGCTTAAATAACACAGGCGCAAACATTGAATGTTTGCAGGTGTAGGTGATTATTATAAACCTAATATTTAGCTTTTTTCCCTCTTGTCAGATTGATGGATGAATGGGATTCCTTTTTACTGACTTTCCGGCAAAATATGGAGGCAATCTTCTACCCAGACACTTTAGAGGAGTGGTTGGAGGAGAACGTCAACGAATACATAGAAAGACTTCATGGAATGGTGGCCGATGTCGAACGAATCATTAAACTCAATGGACAGCCAAAGGTTGATCCTTTAAAAAAGAGGTGAAACAGACAAGCGGCCAACAGGAAAGACATTCCAAAATGTGGCATTCAAACTTCCTCAGGGATCTTGCTTGTTTCCTGAAGGCTTTGCTGGAAGTGATGACAATACTATGAAAAGTTGCATAAAAGTTCTCTCATTACACTGGGTATGGGGTATGCACTTCTTGAAGAAGTGGACTCACTATCAATGCATTTATTTCATCTGTATTTGAGTTGACTCAAAATTATGAAAATGATTTACCTTTGCAGTTACACTGGTACAGCTAATGTTTATTTTTTTCAATGTAAATGTCTAGGGATGGAACGTGACCAAACTTCATGTCGTTGACATGCAAAATGTATTTTGTACATTTTGTGCAGTTTTAGGAGCAGAAATATTGTGCAATTTTGTACAAAGGCAGAATGTGGACTCATGTTACAATTGAGAGCCTCGAATAAAGTATCTTTAGTGTTTCATCACTATTACACATATAGTTCTAAATTAGCTGTAGAAGCATTTACCTCAGAAAACATTCAAACACAAAACCTGCTGGTTATGGAGCTTATGTTACATTTACGGCCTATATCACAATGCCAATAAGGCAACATAATTTGCTGGATTTAATTTCTTTGTGTGTGTGTTTACAACCTAAAATTAAAAAAATTGGGGAATGTATTTTGTACTGTTTTCACTGTTTATGGTTTCTATGCTTTCAGTATTACATTCCATTAGTTCAGTTCACAAAACCAGTCCGATTCGTGCTCGGCCGTTGCAAGATTTACAAACTACTCATTTTTATTAAAACCATCTCTGTTTCATTTGTGCTTGATAAAACTATAATCAAGTCGTAAATATTTCTAGTACGTTTACTGTTGTAACTGTTAAGCTCCCTCATCGGTTTAAAAGAGATAGCTACACAAACTAATTCTGGAACACGTGAAATTACCTTTAAAACATAAAACTAGAATAAAATAAGATGCGTTATAATTATAAATAGCAGTGTTTTTAGATTATGGCTGCCAATCGCTGAACCGACTCTTTGAAACGAACCGTTCGAAAGAACCGATTTGACTGGAGAAGATGAGCACGCCTTTGTTTTGATTCTATTAGGACGTGCTCGTTCTCCCTCCCCTCGCCGCCCTTTAGTTGTTATGACTACGAGGTCGTAAATCCGCCATGTTTTCCCTGCTGAAGCGTTGCGACAGAGACGGAGGTCTGGAGCGACATGACTGAAGAAAATAATAATACGGCATCAACAGTTACCGACCAAACGGAGCATAGCAACATCATCACCATCCAAACCACACTCGGAGACGAAGGTAGAAACAGTGCGCTGGGACACGATTAAATGTGTGGGCCTGACTTTGGCTCGTTCAGTCACGCTAGCAGAGTCTCCATTAGCCGCAGTGTTGTTTTTGACAAACATGTTTAGGCTGCTGCTAATGCTGCTTAGTGCTTAGCATCGGTCTGTATCTCACAACACCAAGACTGTCTGATGTTAAAACCGCACGGCAGCAGGATTTAGGTGTTTATTCACGTATGGACACTTTTTGGCCCTGTGCATTTTACTTTTACTTTTACATTTAGTCATTTAGCAGACGCTAACTCTCTGGAAACACAGTTTCCACATCAAAGTCGTTTGCACCTCAAATGACATATTTAGTTTAATAGCATACTGTGACCGAAATGACATTTTAAATATTTATGGATAATTGCTTTGTCTTTGTAAAAGGCATTTTACGTATTTAGTAATAAATGAAATGATTATTATTAATAAGTATAATTTATAGTAATACAAAAAGTCATAATGGAAACAGAAAATAAAAAGGGAAAAGCGATAATCCAAAATATGAATAAAAAAATAGTATATTTATAATATTTCGATTAATCTATAATAGTAGTTTATAGAAAATTCATTTTAGATACCATTATAATTTATTAAATAATAATATTACATTTGAAATGTTACATGTATATTTTTTAGCATTTATTTTATCTTAAAATAATTGGATTGCAAAATTGATGCCAAACTGTGGGAAAATGTGATTATATAGATTGATAAATATTCGTTTGTTTCATGTGTCTCGCGATTACGCAGATGCTTTTGTTTTTTTTTTTTTTTTTTTTTTTTTTTTACAGTATGGCCATCTGTCAAAATGAGGGCGATCAATATTTGTGGGTTCCCTTCAGCTGAGGATATAATAAATGCGGGAGATGTCTGGAGGAGTTCTCCGCTCTGGATGCTTTCATCCAACATAAACTCAGCAGGAGCTGCAGGCACCCTCAGCAAGACCATCAGGTCTGTGTGTTGTTATATCATTCCTCTTTTTATCGCATCATTTTATATCCAGAGTGATTGACTGTGCATATTTATTATGCGTCAAAGAATCCTAAAAAAATGTATCATGGTTTCCACAAAAATTTTAAATAAAATGCATTTCTGATAATAATAAATATTTCTTGAGCAGCAAATCAGCATATTGGAATCTTTTCTGAAGCACAAAAATTATAGTGTTAAAATATATTACAATAGAAAGCAGTTTTTTTAAATTGTAATATTATTTCACAATATTGCTGTTTTTATTTTTATTTTTTATCAAATAATTGCAGCCTGGCTGAACATGAGACTTCTTTCAAAATTATAAAAATCTTACAGACCCCAAACTTTTAAAAGATAGTGTTCTGCATCATAGACCCCAAGAAGCTGTGCAAAATGTAAGCTAAGGATACATCAGTGCTCATCTGTCTGCCTCCTCCCTCAGACAAATGTTGTCCCAAATGAAGGTGCTTCCGCTGAGGTGAAATTGACTGAAAATGATAGTTCATCTGATGAAGCTGGCACGTCGAATGCAGGTACTGCATGTTTTATTTAGTAAAGTCAATATAATATCACTTTCATTGTATTGAGGGACTAGATGTCCCGATTTTAATGGAACTGGACCAGGGCCAAACAAGACATCTGATCACTATCGTTATATACGCACTGTACAATGGGATGATTTGGGTCTGAAAAGAACATAATTTACCAATCCATCTGTCTTTGTTTGGGTGCTAAATGAAGTCGCTTTGTTCTTTAGACAAGAGAGAAAAAGCAGCAGCTGGAGGAAAAAAGAGAAGCCGCTCTGCAAGCGAGGATGACAGTTCCAGTTCTGCAAAAGGCGTTTGGACGTTAAACGCAGAGGGACGATACATCTGCGACATATGTGAGAAGACCTTTAAAACGGTACATTATTGATATTTAGTGCCAGTTTATCAGGAAGTAGGGATGTAACGATTCACTCAACTCACGATTCGATTCACGATTTTGATTTCACGATTCGATTCACGGTTATTTTTAACAAAATTAAATTTAAGACAAATTATCAATTAAATGTGTCCTTTTATTATTGCTTGGACAAAATGCTGCATGTTTCTTTGTGAAATTGAAATATAACACTTTAATAATATACTAATATAGCACTTGTAAATTATTGCTCTTTTGTTGGTTTTGATTGCTTCTATTGTCCTCGTTTGTAAGTCGCTTTGGACAAAAGCGTCTGCTAAATGACAAAATTTAAATATAATTTAAATGTAAATAACAAAACTACATTGAAATTTTAAAACAAGCCCCACATCAAATAAATAAGTAATACAAATAAAATAAATCTCTTCATATAAACAAAATAAGGCTTTGTCTGTGTTCTTTACATTTAAAATTAGAGGCAAACACAGCATTTTAATCATGATCCAAACAAAGAGGCTGCATACATGCAACATGAGCGTTTTAATCTAACTAGAAGCCAAAAACAGAATGGTTTGACTTCCGGTTGTGAAACATTATACAAATCTGCATGAAACGAAACAAGCAGCGAGCGAATGAGATTCAGATCACTCTTGCCAGCAGGTGGCGCGTGAAAGCGTTCTTGGTTTGTGCTGAAAAAAGCAGTGCTGCACTATGAACTTTCAAGATAGTTCACCCACAAATGAAAATTTGATGTTTATCTGCTTACCCCAGGGCATCCAAGATGTAGGTGATTGTTTCTTCAGTAGAACAAAAACTAAGATTTTTAACACAAACCGTTGCAGTCTATCAGTCGTATAATGCATGGCAATGGTAACAAAAACTATGAGAGCAAAAAAAAACATGCACAGACAAATCCAACTTAAACCCTGCGGCTCGTGACGACACAGTGATGTCCTAAGACACGAAACGATCGGTTGTGCCAGAAACCGAACAGATTATATATTTTTTACCTCTAATACACCACTATGTTCAACTGTCTTTGGGCGCGCGCACGGCATCACCGGATGCCGTGAGGTGTGTATGCACTCTGGCGTAGTTTACGTTAAAGAGTGTGTTGATATCCAGCCGAAGAGCAATCAAACATAACTTCAGGCGAGCAGGCTCAGAAGATGGGAATACGTGGAAAGTCACCACTCCCAAATGAGTTCGCGCGAGAGAACGGAATCTTTTAGTTTTAAGTCGGTTTGAACAATACGGATAAGCGCAAGTAAGTACCATTTGATTAGCCGTCGTACCTACAATGATTGTGCACCATGTAAACAATGAGTGACGTATACGCGAAAGAGATCACTTCCGGCGCTTGCGTAAAATACGCCAGAGCGCGTACACACCTCACACACCAGATGCCGCGGACGCGCCCAAAGACAGTTGGACATAGTGGTGTATTAGAGATAAAAAATGATATAAATACTGTTCGGGTTCTGGCACAAACTGATCGTTTCGTGTCTTAAGACCTCAACATATCGTCACGAGCCGCGGGGTTTAATATGGATTTGTCTGTGCATGTTTTTTTTACTCTCATAGATTTTGCCATGCATTATACGACTGATAGACTGCAACGGCTGGAGTTAAAAATCATCAAATGTGTTCTACTGAAGAAACAAAGTCACCTACATCTTGGATGCCCTGGGGGTAAGCAGATAAACATCAAATTTTCATTTTTGGGTGAGCTATCCCTTTAATATGCATTATAAAGAGGCAAGAAGAAAAGAAAAAATACCATCTAAACTTTTCTAAAGACAGTAAGTTCCACTCAGACATACATTCATATAAACTCCAACCCCTAAATGAATCGCGATTTGTTTAGTATCTCAACCGATTTGAATCGTCACATATTTGAATCGATTTTCAACCGGCTCGCGGTTAATCGTTACATCCCTAGCGAATATGCAAGGAAAACTCACTCCAGTTCTAAGTTTGATCTATTTATAGACAAATATTCTGAGAGCCCACATGTTCACGCACACCGATCAGAAGGACTTTAAGTGTGAAATATGCCAGACTGCTTTTAGGACCAAGGGTTCATTGATCCGACACAATCGTCGGCACACAGGTAAAACTTAGTGTCCTTCTATTGAACTCTACTGAGTTGTGAAAGTTATTTAGTGTCTGTGTAAGTTTTTATGCAAGTCTTTCCCAGTATTTTGACATCATTTCCTTTGGCAGATGAGCGTCCGTACCGCTGCAATCAGTGTGGCCTGGCGTTCAGAGAGTCCGGAGCTCTAACCAGACATCTGAAGTCTCTTACGCCTTGCACTGAGAAGATTCACTACAGTCAGTGTAAAGAGATACTTGTCTGCAAGGATGGAGTTCGGAAAGGTATTTTCATAATGACCCTGGCTTTTCAGTGATAGGAGGGTGTCGTTTAAAAATTGTTACAAGCTTAAAGTCTCAAGAAAGGGAAGTAGCAATGGATCTCTTCTTTTAAGAGTGTAATGGATGATTGAAAAAGAAAACAGGGGGGTTCCGTGTATCATTTTGTTTGATTGGATGTTGAGATGTGGGCGGGTGACCGTGACTTTGCAGGGTTTAAGCGGATTAAATGATTGATAAAGTCTTGCATGTGTCACCAGACAGAAGTCTGTTGTTTTCATGGGAAGATCAGTTATGACTAGAGCCCGACCGATATGGTTGTTTTGGGGCCGATACCGATATTAGGGAGTAAAAAAAAACAGATATATATCGGCCGATATTCTTTGTGTGTATTATAGTACAGTACCAGTCAAAAGTTTGGACAGGGGGGTCACGTGACGCATCTAATGGAGTAGCAGTGTTGACGTCGAGCTCCGGCAAAGCCTTCAAAATCTCCCCCTCTAGACTCAATATCATCTCTGAAAGTGCAGAACTTAAATATAGAAGTTACAAGGCATGCCAAAGAAACAACTTGATTCCAGTCACAAACTTCGTAGCAGAAAATTATCGAATATCAGCACTCGCTCCTCTCCGAAAATGGCGGATGCACTAATGAATCCGATTGACATGGACGCACTGGTGAAGAAAATAACAACAGAGGTCCTGGTGGGCGTCGAGAAAGTTTTGGAGAATAAAATTGATCCAGTGTTAGAGAAATTGTCGGCGGTAGCGACACATGTCGAGCAGGTGGAAAACCGAGTCACTGAAGCTGAAACGCGTATATCGGCGGTGGAAGACAGGGTCTCAAGAGATAACGCAGATTTGAATGAAGTGAAAAAAAAGCTCGACGCGGCCCTGGAAAAGATAGACGACCTAGAAAACAGGAGCAGGCGATGCAATATCCGAATAATTGGCCTACCTGAAGGGGAGGAGGGGTCTCGTTCCTCAGGACCTGGCTGCCCAATCTGCTTAACACCGACTTCAAGAATCATCAGGTAAAGATAGAGCGTGCGCATCGTGTCCCTTCACGTCTTCCCACATCAGGAGAACGACCGAGAGCACTGATGGTAAAACTACATAATTTTCAAGACAAGGCACGCATTCTGCAGGCAGTGAGAACAGTCAGCTGGTCTACAAACGCCATAACATCTCTATCTTTGAAGACTTCTCTGCGGCCATCGTGAGGAAAAGACAAGCCTTTGGAAATGTGAAGAAACGACTCCGTGAACGAGGAATTCGCTTTGCCATGATATACCCAGCGACTCTTCGAATAGGCCAACAGCACAACGGCGGCGAAAAATTCTTCAAACAGCCGGCGGAGGCAGAGTCTTTTCTGGACGGTCTGCCCGAACCGCCAACCACCACTTCGCCAGGTACAAATCGCCCCTGAGAGGCTGAGTGACATGTTTTTGTGACATACTTCTACTGATGTTTCGTTCATATTTTAAGGAGTTCAACGACTTAATTCCTGGGACACAACAACTAAGCAATATTTGTAATATGTTATTGTTCTGAGTTTGAGGGGGTAGATGATTAAGGGGAAAAAAATATTAAGGAGAATATAACGATGGTATAACTTAAAGACTGAATTAATACAACGTTAATATATAGAAGGCTGCTGCCGCAGCAGACTGCCGAGAATCATATCAACGGTTTCTAACCTTGCGGTGCTCTTTTTGAATACCGCGCTTTTTTTGTTTGTTATATCTAAGCTTCGGTCATGTAATGTTTCCAAGGAGACAGAATGGCGATCACTATTGCTCTCAAATGTGAAACTGACCAGCGTCAGTCTTCCCTTGTCTATTCTTAAATATGTTTGTAAGCTGTTAATTGTAAATAGTTCTGGTTTCCGTTCGACATACAGGGCAACACATTTCTTTTTTCTTTTCTTTTCTTTTTTTTCTCCTTTCCTTCTCCTCAATACTATACATGGCATCACCGTTTATTAAATTTTTATGGGTACACCCTTCATGTATATCAGACTTAAACAGATTACTCCTTGGTTATGGTAATGAATAAATCAATACTAAACATATGCAGCTGGAATGTAAAGGGCATTAAAAATCCAGTAAAAAGGAAAAAGATTCTAAACTATTTAAAAAAAAGAACAAATTCATATTGCATTTCTGCAGGAGACGCACCTAACAGACAGTGAGCACATCAAATTAAAGAGAGACTTGGTGGGACAAGTATATGGCTCGTCATTCACCAGTAAATGTAGGGGAGTTGTCATTCTTGTAAACAAATGCATACCACTATCAGATATTAATACATACTCCGATAAATCAGGACGGTTTATCCTGCTTAAAGCTACACTAGCTGAACAACCCATTACCCTTATGAATGTTTATATCCCCCCTATTCAATCTAACAAAATAATTACACAGGTTTTTTCTAAGTTTGCTGAATGGCAATGTGAACACAGTATAATCGCTGGTGATTTTAACTGTACACTGCTACCAAAGCTAGATAAATCTCCACCATCTAATGATAGGCCTTCCAACAGAGCTCAAGCTCTGTATGAGACATGTGAAGAAATTGGCCTGGTAGATGTTTGGCGAGCTCTTCATCCCAGAGACAGAGAATACACATTTTTCTCTAGAGTCCATAAAACTGGAAGCAGAATAGACTATTTTTTCTCTCCCAAAACTTCACTTCAAAATTTAATAAATTGCAATATTGGGAATATTGTAATCTTGGATCACGCTCCCGTTTTTCTCAGGTTAGGCCTATCCAACCAAATATTTTACCCAGCTTCTTGGAAATTCAAACCATGGCTCGTTCATGACCCAAAATTTGAATCTTTCCTTAAAGAGCAAGTTAAACTATTCCTTATGGACAATAAAACCCCAGACGTGTCCCCCAATTTGCTTTGGGACACTGCAAAAGCTTACATTAGGGGATTAATTATCTCCTATGTATCCAACCAGAAAAAAAAACAGCTGGCAAACCAGAGAAAATTAGAAATGATCCTCCATGATTTACAAACAAAATATAATACGCGCCCCTCAGATGTACTCCTGGCCGAGATAGAAACCGTAAAAACCTCTCTCGAAACAATTCTCACTAATAAAGCTGAAAAAGCTGTATACTTTGCTAGACAGCGGATGTACGAATTCGCAAACAAACCTAACAAATATCTAGCAAACTTATTGCGGAGCCGGTCTCAGGCGCAGGTCATATCCAGTATCAAAGATAAAGAAGGCAGGTGCCATCACGATAACAAAGCAATTAACAAAATTTTTAGGGCATTTTATAATAGGCTTTACATGTCCCAATCGGGCTTTTCGTCGGGTGATAATATGAATAAATTCCTTGCAAACTTAAATTTACGGGAATTAACTGAGGAGCAAAGACAGACGTTAAACAAACCAATTGAACTCAGCGAAATTTTTAACAGTCTCCCCAAAGGAAAAGCACCAGGGCCCGATGGGTTTACTGTGGAATTAGCTAGCTTAATGCATGAAATGATACAGTATTCATTTGATTCTAATAGGCTTCCTGGCTCCATGACAGGAGCCAACATTTGTGTTTTTCTAAAAAAAGGCAAATGCCCTGAGGAGTGCGGATCGTATCGCCCTGTTTCTTTGCTTAATGTGGATACAAAAATGTTAGCGAAGATATTAGCTATCCGGCTTGAATCAATACTCCCCACAATAATTAATCCTGACCAGACTGGCTTTGTTAAAGGCAGATCTTCAGCTCATAATGTTAGAAGGCTTCTTAATATAATTCAGTATTCAAATCAGCATACAAATTCTGGGTTAGTCATCTCATTAGACGCTGAAAAGGCATTCGACAGGGTCGAATGGCCATATTTATTCTCCGTGCTCTCTAAATTTAACTTGGGTGATGTTTTTATTAAATGGATAAGGATTCTTTACTCCTCCCCCACAGCGAGAGTTATTATTAATGGTCTTAAATCCCCTGAATTTACATTAGCGCGTGGTACCAGGCAAGGATGCCCAATGTCGCCGCTGCTGTTCGCACTGGCTATTGAACCACTGGCTGCGGCCATTAGAGATGACCCATCCATTAAAGGGCTTAGACTAGAAAAGAGAATGCATAAAATTTCACTTTATGCCGATGATATCTTGATTTACCTCAACTCTCCACAACAATCAATTCCATATCTAATTGATACGATTTCCAATTTTGGCTACTTCTCGGGGTATAAAATAAATCTTTTAAAATCAGAAGCAATGCCGTTAAGTCAATCGCATTCCCACGACCCCACAATCTCTCACCCATTTAAACGGTCTCCGGCGGGCTTTGTGTATTTGGGTATAAAGATTACGCCGAATTTGGAAAATCTATATAAAAACAATTTTGTCCCTATCTTTAAAAATATTAGATCAGACCTGGATAGATGGTGTAATCTTCCCCTATCCCTATTAGGCCGTGTTCACTTCATTAAAATGAATATTCTACCCCGCCTTCTATACCCATTTCAAATGCTACCAGTTCTCAATTCCTAGCAAAGCACTAAAACAGTTACGTGGCTACATTATTTCTTTTATTTGGCGGAAAAAAAGACCAAGACTGAGATATAGCTTCTTAACATTACCGAGCAGATGTGGAGGTCTAGCGGCCCCGGACATTAAACTATATCAGCTTTCTGCCCATCTTCGTTTTATACTGGAATGGCACTTAAACGATCCAAACTCAACTTGGATAAGTGCAGAAGCCATAACTCTTGGGCCAATTCCT
Organism: Sinocyclocheilus anophthalmus; assembly: GCA_018155175.1. Lineage (NCBI taxonomy): Eukaryota > Metazoa > Chordata > Actinopteri > Cypriniformes > Cyprinidae > Sinocyclocheilus > Sinocyclocheilus anophthalmus. The sequence goes on along the minus strand of JADLZN010006210.1, from coordinate 35,997 downwards.
CTACGCAACTTACTATTATGTTTCACCCAAAAAACTGCGAATTCTAACTAAAGATAATTTTATTCTTAAGAATATGATTAAAATATGGAGATTAGTCCGCAGAACAGAAGGGCTCAACTCCCACCTTTCATTTCTCACACCCTTACATAACAACCCAGATTTCCCCCCGGGTATGAATGACGGCCTAAAACATTTGAGAGACAAAGGAATACTTGTCATAGAAGACCTGATGGAGAATAAACAGCTAATAACCTTTGAACAATTCACTGCAAAATATGATCTTAATAAGAAGGTCTTCTTGATATACCATCAGATACGCAGCTTCATAACAAAAAATCTCAGGGTCTATTCAAGTGGCCTCTGTATATCTCCAGTGGAGGAACAATTAAATAAACTTACTTCATCTCGATCTGCATCCAAAATCTTCTATAGTATTTTGATAAGAGCAAATACAGATAGCTCAGATAAAACTAGGGTGTTATGGGAAAAGGACTTTGGGGAAGAAATTCAGTTAACTGATTGGGAAGCCATATGTGAGATGCCTTCCTATCTTGCCAATAACTCTGCCTGGGAAATGCAGTTTAAAATTGTTCATCGTCTGCATGTGACTCCTGCCCAAAGACATAAAGTGAACCTAAAACTCTCCAAACTCTGCAATAAATGTAAAAGTCTAGAAGGAACCCTCATCCACTGTTTCTGGAGCTGCTCGAAAATACAACAATTCTGGACGGGCGTCCTAAAGGAACTTGAGAGAATTTTTTGCTGCTCATTAAAAATAGGACCAATGACTTGTTTGCGTGGCATGAGCCAGGAACTCCCGTCCAGATTCCAAGGGACCCACCTTCTTCAAATCTTACTCCACTGTGCCCGCAAGTGCATACTTGTATGCTGGATAACAGACCAAGTTCCATCAATAGCACAGTGGATTAACACAATCAAAGGTCTCATTCCATATGAAGCTTTTTCAACAGCATTAAAAGACAAACCTTTTCAATTCTATAAAGTATGGGACCCCTTCTTTACCTATCTTGGGGCTGGAGAGAGACATTTACTAGCGCTGGGAATACGGAACCTGGCGTGGAAGGACTGATAACAAACCCAGCGTGAGGTAATTTTTTCTTTTTCTTGTAATAATGTATTTGGTAATACTGTATTTTAATGTTTGTTTATTTTGCAGATAATTCAAATGAATGGCCACCTGGTCAATTTATATTAGCTCGGATGTGTCAACTATGTTTAATCCCTGTAAATGTCAAAAAGCTTCAATAAAAAAAATTAATAAAAAAAATAAAAAACATTTCCAGAATCTCAAAAAAAAAAAAAAACCAAGTTGGACACTTCCCATTCGTGTGTCCAAACAGTTGACTGGTACTATATATAGAATACAGTATATAAACAAACAGAAAGATCATAAACAACATTTTCACAATGATCACTAATGTGGTGTCAAACACATCTAATGGTGACAGAGATATGTAAGGGCATTTAATAATTTAACAATAAACTTTATTATCCAAAATGAGTCGGACATCAGTGCACTGAACAGTAAAGTTTAAGTTTATTCAACTTTAATTCAATTCAGTTCCATTAAACTTTATTCTGTTGGGAGTTTTTCACTTTGGAACATTCATTCACAGAATTTGCGCTACTGTCTTCACACACAGACGAAACTTACTTGAGAAGTGTGAACCTTAAGATGGGGAGTGCGAGCACAAAGTAAACGGGGGTTTTGTGTACACGTGGTTGAATATTTATTTACAATATGTAAAATAAAAATGGTCTGGCTTAAGTACATTTTTTATCTCCGTTTTTATTATTCATTTAAAATGAGACATGTCTGCTATTATTTTAATCTCCAATCTTTTATTTATCAGTTCAGATAGTTTTTTTTTTTAATGCTTTGATTACTAGCAGAAGACATTAACCAGTTTTGAATTCCAGTTGCGCAGATGGAACACGTTGTAACACTGCGTAACAATGTGCCATTCTATGACATTAGCGATGTAATTTACACTTTAATTAATTTTAATTAATATTCAAGAACATTGTCAAGGAATTTTTGCTCATTTATGTGGGCCGTTCCAAGCATGGTTGCAATGTGTTCATTGTCAAACTCAAAAATCAGATTATTTTTAATTCTTAAAAAACGCCATTATTTTATTTGAAAAATATATATATATATTTTAAAAAAAAAATATATAAAATATATATAATATATATTATATATATATAATTCTATATATATTTTCTTAACAAAAGATTTGAGTTGTCTTTATTATTTTTTTCTTCGATCAGATAAGATTTTTTAAGCTATAATAGGGTCAAGTTACAAACGTGCCCATAGAGTTACCATGATGTTCCAATACGGGGCATGTTGTCACATTTCACTTCCATTTGAATAAGACAACGCTTGAATGCTGCCTGAACAAGAAACCTTTGAAGGGAAAGTGTTGACTGGTGTCACTCACTATCTCGCGAATGGAGATATGGCCGTTCAAAGTTTCAATGGTTTTCCATAGACTTAAGCTTTAAAGCGTTTCATCCAGGGGGCAAATATCGGCGACAGGCTCATATCGGCCGAAAATATCGGCAAAACGATATATCGGTCGGGCTCTAGTTATGACCACCTTTTATTTAGTATTGCAAGGTCAAAAAATGCATGAATAGATAAGATCTATACCGTGCATTCAGAAATTGATGGTGAGTGTTCATTTCATGCTGACATTTTTTTTTTTATTTAGCTGGTTTGTTTTCTGATTGTATTGCTGTTATCATTCTAGAAGTTGAGCCGGCACCTCCTGAACCTGAGAAGGAGCACATTCCTGTGGTGAGGGTTGTGGAAGCTGGTCAGGAAATCTTCCAGATCGAGGTGGTAGGACAAGTGCAACAGGTACGAGACTAACAAAACTAGCACGTTGATTACAAATATTTTTGGCGCAGAAAAGCATGTTGAATTTCACTGATTCAAAAAGCATGAACAGTTCAATTGTATTTTTGGGAGCTGCAAAATTTTTTTTTACACATTTAAGCAAGTCTCAACAGTAGGACCAAAAGTTGATATTTCTTTTTGCCTTCCCAACATTGATAAGATCATATAATTCATTTTTATTATTATGATTTTTTATAATATTTAAAGGGCTCATGAACTTCCTTCGTTTTTCACTTTGTACTGTTCTCTTAGGTCCACTTATAATGTTATCAAAACACCCGCTGCTATGATTGGCTAATAGTTGTGTATGTTTGACAGCTTCTTCCCTCACAGATGGCGCTGCTGTGATTAGGTTACATATCAAGCGATCGGTAATAACAGACAAAGCTATAGTGAGCACGTAATAAAAACAGTTACTCACACTTGTGTGGTGCGACATCAGATCCAATATAGTCGGTACAGCATTATCTTTTAGTTTCATTCTTTCTGAAAATCCTGTGTCGAATTGTGCCTTGGTGTAAAGAATCTATTAGATAGCATGAAACTATTATGAGAAAATATAATTCAACAAAGAACAAAAGTATATTTTTAAACGGTGTTGGGGGGAGTAATGTAGTTCAAATTAAATAAAAACATAAATAATAATTTATTAATTAAATAAATAAAAAACAAATAAATGTAACCGTAATCTGTTACAGTTACTGAGAAAAATGTGTAATTAAATTACAGTTACTTATGAAAATGTTTAAGGGTTAGTTCACCCAAAAATGAAAATTATCCCATAAACTATCACCCTAATGGCATCATAGGGTGTATAGATTTATTCTCTCGGACGAAATACCAGTCGGGGACGGTATATAAAACTTTCTTTCTTCTTTCAAGCTGTTTAATGGCACTCAGTGGGTGCTGCATGCATCAGTCCAAAAGAAGTAAAATAAAAAGCGCCCATCCATAAAAAAGTGTCTCCCACGGCTCCGGGGGTGAACAAAGGCCTCCTGTAGCGAATCGATGTGTTTTTGTAAGACAAATATCCATATTTAAAATGTAATAATCAATTTAATCTAGCTTGTGCTCACTGTTGTAAACGGTGCATGCGCAGCGCTGAACTCATACGTCATCTGCCCAGAGCGGCTTCTGTGTACAATTGTTGGCGCAAGCTACATTATAGTGATTATTACGTTTTAAATATGGTTATTTTTCTTAAAAACGCATCGATTCGCTACAGAAGAATTTTGTTCACCCCCTGGAGCCGTGTGAGACACTTTCTATTTTTATGGATGGGCGCTTTTTATTAAACTTCTTTTGGACTGATGCACTGCAAAACGTGCTGAGTGCCATTAAACAGCTTGAAAGATCAAAGAAAATGTTTTATATAACTCCGTCTGGATTCGTCTGAAAGAAGAAAGTCATATACACCTAGTTTGCCTTGAGGAAGTAATTGATGGGAATAATTTAATTTGGGAGTGAGAACTATACTTAACAGATACAAAAGGGGTTACATTGAATATTTTCACACACACAGTACAGAATTAGATTGGATTGATTTCTGTCCCAAATGCATTGACCGTATAAAATATGAGACCCAATGTTTTAGGAGTGAGTAACAGAAGGACTATTTGATAAAACTGTTTTAATTTCTATTTGGTTTATGGATATGCCAGTGTTTCCTGTCATAGCTATGCAAAGATTTGATTTCAAAAACAGTATCATAGCTATTAAACTATATCTGGTTATGCTTTTAAATCCGTATTTAACCTCAGAGCGATCTCAAAGTAAAAAGAGTTGCTAAAGTCTGATTAGTGCTTTAAAATATTATTATCTTAATTCAAGTGATGAAGGATTTTGAAGTCTGACAGTAATCAGTGTTGAGCACTACTGTAAGGTAAAAACCCTTCCTGCTTTAAATGATTCAAAATGAGTAATAGTTGAAAACATTAGAAATTTAGAAAAGTAATCAAATGTAATCAGTTACATTACTTTAATAAAGTAATTGAAATAGTTACACTAACTGTTACATTTTGAATTGGTTAACTTGTAATCTGTAAGCTATTACATTTCCAAAGTAACCTTCCCAACACCGAGTATAAATTAGCATTTATCTAGATAAACGCTGTAAAAATGGTTGTCATTGGTAGGTTAGAGGTGACCAAAATCATTAACTAATGTTATTACTGACAACATCTAACACAGGGCGTGTCACAGCCTCAAACTGTGACTGTGGTTGAAGCCGACAATCTAATAGTGCCAGGCTCAATAACTTCTCGGCAGCGCGCTGGAGACCGAAGCCACCGAGGCGGCCGAGCAGGCAGAGGCCCGGTCACCTAAAGCAGTCCTGCAGGCTCCTGAGACTGACGCCAGACTCACTGAGATCCAGGTGACGGAGGAATGTGTGGAGACCGTGGCCGAGGAAACGCAAGTGAGTTTCTTAGATTGTGACGGCATGTTTTATTTCAATAAAACAACACAGATGAGACTTCAAACTGTATTTTATCCATTGTAGGATTCGTCTGTGAAGGAAGACGAACCTGTCGAGTCAAAATTATACCAATGTCCTCACTGTGAGCGCATGTTCAAGACATTGACCTACCTGAGGCTCCATGTCAAAGGGCATGTTGGTACGCCCCATTCAAAGCAGTTTATTCATTACCAATCTATAATATTTGTGTAATGGCTGAGTCTCTGAATATTTTTTTTCCTTCCTCAGGTTACAAGCCGTTTAAGTGCCTAACATGTCAGAAGGAGTTCCTGACGGGCTACGTGCTGAAGAAACACATGGAGATGCACGTCAGCGAGCGGCGCTACAAATGCGGAGAGTGCGGCAAACAGTTTAAAGCCATCGGACACGTGCGGGAACACATGAGAGCGCATTCAGACGAGAGGCCGTACCACTGCAGCTTCTGTGACAAGAGCTACAAGACCAGGGTGAGGTCAACATGCAGAAACAATATGCAAACACAGTCCTTAGGTTTTACATTGTCATCTTTAAGCCATCGCATGTCTGTTGTGTTCCAGAATGCTCTGCAGGTCCACCACCGCACTCATGGCGAGGAAAAGCCATACGTGTGTCCGCACTGCTCCCGTGGCTTCCGGGAAAAGAGCGCTTTGGTGCGGCACATCCGACAACACACGGGAGAAAAACCCTTTAAGTGCTCAAACTGCGGCCGGGGCTTTGCTGAGCATGGCACGCTCAACCGTCACCTGCGAGCTAAAGGTTCATAAACACGATTCACTAAAATGATGTATTAATTAATCATTCAAATTATTAAAACTGAAGTGAATGTTAGAAAACAACTAGTACACATTAGTAGGACTTATAATGTGTTTTCTGGCATATTAAAAGTCCTAATTATAAGCTGCAAAACTTTCTAAAGAACAGATTCGCTGTTGGATATGGATATCCTAAATGTTTTTTATTTATTTATTTATGATATCCATATACAGAATGTGGATATCTGAAATGATTAAATAATGATTCATTTTATTATTAATAAAATTATTCAAATGGATTGTAATTAATAATGATGAAAATCTATGGTCACCAAAGCTGAATTTATTTGATCAAAAATACAGTAAAAACAGTAATGTTGTGAAATATTATTACAATTTAAAATACCGGTTTTCAATTTCAATATATTTTAAAATATTTATTCAAAAAATATTCAGCTGAATTTTCAGCATCATTACTCCAGTCTTCAGTGTCACATGATCAGAAATTCTAATATGCTGATTTGATGCTCAAGAAACATTTATTATTAACATATGAACATTTTATGTTAAAAACAGTTTTGTTTATAATGGAGAATATGAATATCAGAAAGTATTTTGTATTGAATTGAACTCATTTTTAAGCATCTCTTGAAATGTGTCTATTATGGTTCAAAACAAAACAAAATGGACTGTAAACCAGTGTTATTTCAGTATGATTCATTGATGTTATAGGTTTTGTTAATATTTTGAATTCGATTTCATTTGTATATTTTCTGCTTTTGCTTTCATTTTAAAAATGTCTATATAGTATTTATTATAATTTAGTTGTAGTTATGACTATATAACTATAACTTTAGTTGTATTATAGTGCTTAACTTAATCTAAATGAAAATGAGAAATTTTGCCTTGGCAAATAGCTGAAATAAAATTAAGTTTAAGCTTTTAAAATAACAAGTAACGAAAATGTACATTAATGCATTTTTTGCATTTATTTAGATGACGCTTTTATCGAAAGCAACTTATAGTCTGAAGGATCATGTGACACTGAAGAATGGAGTAATGATGCTGAAAAATTATGCTTTGCCATCACAGGAATAAATTACATTAAAATATATTCAAATAGAAAACAAAATGGTAATAATATTTCACAATATTACTCTTTTTACTGTGTTTTTGATCCTGTAAATGGAGCCTTGGTGAGCATAATAAACATTAAAATGTCTAGCTAAACTTGTGTGTGTCTATATATATAGATATATAGTTAGTGCTGGGTGGTATGACCAAAAATGTATATCATGGTATTTTTCAAATTATACCGGTTTCACGGTACATGACGATATTTTTTTTCATGCATGATCGGGTGTTAACCATATTTCTACTGATTGAGAGAGGAAATACTGAAGTATATTGACTTAGAATGCCCTATTTACTGTCATGATGAGTGAATATTGTCAAAAAATACCCCACTAAATAGTGACTAAACACAACCCATTAATACTACATGTTAACCAGGAGTCACTCTCATTTATAAATCGCAGCATCGTCTGATAAAATCATCGTGCATGTACACTAAAGAGCGGCTATGCGGTTGTTTAGGCTAGATTACTTTTTTGTCTCATGCAGCGCACTGCCTGCGTCTGAGTAACAATCTAAAAAAAACAACAAACAAAAAAACTGCATGTGATATTAACAGAAGAACTATGCTCATATTTATAATTCCAAACAATCAATAAGCAACAGGTGCTTGGAAATGCTATTTTGTACTCATTTATTGACGAGTCGCTGCAGTGCGGCCTACTGAATGCTCTGCTTCTCTGCCGCTAACTGCACAGAACAGACGCCGAGAGAGACGACACTTCTCCGGGAAAGCCAGACCTCACGTTCGCGGGACAGCACTGGCGAAATCTTCCAACTGAATCATAGCTAAGGTTTATCCAAAAAAGTCGCTAGGTTTGTCAGTATGAATATTCTATGGAAAAAAGTCGCTAAAAGGGTCTGAAAGTTGCTAAATCTAGTGCTAAAGTCGCGTTCGTGTGTGTGTGTGTGTGAGATGCGGGAGCTGATGGCAGAGGGCGGTGGATATTTGTGGCGGTCAACATGGATATTGTGGATGAGTTCTTCTGCGTCATCACGTTCTATTAGTTCTACAGCTTCAGTTTCGTAACTTTCAAGCTTAGTAACACATACAGCTGTTCCCACACCACAGTGCAACAGTGAAAAGGGAACCCCTTTCAAACAGTGTCGCGTCCAGAACGTTGTTTAAGTGATATACACCGGTATTGCGGTATTTTAAAAATTCATATCATAACAAAAATAAACACCGGTATTCGGTATGAACCGGTATACCGCCCAGCACTAATGCGATTTTTTTCACTGCATGGTACGGCACGGTACGGTTCAATTTTGGGGGGTTTTCCACTGCGTACAGTACCTGGTACTTTTTTAGTACCACCTCGGTTGAGGTTCCATGTGAACCGTACCGTTACCAAAACGTGACGGGTAAACTCTGCTGATCACGGATTGGCAGAGAGAATCGTCACTACCTGCGTCACTGAACTTGCGACACAAAACACAAAAGAACCGCTAGATTTAAAACAGCACAGCCAGCGAAGGATCGAACGCAACAGTTTTGAACGAGCGCACCTTTTTTAAACAACCAAAAAGTTTTGTTGTCTGTTGCGGAAGTACAGACGTTCCTCTCGTTGATAGCAGAGGAGCGGATCCAGCAAGAGCTTGATGGGGCGATGCGGAATGAAAAAAGTTTTTTTTAGGAGTCGTGGTAATAGAGGCAGGGCAAACTAAACTGCAGTGGAAACGCAAACCGTGCCGTGCCGTACTGAGCCGTGCCGAGTTGTACCACGCAGTGGAAAAGCGCCATAATATAAATATATTTAATTCTGGAATTCCTCTCTAAAACATGAGAACACTCGAGAGACTCATTTAAGCTATTTTTAGACATCATGAAGTCTTACAGTGACTGTATATGTGTGTGTGTGGTCAGGAGGCTGTTTTGCTGTGCAGCAGAAGGACTCTGAACCCGCGGGGAAATCTGAGGAGCAGGAGGTGTCGGCTGAGATCGTATCAGACGACCCTCATGCTGTGCTGGTGGAGTTCTCCTCAGTGGTGGCCGACACTCAGGAATACATCATAGGGGTAAACCGCACGTGGGCTATGTATGCTTATGTGACTTGATGTGCTGAGGTGACTAATGTGTTGCTGATCATGTGTGTAGATATGATATGATGATATGAAAATTATTATATGAACAACATGTACATTCAACAAAAAAGATCAATAAAATGATTTAAATAGGTTGTAATTAATAATGAAGACAAATCTAACCCGTTTTATGTCTTTTTTGTTTTAATTCATTTCATTTATTTCTTATATTTTTTATGTCATTACGTCTGCAATATTACTTGATTTTCACTATCTTCCACAAATGTTGCATTATTTCATTCAAAATTTGGGGTCATGTTTTTGAAAGAAGTTTTTATGCTCACCAAAGCTGCATTTATTTGCTCAGAAATGCAGTGAAATATTATTGCATTTTTGTTTCAATGTAATTCATTTTTTGATGCCGATATGGCTGTATTTCAGCATCATTCCTCCAGTCTTCAATGCCCACATGATCCTTCAGAGATCATTCTAATATACTGATTTACTGCTCAAGAAACATTTACTATTATCACTGTTGAAAAACAGTGGGCGCTTCATGTATTGTTGTGGAAAAAAAAAAAAAAACCCCCCATGATTAATAGAAAATTCAAAAGAACAAGATTTATTTTGTAACTTTTAATGTCACTTTTGATCAATTTAATGCATCCTCGCTAAATAAAAGTATTCATTTCCCTTTTTTTTTAAGTCATTCTGACCCCAACCTTTCAAACACTAGTGTATATTTAATTATATTTTATAATAAATAATATGGATGGCCAAAACTAAAGATTTAAAAATATATATGATAAAGATAGTTGTTGCAATACAGTGACTATAATTTAGTTTAAAATATAGATTTTGTGTTTGATTATGTGTTTTTTTCAGCCACCAGCTGAGGAAGCAGCTCAAGGGGAAGAAGTGGCAATAATTCAAGACAATCAGCAGCAGGTCATTTTTCAAATTTCCCTCACATCAATGTCAACCTAAAGCAAATATTAGCAAGATTAAAAAAGGACAGTTTGTCATCTAAATGGAGTAACCATATTGATCGATGTGTCTGACCTCAGATGGACCGTCACATCATGAAGGTGGTGCAGCAGATCGTCAGCCAATCGCACGGAGGCCACCAGATCATCGTGCGTAACATGGCCGCAGATGAGACCCCTGGCATCTCGGACTGTGGAGACACCATCACCATCGCCACACCTGAGAGCTTGACCGAGCAGGTGGCAATGACACTCGCAAATGCCATAAGCGACGGCACCATCCTCACTACGACAACAGAGGGTGCCGTGGAGATGCCCCACACCACAGTTACCATGGTAACAGCTGAGAACGTTGAGACAATGGAGCAGGAGGAGCAGTACCTCATCGCTTCACCCGACGAAATGGAAATCCAGACCGTGGTAGTGGTCTAAGATGCAGGTTCTGTTAATTGAATATGTTTTGTTTGTTACATGAACAGCCGTGGTGTAGCATTTCGGTTCTCTGGGAGGCCTTAATCCACATGTTTTGCACTGCAAGATGGATTCATAACTTTTGCTTATGGAAACTTTCAAAAGTTTGTGTTTTGGGTTTTAAACGGATTGTTTTCAAGCTGCAGGTTATACTAAAGAACTGATGCCATTTTCAGTAGACGGCAAAACCATGTTTTTTTTCTATATCAGTTTTTCTCTCTGTTGCATGGCATATAATCATATACGACTTTCATCATGAATATGTAACATGGCATGTTGCCACCAATAACAGGGCCCATAAAACACCTGGCAGGGAACGAAAGTATAAAACATTAAATATATTTTTATGTACCTCTGTATTTCTTCGTTCAATGACCAGTTCTTAGTAATCCATAATTTATACAGTCATCTAAGGAATTATTCTGGCCTCAAAAAGCACGGTCAGTGTTATTGACTGAACCTGTAACGTAATATTTTACGTAAAAACAAACAAAAATCAAATGGAAGTCTATGGAGCAAGACTTTCTGGAGGGTTTAAAAGCAGATTAGTATATGCTAAATATACAAATATAGATGTGCTTTTTCAGTAGGACTTGCAATGAACTTTCAGTTATAACTTACTGACATAATACCTGCACATTTTTGATGTTATTCTGCTGTTTTGTTGTTTACGATCCTAACAGGAGTTCGGATATATTTTTGCCCATTGAGGTTAATAAGCATTTCTGATCACTGTGGTGATCATATTAATGTGTATAATTCATTTTTGATTGAAATCAACAGTTCAAAAGATTGAGCTTGTGATTGATGCAGTGTGTGTTTCAGTCTACAAGCCCGCATGACTTATATCGGCTTGAGAGTTGGCAAGCATGAGGTTGATGTTTTTTTCTTATATCCAGTGTGAAGTGATAGATCGAGGTGGGGGACACTTCATTTTGGCAGATCGGGGGCATAATGAAGCTCTGGTCACCTTCACTATCTGTTCTCCCTCCCATCCTCATCAGTGCTTTGCCCCTTCAGGCCGTCACATATACCCATATATAATGACATGTTTCTTTTATTTTCTGCTATAATTAAATCCCTGACGTGACTTGCAAATGATCCGTTAAAAAACTGTACCCTGTGGTTTGACAAGTTTCAGAGTGATATTAAATAGGATTATCAAGGGTCATCTTGTAGTATCCAATGTCTTTTTTAAGACACTGTTTTGTTTTTGCATTAACTCTTTATTATAGCCAGAAAAAGCACTGTAACCCCATTATATCCCCAAAATCAAAAGAAATACAAATAAAATTGTTTGTATTAATAATTAGGAGCATTATTTAATTATTTTGACAATTAAGCACAATTTCTACTTGTAAAAAAAAAAATCGAATTTTCATTATTTTAATACCTTAATTTATTTGAAAGATTTTTTTTTAAATGGTTTCATTTTACTTTTACTTTTTAGTTTTGTGTTATTTGTTTTATGTTTATTAAAATTTTATATAATTGGTTTTTATTTTGTATTTAAAATTAATGAAAATGTTACATTTTTGTTTAGTTTTATTTAGTTTAATTTTACATTTTATTTTTTTGTTTGAAATGTAATTTTTTAGTTTACTTTGTACTTTGTGTTTTTTGTTGATTTTGTTTTTATTTTTTATTTTTTTACATTCATTTAGTTTACTTTAAATGCTATATATAATGTTTTTATAATTCAAATCGTTTTGTTTTACTTTTTTTTAAATTTGTTTATTTACTACATATTTTTTGTTTTATTACAATTTGTTGTTTTCTTTTGTGACCAAAACATTTTATTTATTATTTTATACATGTTTTGGGAGATGTGCCCTTTTATTCAAAGTTACTTTCAGTATATTTACTTACAGGGAAGTAAACAAAGTACTTTGTGTTTTGTTTGCTCCATCTAACCCTATGTCACAAGTGGGCTGCTCTTTCTTTGCAGAGGTCAAACCAGCAACAAAGATCTCCTCATTACTTTTTGACGTCATGCTGCAAATGCTATTAATATCATATTAAGCATACCTAAAGTGCCGAGTGGCGTTAACCATTCCTGGTGTTCTGAGACTGTGCTTGAATAAGGAACAGTTGGAAGAATGATAGCGAATCAGATTCTTAGAATGGGCTTGTAGTTTAAATGTCAGACTACTTCTAAGCTTTACCAGCATCCTCTGATGATCTGTAACCTCTTTGCTCTCTTACGTCAGTTTCTTCTGGGTCACTCCTCAGCCCTGAGAGAGGGCCCAATCCTCCAGCATCACAGAGAGAGAGAGAGAGAGGGAGAGGGAGGTATTTATAGAAAAATGGGGCTTCAAAGTACCTTTTTCTTGCAAAAGAATCATTAAAAGACCCAGCTAGCTTGTCCCAGATTTCTGCTCAGCGCTCTGCAAGAGGGTTTGAACTGGACCAACTTAGTTGAGATGTAGAGCCACGGCTGCAGAGAGCTTGACAGCGCTCTCCTGATCTACACTGGACTGATATGATCCTCGATAGAGGCTAAACCTGCCGGATCGATTGCTTTTTTGGTAATGATGGAGCAGTGACTTGTTGAGGAGGTGCTGACCTGAGGTGACCTCTTACAGCTTGACTTCCACACAGAAGACCCAGAAACCATGATGAGAAGATTTCTGAAGAGCCAGAAGGGCCGTTTCTCTCTTCGTCAAAGCCGATCGGGATCCCGCAGTGCCTCCAAAGATTTCTGTAAGTTCATAAAGCAGAACATGGAGCTCTGTGAGGTGGGAACTGAGAAAAATAGTCTTATATTTTCTACTCCTTTTATTAAAGAACATATATTTTATTAGACAGTTGAGATGCTTATATATTTTTACCTTACATTATATGGTAATTTAATGCAGACATATACATAAACAAATTAATATGTTTCCTCAATTCCACAGACCCGAACCCTAATGTGCTGAGAGATTTCCCACTGAATATTGGTGCGTAAAGTAATTGCTTGACCGTTTTTTTCCCATCTGTTACTAGGTCACTACAGCACTACAGTAGGTTATAAGTGCTGAAACTAATGCCTGAACTGTTCTCGAAAATAAATGCAAAGGTGAAGATTTGGTTTAAATTAAGGTGGGGATTTTGGTATTCTTCCAATATTTTATTTTACTTCAATATTAATTTTATATTTTATCAACTAGGATAGATGTCTTTTGGAGTGAATATTTATTTGATATATTTATTTATTTTTTCCGTATAGATATATGGAACTCTATGGTTCACTATGTTGTGAACATACATAAATGCATACATACAAGTACATACTTTAGAAATACGAATACGCTAATGAAAGTTGATTCTCAAATCTCTCTTTTTCTCCTTGCCTCTTATCTCTCCTGTATTCACTTTTTCCAGAACTGGGCCTTCCAGCAAATAATCAGGGTTGGCCAGAGGACTTTGGCTTTAAGCTGGGGGGAGATGGACCCAGTTACATCCTCTCTGTGGTGGAGGGCAGCAGCGCTTTCATGGCCGGACTGCAGCCAGGCGACCAGGTTCTGGAGATCGACGGGCAGAACGTCTCGTCCCTCAGCTCTAAAGCCCTCATCGCTCTGGCTCAGAACCTCAAGACTGTGCCGCCCAGCATCGGCGTTGTGTCTAGAATTGAACAGGCCAGTTTTTCTTCACTGACATGCCATTTTTACTGTTAATAACAAAACAGGCTTAAATTCAATTTCAATTGACCTAATTCAAGAGAAAAAAAGCAGTTCATATGGGAAATTGGTTGATTGCTAAATAAAAAAGCTATTTTTAACAAGTTCTTAACAATTGTCCCAAATCACCTCTATATTCTCTCTCTCTATATATAAATACAGTTGCCATAAAAAGTATTTGCATTGCAACACATTCATTTTTAATCTAATTAATTTTTTCCTAAAGAAAAATTAAAAATGAAGGCGTGAGGTAAGAATTTCTTTCTGAACAAGTCTGTTATTCTGCTTTACTTTATCACAAATACATTATAAACAGTAATATTGTAAAAAAAATATAACAATTTAAAATATAATTATTTCATATAATTGTTGTATTTGCATAGATATTAAAAAGTATTATATGTTATGCATATAATAAATGCACAGAAATGTATTCCTGTGATTTTTCTATTTGAATGTTTTTTTAAAATTCATTTATTTCTGTGATGCAAAGCTATATTTTCAGCAGCATTACTCCAGTCTTCAGTGTCACATGATCCTTCAGAAATCACTCAAATATACTGATTTATTATTATTTTCGGTGTTGAAAATGGTTGTGATTCTTGTTTTTACAGAAATATTTGTATGGAGTAATAACATTTTATGGACATATTATGCTTTTTTTTTGAGGATTCTTGATGAATAGCTCGAAAGAACAGCACTTATTTGAAATAGAAAAGTTTGAAATGTAAATGCCTCTTGATAAATACAATGTTTTAAACAGTGGTGTAATATCTAAAATAATAATTTAATCATACAATTATAAAGAGTGCCCTTTGTTTGTAAAAAGTAATTCAGACCTCCTAATTTTCCCTTTGCTTCTGTAGTCTTCGGTAGTGCCAAACCAAGGGTCACTCACCCTTATCCACTTTACCACCACAGATGGACATTTGCCCGGGGCCTGATGGTCGTTTTGGGCTTTACTATAGTGGTGAAGGACAGTCCCTGCGGTGGGGGGACTGCACGCTCAACTCCTTTCCAGCAGGCAGAGGTGGATGCGAGCAGGTATTGTGATGGGGTGAATGGGATTCCAGTGCACACCATGAGCCGGCGGCGGCCATGATCAAGCTCCAGGGACGTACGCTGCAGTCTGTGGTGTGAACATGAGGTTGAACCGCTGCAGAAGACGCCAGCAGCAACATGAAAGAGACAATCAGAGCGGAGACATGGTGAGGTCAGTACCCGCAAACATAAAGCTCTGAGAGTTCAAACATAGACAGGTCAGTTTTCAATGTGGGCCAGGGGAGAGAAAATACGGCTCACACTTTAGTTTGGAGACCAATTCTCACTAGTCACTAACTATTAACTATGACTTTTGCCTCTATAAATTTTTCCTAATTTGCTGCTTATTAATAGTCAGTAAGTTGTTAAGTTTAGGTATGGGGTAGGATTAAGGGAGCTAAAATATGGTTATACAATATAAGGCATTAATATGTGCTTTATAAGTACTAAGAACGAGAAAAGTATGCTAGATATATATTGCCTAGTTTTTAATGAGCAACTAATTAATAGTGAGAATTAGTCCCTAAACTAAGGTGTTAACACAAATTGTTAAACTGTTACTCGAACCTCAAAAAGTTAGTTTGGACTGGTTAAACATCACACAATAGAATATATTTTTCACTGGCATTTTCAAACTCCAGAGTTGGTGAAGTTAAAATGGTCTGTTCTGAATTTTTATAGGTTGAGGAGATTTTAGGGGAGGAGCCTGAGGTTAAAGAGAGGCTTTTTGATTTGCTGAAGCAGTATGCAAATGAGAGGGATGTTGAAGGTCTGGTGTCTACACTTCCAGAAATACTGCTCACTGAGGAACATCAGCAACTGATTGACAGCATCAGGTACCTATGAGCTTTCATTAATCCAGTTATATGACCCGCCTCAATTTAATTTTTTTTTTAAAGGGTTAGTTCACCCAAAAATTAAAATTAGGCTGTGTTTTACACACCCCTGAGGCATCCTAAGTGTATATGACTTTCTTCTTTCAGACGAATCCAGTTGGAGTTAGATATAAAATTGTCCTGGCTATTCCAAGCTCTATCATTGCAGTTAGCGGGTGTTGTATTGCTTCAGTCCAAAAGAAGTGAAATACAAAGCGCCCATCCATAAAAAAAAAGTGTCTCGCACGGCTCCGGGGGGTGAACAAAGGCCTCCTGTGGCAAATCGACGCTAACCCTTTTACCCTAATTTATTTATTACAAATTACAACTTTCAATTACATTTTGAAGTTTTCTCATGGTGTTTTGGTGGGGAACTAGCATGACGTATATTTTATTTTATTTGTTTCTAATCCAGAAGAAACAAATGCTTTAGCATGAGCCTATAGTAGAGATGACCGATATATCGGCCACCATATCGGTATCGGCCGATAAATGATAATTTTTTCTGTTATCGGTATCGGCCGGATAAGAAAATTTGGCCGATATCTTAAAGCCGATAAATAATGCATTATTTACTTCAGAGACACTTCAGATGCGCGCTATTCGTTTGCAGCCTTTTGTGCAATTGCACGTTGTAATATTGTGTTTATTTGATGTATATATGATTTATCTCATATAGAATGCGTTTGGTTAAGTTAAAGAGCGCTTCAGTTTACAGGTGATCGTCTTTAGCTCAGCACACGCAGCTAAAACAGCAGTGCACAACATTAATAACTATTATTGGGAATGTTGTGTATATAACATTCTAATGAGAACATTATAATAAAACGTTGTGAATTCTTTGGGTTTAGTTGCTGTGTTTCAGCGCGGTGATATGGGAAGAGCGCATCCACAACAAGATCACACATTCTGACTATAGCACGCCATAACTGCATCATTGTACATATAAAGTTGAATATTTGTTGAGTTTATGTGAACAGTTTACCATGTTCATTCAGCTCTTCATTCAGCTTCAGCACGCGCAGCTCAACGGCTGTTATTTAAAACAGTGGTATTAATTTGTTTTTTTTTCAAAATCATTGATACATTATTATTAATAACAACAACCACTTGTATTTTTCTCATTATTTTCATCAACAATATGGTTTAATAATTAAAATCATTTAATTATTGTCCATACAGAGGCTATTCCGTTTTATTGATCCATGGCGCATGCATTTTGATTCTTTACACATGTAATGATGACCAGTGACTTGTTTGCATTATTTATGCATTATTTTATTTTTGTAAGACTTTTTTATGACTAAATTTGGTAATGGGAGAGTAAATTATTTTTAAAACGTACACCGTTCAAACTAGGCTACTTATGTTAAAGTGTTTGGGATGGGCTTTTAATTGTTTTTTTTAATGATGAGACCTTTTTGTAATCAGGCTCTCAAAAAGTACATAACAATTTGGATATAGATTTATCGACCAACATATCGGTTATCGGCTTCCAAAAATAAAGAATAATCAGTATCGGCCAAAATTTTCATATCGGTGCATCCCTAGCCTATATTTTAAACGCTGAAATTAATTTTGTTTTGTTTTGTTTATAATAACCCCAGTAAAAATATTTCTGAGCAACATTTATAGAAGGAGCCTATATTTTAATTTGAACAGTAACATGGACTAATAAACATCAAGTAATACAATTAGGACAGCCTGTTAAGATGGTTGGGGTGGTTGATTGTGCTTTCACTTTTCTAACTTTAGTTAGTATGTAATGTTGCTGTTTGAGCATAAACAATATCTGCAAAGTTGCGGCGCTGAAAGTTCAATGCAAACGAAGGTATCGCCTTTTAAAATTATGGCAGTTTAATACAAAAACGGCTCGTAGGGACTACAACAAGTTACTTCCGGGTTTGTGACATCACAAACCCTGAAATTTACTTAAACCCCACCCCCGGGAACATGCAACAAAGGGGGCGGGGCCATGCTTTAGAGAAGAGGAAGAGTTGTTGCTATGCTGTCAAAACTAGGTGTGCACAAATATCTATTCATATATGAATCGCGATTCTGTCTTCTAACGTTCTTAATCATGTTCCTCGCGTCACATGCTCTGCATCTCTCTCTCTCTCCTCTCTCTCTCTTCTCTCTCTCTCTCCTCTCTCTCTCTCTCTCTCTCTCTCTCTCTCTCTCTCTCATTCAGATCATCAGCTCCTCACGGCTCCATCAATGAACTTCATTGATGTGTCTGTGTCAATGAAGTGTTCCAGTTATACACTATTTTTCACATAGCTATGAGAAGTGTTAAACATGGATGCGCACGCGGACTGCCGTGGTAGCGAGCAATACTTGTGGCAAACACTTACAAAAATGCTACAAAGCAATCATGTATTCTGCTGTATTAAAGTTTTAATCAGGATAAAACTGTGTATTAAAAGCTAACATAAGCAGTATCATTTACAAAAAACAGCATATCTAAAAGTATGAGACAAAAAACATAGGCCTACCATTAAAAGCCTGCTTGCACAGGTTCTGCACGATCCTCTTCAATAATATCCTCTGCTTCTCAATCGGGCTCAAACTGATAAGCGATAATAACGACGCCGTTGTTTACAATACAACCGGAGCACATGCCGCTGAGGTGAGGGGCGGGACATTTAGACGCGCACTAGAGGCGGTTTAGCCAATCACAACACACTGGGTCAGCTAACAATCAGAGGCCATCGCCTATTTCTGAGGGAGGGGCTTCATAAAAGAAGGAAAGGATCAGCGTGTTTCTCAGAGAAGGGACAGAGAGGTGTGGAATAAAGGAAAATTATGAGTTTTTTTAAAAACTAAGCATTAACACATGTTAGACTGCACCCCATAAACACAATCAAGCCTAGAAAAAAAAACGGTCAGCCACCCCTTTAATAAAAATGAAGTGCAAGCCCATCTGGAGCAGGTTAGAGATACATGAGGATTCTGGATGCTTCTGTTATATTGTGAATCAGAATTGTGTTGAGAGATAACATTGTTTCCTGGAAAGCCCTGGAAAGTATCGTATTCCTGTCTCTCTCATAGTTTTGTGCCTCAGTTTAGTATCTTTTACATATCTGTTGATTTCAGATATGTCTTAAGACCTGATCTGATAAATGCTTTCCTCTAGCCTATTTGAAAAGTGTTCAAAACTGTAATAACTTTTAAACTGGAGTAAAATGTTTCAGCATTTCAACATTTTGTTTGTATAGTGAAATAGCAAGAGCAGCTTTATGAACATAAATTTGCCATGTCATTACATCTTTAATGAGCTGACTATTCCCTCACATCCTTCTTTAAAAAAAAATCTGGTAACATTTAGATAGGGACCACCCCCCCCCCCCCCTATTCTCACTATAACTAGTTGTTTATTAGCATGCCTAATAACATATTAGCTATTTATTAGTACTTATAAAGCACATACTCTGCATGACCATATTCCACATCTCATTCTACCTGATACTTAAACTTAACAACTATCTTACTAACTATTATTAAGCAGCAAAATTAGGAGTTTGAGGCAAAAGTCAAAGTTAATGGTTTGTTAATAGTGAGAATGGGACCTTATAATAAAGTGTGACCAAAAATCTTTATGTTTAAAAGATTAGGACAACTATATTTGTCATTTTTGTTCATTTTTTAATATGCTTATAGCTTAAACTACAAAAATTCTTTGCATATTTTTCATCAATACCTTTTATAATAACTATGATCTATGAAGTATTTAATCATTCCCTTTAATCATTAACAATTAGATTACAGATTTTGAAAAATAAAATTAGATTTTAATATTGCTAGATTATTTCTTTATTTTTACGTAATTATTATTATTAGATTTAATATTATATTTTGTGAAAGTATACTAAATAAGCAGTCTCTCCCTCTCATAGGTTTGCATGTGTCGGTTCTCTCTCACTGTAATAACTCGCTGATGAGGGTCTTTGTCAGGAGAATTTGATGCGTCTCATAGCTGAAATGTGTTCAGTTACACTGACGGAGCAGTTTGAACAGCCAACGCCCCTTTCTGCCAGTGAGGAATTATACCCGTGAGGTTTACTGGATAAAATATTGTTTCATCAAGTGTTTATCAAATATGCATGTTTTTTTTTTTAAGTTTGAAATTGGAAACCTCTGAAATGGGACCATTTTTAAATCACCCTTCCACCATGAGGAGTGAATTATGAAAGAACAGCAGCTCCAGATACCTAGATTCACACGTTTCATCAGCTGGTTCGATTAACCCTTGATAGCCTATTCCTTGTATATCGGAAACCATGAACGGCCGCCTTTAGCACGTAAGAAGAAATTGTTTTTGTACTTGCACAAAGCTTTTGAATTTTTCTGGTCAGTTTCCATTGTTCAGAGGAAAGTTGCTTTTTTATGAGCTGTTTGTGGCATGGTTTCAGAATTCTTGTAGGTTTAAGACACAGACAAAACTATTGATGATGGTATTATTTGTTGATGTTGATTAGATTTGAGAATTGGAATTGAGCTGAAAAAAAAATAGTTTGCCATGGTTCTGCCACAGGATAAAAAAAATGTAAAAAGTAATTGGAATTGTGAGAAATAAACTTTAAAAGTCGACTTTTTAGTATTTTCTTTTTGAGTTTATATATGCAATTCTGAGTTTACAGGTCTTGCAAAGCTTCTGGTTGGTTGTTTTTGTTTCTGTCATGGAATAATAAATAAAAAAGGTAATTGCTCATTTTGATTTTACAATTCAGACCTTTCTAGCAATTTGGAATTACAAGATGTAACCTCAGAATTGCAAGTTGATATCTCACAATTCGTTATTGGGAGAAAAAGTCTCAATTGTCAGATATCAATTCAGAATTGGGAGATATAAACTCTCAATTCTGAGGCAAAAAAAGTAATAATTGTAAGATATCGAATCAGAATTCTGACTTTTCTTACAATTCCAAGTTTACACCTCTCAATTCAGACTTTTTTTTCTCAGAATTGTGTTAGCATCTGCAATTCTTAATTTTTTTTCTTAGGAAATGCAAGTTTTTATCTTGCAATTCTGAGTGTAGAACTCAGAATTCTGACTTTTTTCCCCCCCAGAGTTGTGAGATATAAACGTAGAATTGCGAGAAAGTAAAAAGTTGCAATTACCATTTTTTATTATCTTATCCCATTGCAGAAACAAGCTTCCCCATTATGCCAGACACAATGTAGACCAGGGCTGTCAAAACTCGGTCCTGGAGGGCCGGTGTCTGCAGAGTTTAGCTCCAACTTGCCTAAACACAACTGCATGAAAGTTTAAAGTATGCCTATTACGACCTTGATTAGCTAGTTCAGGTGTGTTTAATTGGGGTTGGAGCTAAACTCTGCAGTGAGAGCATGACATTTCTAGCTGCATCAATATCACTTGCATTTGACATGAACCACTGCGTTTTCACAGTCCTTCAGTCCACTCCAGCACTGACCAGCTCGTGTGTCATGCGCTTCGTCCCAGCAAAAATTTGCCCAGTTCTCCCCATGGAACCTCCCTACTTTTAAGCAGCCTACTTCTTATAATAAACCTCTCTTAAGTCCGTGACGCACCAGAAGTTTGCACAAAATCCACATAACAACTTCCTTGCTTTAAAGTTGCGAGTTTCCAGCTGAGGTACAAAGCAGCTAAGAAGATTGTGGGACCTTGCTTCGAATTTTGAGGGAATTGTTTCTTTGTGGCTTCAGGTTTTGCATTAAACAACAGCTTTGTATCTGGTTGGTGTCAGCTGTGCAAACTCTACTTTTGTCTTTGTGTCTTGAACTTGGATACTTGAGGATCTTCTAACTCATGCACAATTATATGGATCGGATTGAGTAAGTCATGCTGACCTGCCTTAGATTTCCAGTGGGACGCTTTCTATTTTCTCACTCTCTCTATGTTCCTGCTCCACTCTTTCGTTCTATTCTCTTTCTTCACATCTGAAGCTGCAGCAACTTTGCCTCTCGTCTGCAGTTGAAGGCATCTGGTCTACAGTTCTGGAAGTAGACTCCTTTTTAACGTTAAACTCCCCAAGGCAACCCAGTACGGAGATGTGGGCGACCTTGCCAAAGTTGACTCGAAGATGACGTGACCTGTAGTTTCTTTCTTCATCCATGCAACGTCATCGCTCCTCAAGTTGGCACTAATAAGCATCTCCTCATCTGGATACTGGAGATAATGGCTTTTCCGATTATCCTCTTCTACTCGCTGAATGGTTATTCCAGCTTTATGAAGACTCCTGCACGAAGATCAAGAACATCTTATCATTTTGTTTGAGACGTATCTTAATTTGAAGGAGAGATGGGGCGTGACAGGGGTTTCTCCAAGCCTTTTCGGTAAGAAAAACCTTCTAGGATCAAGGTGCGGAAACTGAGGTTTAATAAAAATTGAGAAATTGTAAGTCTTTATAATTTATGCAGTTTCACGCATTCGCTCTAGTTAGATCCTTCATCATCTGTATGTTACGCAGAGGTGCCAAATAGAATGAAGAAAATCGCATCTTATGCGGTGTTATATAGTATCGGAGAGTAGGATTGTGAACGCACCCTACTGTGACTATTCTTTTCCACTTGGTGTTTGTCTAATTGTTTTGCTGTCGGCGAGCTTGGCTTTCTTAATGAATTTTCAACATTTTATGTAATTTAAGATTGTTAAGAGAATGTTATCAGTTTGGAAATGAGTCATGGCATGCTTTTGTTAAGGTGAGTGAGGTCACATGTCCAGAGGAAATCGTGTGACGTGTGAAGAATTATCCGTTGTTAGCGATTTAACTCTTCGATCGTTGGGCAGGTTTACTTGCTCTGTGTTAATGTTGACACATACCTCTATTGTGAATAGTCTTTGCATTCCCACTTCATTCATTTAAGAAAGGTGGCCGGGTAGTCGTGTGTTGACCACCTCCGCACGGCCAGTCCGGAGACAATCAACGCGCTGCACTATTTTAGAAACGTGTGTTCCTGGCGACACACGACTCACCTTAACTTGAAAGTGTGTTGGTACCAGTGCGGAATTACTGAACATGTACAGCAGCAGACAGTATATGATGCAGCACAATTCCATTGGGATGGGAAAGGTATGGAGATTTTAGTCAGACCCCCCCCACCTCTCCAGGGAGACTAGTTGTATGGTGGATCTTGCTCGCGAGTCGAGAGTTTCACACGGAGAGAATGCATGTAATTGTTATAAGTAGAATCACTCCTGTCAGCGGTGGCAGGCTAGAACTACGAGTTATGTATATGAAAAAAGGATGTATGTGAAA
Source organism: Sinocyclocheilus anophthalmus (assembly GCA_018155175.1). NCBI lineage: Eukaryota > Metazoa > Chordata > Actinopteri > Cypriniformes > Cyprinidae > Sinocyclocheilus > Sinocyclocheilus anophthalmus. The sequence goes on along the minus strand of JADLZN010006210.1, from coordinate 12,426 downwards.
GTCTTGATCTATCGCTGATGATTGCCAACGTGGCAGAAGACTTGTAAAATAAATAATGGGCGGTTGAATTACCAGTAGCAGTATAGGTTGTTGCCGTTTTTAGGGGATTGTGAAAGATCATAAAGGTGATACCAGGGATGTTGGGCAATGAGATCTTAAGATGCAGAAAACGCAAAAGGGGCGATAGAAAGTGTCAGGGCTGGTATGATTTAAATTACATGCGTAAAAGGGCTGAGAAAGTAATTGTGATCAGAGACACGTACACAAAGTCAGACGCAGGAGTGCTGCTTGAATGGATAAGCACTTAAAGGAATATCAGTGGGTAATCAAAATTTGGTCGACTCAATCCTCCCAAAAAAAAGCAAGCGTGCTTTGAGTAAGTAACCATAAAATATAACTTATAATGACTAAAAAACATCTAAAGTGCTAATAATATAATCGCACCCTTAGTCCGTTATAACATATAACTCAGACACTTAAATTAAATTTATGTCTCTCCATGGATGCCATAAGCAGAAAGCCATACCTCTTTCGATTACAACTCAGGGTTAATGCGCTTCGGGCTGTTGTTTCTCCACCGTAAGCAGTTTCACACCCGCTCTCCCATTCTATACAGTATGTAAGGGGCGTAACATTTCCATCATATGCTTCTTGAGGTATTCAGCCAATCACAACATACTGGATAGCTTGGCCGATCAGAGCAAACCTCGCTTTTCAGAACGATGAGCTTTGTTAAAAATAAACGCGTTTCAAAAAGACGGGGCATAGAGAAGAAACAACAATGTACAGTATGTGTAAAATAATGTTTTTTAACCTTAAACCACAAACACACATTACACCAAATACACAAAATAATATTCTTTTTGCAGCATCATATGACCCCTTTAATGTCTCTGGATTATTATTAAAATATATTTATAATATTTATGTTTTGTATAATATTTATTACTAATATTGTCTTGTCTTGTCATGTAAATATTAATCCATTTTATTGTTTTATTTCAAGGACCTTTTGTTTTTGCACATTACACAGTTTTGCCACCAGGTTGGCTCGCCATTTTTTGACCAAAGTAAGATTTGTGTCCTGAAGCAAAAGCAGCTCTGAAGCAGAGTTTGAGATGATTGCAGCTGGAAGATTAACCCAGAACTGAAGCTCTTGAGCTGCTTCTGTGCTGTGCATCCCCTCATGATGCTGTGTGTTGCGACAGTGTCCTTCATGATGTATGGGTTCATTCCTTTTTATGGCATATCTTTAATTTTAGTCAAAAATAGTCTAGTGGGTAATATATACTATTTTGGTGATATATGATACATTTAAGGTCATATTTTTCACTCACAGATTGGGTTTGTAGAATATAATTGAATTTGCTTTTAAAGGATGGTGAAAATGAAAAATTCAGAGAGGGCTTGTATCACAGAGGGCTCTTTCACTTTAATCATTCATCCTCTCAGGACTTCAAAATGCCCATCAGACATCTTTCTGAAGTCACCTGCTTACCTGCTTAGCTTTTGAAGTTGATCAAACGGGATATTTTTACCCACCCCTCTTCACAGGACAGAAAACAAACGCTTCATTGCACCACATGAGCTTTTTTTTTCTTTCAGAGCAGATCACTAACATCTCCGTAATCCGGTGTAATTATAGCAGACTTTCTCATAGCTGTCCCTCCTCCTCCATTTGCCTTTGTGCGTCTCCATCCAGTGTTTCTCTCAGCAGGCTTGAGAGTATATTCACACACGCCTGAACAGTTTCTCCTCTGTGACTCCATCTGCTGTGTGTGTGCCATGTTTGTCAGGATCTTCATCCCTAAGAAGCACAGGCAGCGCTTTGATGAGATGGTCTCCCAGAGTTTGATCAGTCGCTTGAGGGGCCGAAGCTTCAGCGAGCACAGGAACAATCGGCTACGGCGCAGCCGGAGTGAAGACCACCCCGAACGGCTGCTGTCTGTGTCCACTCGAGCCAGCTCTGTGCCCCGGACTGCCAACGAGGAAGTGGTCATGCCTCCTGCCCGTGGTGTCCGCAAGACCACCTCACTCATCGCAGGCCATTCCAGCTCCTTCTCTACCCGCAGGTCAGTGGAAGTGTCACAATGGGAACATTTACACTCTTTTCTTGTCTGTTGTTTTTTCCTGCATTTGTTACTGATGTGGTAGAATTTTTTATTCCCTTTTGCTTTCCTATTTTGTCCTTTGATGTTATATAATTTCCTAATTCATATTTTTGTTCATATTTTGAGTGTCTTTAGTAGTCTACATCTACATTCTCAAGTTTTAGGTATTCCAATAAATTAGATGGGTAGATTTCAATACATATATAATTTTTTTTTAAATTTCTGTTTTTTATATTGTTTATGCTTTTATTAGTTACATTTTATTTTAAGGTGTCCCTGTTACAGTGTAATCATACAGTTAAGTACTGAGTAATATTAATGAACATGTAACGTAAAAGCACTGTTCGGGTTGATCAGGGTTAACCATGTAATGATTTAAATTTACTGTTATTTCTATTATAAAAATATGTAACGGCAAAAAGAAAAACTTTTAAAATAAAGTGTTACCTTTATTTTTTACTTAATTAGATTCATATAATCATAGTAGTAGGTGATCGATAGATAGATTAATTGATCAATTGATACATAAATTGATTGACTGATGCATTGATTTAAATAAATTCATCCCTTCTGGTTGGATTTCCAATTTCACAACTGCTGTAGGCTGTAAATGATGTAGATTTTATGCCACTGCAATATTTCACTTATTTTACAATTCATGTTATTTTTAGTCATGCTATTTGGCACCTGTGTATGTGTGACAGCGTAAATATGACACATCAAGATTCGTCCTCCTCATTATAGCCTATATCATGCTTTAAACGTCACTAGACTTGTGAACAGTATTTCAGAAGCATGAATTCATTCTCTGTTAAGCCTGTGTCCGATGCATAAATAGCAGAAGGTGGGAGGATGTGAAATCCTGTCAGTCATTAGTACAATACACACTTATTGATATGTCTCCAGGAATGCAGGTGTAGTTTCTTTTTAATAATGTAGGAAAACTGAAAGCGTGGCTTTATTGCACTGAAGAATTGGTAGCTGTTTGCATAAAGACAAGCATATACACATAGCTATTCTATAAGCATATGACTGCAGTGGAAGAAATTCAGAGCTTGTCTGACTACATTATTAACACTAACTATAGAGAACACAACAAACTGTATTAATTATATAAAATCTGTGACATTTTAGTTAAAATGTGGCACAAGACTTTTTGTCACTGTTCAGTAAAATTACACTCTTGTACTATGACAAAAACATGCATTATGCCACAGTTTTAATTTCTATGGATACTATATACATGTATGTAAATCTATTATATCTATATCATATAGATATTTTCCAATAATATAAAATGAATATTAGTTTAATAAACAACTATATTAGTTAATCTGCATTATATAAAGATTCAAGATGTTCTGCTTGACATCTATAGGTTGTATTCATATTTCACTAGGACAGTACGGGTGTACAAAGGGAACCAGAGTTTCGGGTTTACTCTGCGTGGCCATGCTCCAGTCTGGATTGACTCCGTAATACCAGGTATGAAATGAACCAAAATGGTCATGATTGTAAGTTAAGTGTCTTATTTCCATGTTGAAACATTTATTATTTAATTAAGATTGATTAATTAATTAATTTAGATTGTTGTTCTACAATATTATTCTCTTAGTATTTTCAGACATTGACTTTTGTTTTCATTAAGGGAAAGGTTTGTGTCTTGTGGTGCATTTATTTTAGTTGGCATCCTACAACAAAACAAGGCTATTTTAGAAAGATATATTTTGGACATGAAACAAGTGAAGGGGAGTGAATTATTAGACATATAACTGAAGCAGATGACGTGAATGCTAAAATCATGAAAGTTCTGTCATTTCTGACTCGTGGCGCCCATTAAAAAGTTAGGCTGAGAAACTGGCAGTGTGCAAGAACAGCAGGAGACGAGAGAGAGAGAGAGAGAGAGAGAAACAACAAGACACAACAGAAGACTCTCCACAGGCTGAGTCAGAGGGGCACAGGTGGTAGAGCTCTGTTTTTATCTAGCACAAATCCTTTTAGATTCACACTTTTCCCACATCCAGCCCTCAAAAGCTGAAAAGGGACATCCATTCTTGGGCAGGAAGTGACAAACACCCAAGCTTCTTCAGCGTCTTGACTTATATATCTCACGTCATTTCAAAGGGCATTTCATGAACACCGCTTAATCTCAGTTGGAGCCCATATGATCTGCTGTCAGTAGTTACTTTCTGCTTGGTTTGTTGCCATTCCCCTGCAGGCAGCCCTGCTGAGAAGGCGGGTCTCAAACCTGGAGATCGCATCCTGTTTCTCAATGGGTTGGACATGAGGTGAGGCTTGGGTTGCATTGGAATACGTTGTTTTATCCTAATGTGGGACTGAAATAAAGTTTAAAGCAAGCAACACTATTATGTATATGGGTTCTTCATGCTCATAATCTTATAAAGCCCAGCGCACACTGTGCGATTTTTGGCCCGGATTTGGTCGTCTGAGACAAATCTTGAAAATCATAAAAGATTCCTATAATCCTAGGCTAAAATCTGAAGTTTTTGATCGCTGGTTTGACATGTTCACTGACAGCCGATAAATGGCCGTTGTGATCAAATTTTACCTCTGATGAAGTTCTGGCAGTGTCAGAAGATTTGCGGCACAGTCCTGCAGTGTCAAACTGTCTTAGGTTTTAAGACAAGCCCTGATCAAAATTATGATAGAGATTTCTTCATAAGTTGCCATAAACGCAAGTTGTCCCGTACTCACTCCGGAATTCCTTTGATGTGTTGCCTTTCTGTGAATAAACAGGGTGCGCTCCTTTTTCATGTGAGTGTGTAGTGCTGCTTACTCTATTCTTCATAAATATGCCAGTATTGCCGTTATAGGCGGAGTTTCACTTTTATGATTGGGTGGGGCACCGTCTGGCAGACGAGCCACGAGCACTTTTTTATATGTTCTACATTTCATATATTTATATAACATATATTCGACATTAAAAATACATTTAAAAAAAACAGAAAAAAATACCCAATGCAGAAAAGCTGCCTCTTTTTCTGAACTGTGCAGATGACCACTATCTATCTTCCTTCTCTTCTGATCAATTTTCAGTCAAATCGTTCTCTGTGTGAAGTAAGAAAGATCTGAGAATCTGTCCTGTGCCACTGAAGATCGGAGCCAGATTCTCCTCATAACTGAGAAACTTATTTCTGATGTAGCCGAACCAATGGGCCGCGTGAGTGCAAACTGCAATAGTCTGAAAAAGTTTGGATATTTGTCCTTCCGTAGCCTACTTCATCTTTAAGTTTCTCAAGACAGAGTAATCGCGATGCGATCGCACATTTCACAAGATCCACTTCAGCTGTCACAAGCCGAGGGTGAATCTTAAAGCTTGCGTGCTTAAACTGAATACTGCATCACACGCCACACTCAAAGCCATCGCTTCAAATCGCCTGTCCAATTCAGCCAGAAATTACTCAGTCCACCACATTTTTATTAGCGGGTTTATAAAAAAACAACAAATATTTATTAACTTGCTAAAGCGGGAAAATAATGAAAAGAGAGTCCTCTCAAGTTGAGAATCATTTACGACTTGCAAGGATATGGGGCTTTAATAATTAATTTAGCCCAAAACATACTTATTCTTACCACTAAAATAATAAGATAATACAAATAAAATGAGAAAATATTAATTATTTAATTTTTATATTTTATTCATAGCTCAGACAAAATCATTATTGGCTCTCTTCTGGGGGGGCAGAGCCCCTCCTAAACTCCGCCTATGATCGCCATTCATATACTTTTCATGATAGCCAACATTACAGCCCTGCGTGCAATGCAGCTCGCAATCACTGAACGTGTATGGGTTGATAAGGTAAAACTCTGGTCAAGTTTTCTTGTGGTCATCCGTTTTTAACGCATCTTGACTGTCGTACAGTCTGACATTAATGACAACTGAGATCCCACAGTGTGACATGATCATCATGCTCATACAGTCTGACAATCAACAATCATGAAGGACTATTAAAAATAGCACAGTGTGTGCCCGGCTTAAGTCTGTGTATACTTTGTATTTTTGTACATCCCCTCAGGAGCTGTTCACATGAGAAGGTGGTGTCCATGCTGCAGGGGAGTGGGGCAATGCCCAGCTTGGTGGTTGAAGATGGCCCGCCGGCCTTCACCATGACCGAACCTGAACAGGTGGAGGTTTCTCCACGCTCCCGTGCTCCTGTGCTTAGCTCCCTTCAGTGGGTCGCCGAGATCTTGCCTCCTAGTATCCGCGTACAGGGTCGCACCTTCAGCCAGCAGCTTGAGCACCTTCTCACTCTCCAAGAGAGATACACCATCTGCAAGGCCCTGGAGGCCTTCTTCCAGCACAGGTGAAGGACACACCCATATTTTAGTGAAAGAAAGAAAGGGTATTCTAAGATGGGTATTCTAAGATGGAAATATCTCCATTGCTTCTCTGAGAACATTCCTGAACTTTGTATGCAACCTGATTTGATTCGTTTTTCTTCTGTGCCATTAGAAATGTAGACACTTTGATTGTGGACGTCTTCCCTGTGTTGGATACCCCAGCAAAACAGGTGATTTGGCAGTTCATTTACCAGCTGCTGACCTACGAGGAGCAGGAACACTGCCAGAACAAGATCTCCCGATTCCTTGGCTATAAAGTTACACGTGAGCCCTTCAGTCTGTATAGAGTATAAGTACATACATGTATGCATGCATGTATTTATTACTGGTAGTGCCAACAGCAGAACCTGAACCTCCAGCCCATGAGCCTCATAGGCGCAGCAGCTCCATGAAGGTGACAGGAACCACTTACAGGAGCAATGTGAGGGGACACAGCTCAGATGATCTGGTTATTGGCACTCACTTGGGCATGGGTAAACTGTTTTCAAACACTATGTTGTGTTACACATTATAACGTAGGACAGCAGTTTTCAATTTTGATGCCATTGATATCTTACTGTTATAAAACTAGGGCTGCCTATAGTCAAAAATGTGGTAATCTCATATTGTCCGACTAGCATCACAAAGTGTGTTTTAAAAAATTACTGTTAAACGTATAACTTCAACAGTCCTCATACATTTAGCAAAATTCAAATTTTCCACCAGCCACCTAGCACCTGGAAGTCTGCAGACTCCAGTTTAACAACCACTGGCATGCAAGCATACACTGGCATACACATGTTTAGCTACCTATATATGTAGGGAAATTGTGTCAACTTTCACACCTAGTATTACGTATCATGAAAACAGCATTGTAGGAAGTGGGAGCTTATGTACCATCATTTAAAAACTGCAGCTTTCTTAGCAAATTGAAATGAGAGTTGATGGGCTATTTTCTTACTTCATGAGGGATTTGCAATGAGCCAATGGAGGCAGCACCTATGAGACTGACTCCTGGAGAGAGACAATCAGGGGATGGAACATCCTTACCAGAGACGCCCAACAATCTGACTAATGTGAGCACTCTTCTTTGATTTTACAGGTTTACAAACATTGAAATACTTGAGTAAGTGCACTGTTTTTATATTAACAACCTAGTCCCTGTGCTCTATCTAGCTGTCAGCTGTGTATGCTGAGCTGGAGAATGTCTATGCTGGGAAGAGATCCAAATCCCTGAAGAGTCGTCCTCCTCCAACTCCTGAAACTCTGGTTAACGTAGACTACTTCCCGCACGCTTCCTCACAGTCCATCAGAGCACACTCTTCCTCTCCATCAGTTCGGGCCACTTCAGGTACAGTCAGTGTACTTCTAAGTTTTTTATTGGCATTGTAACTTGTGAATTCTAGAAAATCCTTGTCATCTCTTTGTGTAATAGGTAGGAATTTCATCCGAGGCAGAGCCTTTTATCTCCTTAACCTTTGCTTTCCCATTTTCATCTCTCAGGTAGCCGCAAATCTGCATCAGCACAGCCTGTGGCGCCACCTCCACCACCGCCACCACCTCCTCCACAGCCTGACTCTTGGATGCAGGAGCCTCCACTGAGTCCCCAGTGCCCCTGCTACCCTCCAGGTCTTCCCTCTCAAACCAGTGCTGAGTCCAACCCATACATAAGTTTAGACAGCCCACCTCTCTCTCCACCCTCTCCTCCGGACTACCCACCTAGTCCACCCATTCGGAAGAAGCGCTACACCTTCTCACGTCCACCTCGTACCCCTGACACAGATTTGTTCATGGAGGCTCTGAGTGAGCAGCTGGGACAGCAGTTATCTGTGGAAGACTTCCTGTCACCAGAGAATGACTATGAAGAGGTTTGTATATTAGAATGGTTAATTGACTTGATATTTGATACAAGATCAATGGCTAATCTTCAATGGTCTATTGCAAAAACTCAATGCTATTTGTATATTTTACTTCAAAATAACACCAGGATATTCTCCAGATGACATTCCAGAATGAGGATGAGGAAGAGGATGAGGAGGAGGATGAGGAGGAGGAGAGGAGAGGGAGAGGGAGGGTCCGTTACATGCTCACGAGCTAAGCAGTCCAAGCGGAAGAACATAGTAGCAGCGAGGATGCCACCCGCCTCTCTACTAATCTCCAGTCAGAGCACACTCCTCAACCCCTCGGACTCCTCCTCCCCCTCCCCCTGTCCAATTTAATGACCCCCCTCCACCTGCTAGATTCACTCCTGACCATGCACCCCGACAGTTGACCTTCCGTCGCCACCCGGGACCTCCTCCCCCACCTCCGCCAAGAGCTAACCCCCCTCCAAAAAGACAATCCATTCACAAGGTGTTGCCCACACGTGATGAGCTGATGACCCAGCACCAAGTCCTTCAGGAGCACCACTCACTTCCAGTTCAACCAACAGCCAGCCACCCTCAGCAATCTCAGCAGCAGATGCATCAATCTCTGCCCCCTATGCCCTCTCCAGAAATAAACCAGTCACCCATCCCCAGTCATGCAATCTACGAGATGCACCATCAGGTTCATCCAGCTCACCAGGTTCACCAACACCACCAGGTGCAACAGGATCACCAGATGCATCCAATCCATAAAAATAAACCAAGTCACCAATCTCAGTCTATTAAAGTGCACCAAAGCCACCACTCACACCAGACTATTCAGACTCAACTATCTAGCTCCATGGATAGGCTTGATAGAATTGAAAGAAAGGAATGCTCGGATAGGCATATCTATGGCATGCAGTCCCAGCCCTTGCATCCAGATCAACAAGTACACCATGCTTATCAGATGCATCAGAGTCATCAGGCTCACCTCTCAAGCTCCATGGATAGACTTGACCGATTGGAGCAGATCCAGCGTTTGGAACGCTTTGAGCATATGGAGCGAATTGAAAGACTGGAGAGGGTGGACAGACAAATGCACCGGGCACACATGGCTCAAGCAGTTTCTCAAGCTATTCAACCATCTCCGCAACAGTACCACCACCAGAGCACCAAGACCTCTGCCAACCCGACACTTCACCAGATTGACACATACACCCGGTTCAGCCAACAGTCAGTCCTCTTACCACCCAGATCCCCCCCCCCCCCCCCCCCACGCGCCCCCCCACCAACCTCACCAGACCCAACAGATTCTGTCAACCTTCCAGCCTCATACTTCACAACAGCAGCAACAGCAGCTTCAGCAGATGCAGCAGAAACAACAACAACTTCAACAGCAGCTTCAGCAACAGCAGTATCAGCAGCAGCAAGCTCAGAAGATTCAGCAGCAGCAACAGCATCGCTCAACCCCACAGATTCCCCCCATTACACAGGCCAGACAGAGCCCTCAACCCATGTATCACGAACATCGTCACTACCATCACAGCCACCATGAGGCCCAGTCCCAAACGCAACCACCAAGTACACCCCAACCTCAAACTCACCACCCCACTGATGGGCCCACTGTGGAGCCACCTCCTCCTCCACCTTTACCCCCACCTTGCATGCCTCCTCCGCTTCCAAAGGCCTCACCACAAAAAACAGACTCCAGTCATATGAGTGTAAAGCGGCTACGATGGGAACAAGTGGAAAATTCTGAGGGAACCATTTGGGGACAGGTACGAAGTTTCAGCCTAATAAGCTGAATCTTTGTGTGAAATGCTTGTCTTAAATCGTTATGAGATTGGCTCAGTCCGTTAGAATGAAGAATGTAAGGACAGATGTGGTTTCTCACTGCAGTTGGAAGAAGATTCTGATTATGACAAGCTGAGTGACATGGTGAAATACCTAGACTTGGAGCTTCATTTTGGGACCCAAAAGAGCCCTGGTGAGTACAATGTGAGAAAAGTAATATGTATAACTAATTTCCAAGAGAACAAAAAAGCTGTTGACAATCTGAAAAGGGAGTTGCTTTTCATATCTTTCAAAGAGAGAGATACACTGTGGTCCATAGGTAGTAGTCAGCATTTGTTGCTTGTAAAGTGTGCCAAACTCCATTTCTGTGTCTTCTAATACTTAAAAGCACCAAGAAGTTCATAATTGAATGTGAGAAAAAGAGCAACACCTGTGAATCTGCTTAGAACTGGCTGTCCTCCAAATCGGAGTATTCGGACAAGAAGAGCCATAGTAAAAGAGGACACCAAGATGCCTACGGCAGCTCTAAAGGAGTCAACTGAGATAACAATAGCCTGCACATTTCATAAATCTAGCACAGATTAAAGGGTTGCAAGAAGAAAGTTGGGGGAACTCTCACCTTGGGATAACATCTTTATAGCACATCATATAGAAAGACACAAGATGTAGAGAAATGTTCTATGGTCTCATGAGATGGAAATTAAACTATTGGGTTAATGACCTTTAATATAAAGATTTAGATTTTTTTATTAATCTAAACCCTGTACATAAATATCCAGAATAAATTATTGTCTTATAAGTCATGCCTTTAATATTTTAGGCACTGGAGCTGCTCTCAAGTTATGTCAAAAAAGATGAACACCACCACAATGTGGTAATTGGCAGTAGGAAACCTCTTCCCAAACTTTCTGACTTGCAGTGTGTCTATTTATAATGGTGAAAGCAAAATGTTATTGGTCATGAAGTTTTAATTGCCAATATTTGCAATTCAGTATGAAGGTCTGGCTACGCAAGGGACTAACGGCGTATGCTTTCTGGCAAGCTTTACCAATGTCACATGATATTCAGAATCTTTTTTTTTTCTTTACATTATAAAAGGCTTATTTAGTGCTTAAGAAACATTTGAAATCAGTTGTTCCTTTTTATTCTTGAAAATATATTCTTGAAAATATTTTTTATAGAAACTGTGGTACATTTTCGAAATTCTTTGATCAATAGAATGTTCAAAACAGAATTTATACGATTTTGTTTTTGTACATACAAGTTTTTACTGCTACTACTTTTGATCAATCAATTAAAAAATTTAAATACAAATAGATCCATATGAATCACTCTCCAAAGAGATTAAGACAGATTCATAAATCAGATTTTTGTCAGATCTGCAATTAGTTTCTTCCCTTTTATATACTTACACATATATTTTTTTGTATTTGAAAATATGGATTTCATTGTAATTTAACACTATAGTGTGGGAATGATTTGTGAAAAAAGAAGCATGTATGTTTGGTTATTATTAAATGGGTACTAAAAAATGATGAAATTAAAAAAGTTAATCACTAAACTGATTAATAAAACAGGAAAAAATATTAAAGGGGTTGGGCTTACTTGGTTGTACTTTATAAGCCCAGTTTTCACTTTTTATGTTTCTAATAAAAATGTAAACAAAATATATTTTGTCTTTTTATGACAAAACATATCATAAGCTTTTAGATGTGAGATTAACCTTGATTTAATACAAATTTGAAGGCTATTCACGTAATAAGTCTACACTCAACCCCTGTACATTCTGTTTTTAACACTGTTTAACATGTGTGTGTCTGAAGTGCTTTGAGTGTGAAGTGCTACTCTGTTCTTTGATAAGAATGCAAGAGCATGAGTACAATTTTAGACCCCAATATCAGTGCTACATGGTGATTACAAAATGATATTATCTCTTAATTAGTTTAAAACATTTAAATATATGCATGCAACATAGATAGTATGGTAATGTAGAACCCATTGCAAATAGTGTAATTACCATGGCATTTCCATCTAATACCATCAGAATGCCATGGTGCCATCACAAACCATACTTTCCAAAACAGTACGCAGGCCTAATGTATAAACCACAATATTCTATTTTGAAGTATCTGCGAAGACATCAAAGCCGAGTCTCCAAGAAAACAAATTAGTACAATATGTACAAGTCCTCATATCAGTGTTTATGATGAAGGGTGTGTGTGGTTGCAGAACTGTTTTGGGATCAAAGCGATACTTGGTATTTTATTAGTGTAAAATAACTGGGTGGGTCTTCACCTCAAGACATGACGTGTGTGTTTGTTAGTCTTTCCGGC
>JADLZN010006209.1:0-69946 GCA_018155175.1 Sinocyclocheilus anophthalmus | reverse complement strand
AAGTATTTATTAGGTAATATGCCAATCAAACTGTAACCTCATCCCATGTGATTCACTTAGCTGTTTACCTGTGGAATGGCTTTAAAGCCTTGGTGGCTCATTAGGTTTGATGAAAGTAATTAACACTGCCATTAATTATTAAAACAGACCCTCTATTTAGCCTTTTAATTGGTAATAAACATGTTTGTTTGGAAAGCAATCAGTGTGACTGAGGCATTAGCTAAGTGCCAACTGTTAACAAGGGAAAGACTGAACAAATGACATGTTGTAATGACCTGTGAGCTGTAATGAGGTCTACTGTGAAAACAGCTTACAAACACTGAGGATAAGTCCCAAAAGACAGTGTTTCACTTGTACCTGCTTTTTCTTCTGTCACAGAAGATGTTGCTTTTGTACAGCTGACCTTTGAAAAAGCTTTCATCCAACATGTCTGGTTCAGCTTAGTGATGTTTGTGAATCAATTTTTCTGTTTAACTAGTTCTGTTTAACAAATCGGTCTGAATTGTCTGCAAAGTTCACGGCTTGAGTCAGCACTGATCTACAAGTTTCTCAAAAATAACTTTTGGACATAGTAGTTACTCTGACATGAAGCAAGCCAATATCCTGGACTGTATAATCCTATAATGCCAGTTTTTGCCAACTCTTTTTAGCAGCACTGAACTGATAACAAGTCACTAAAAGTGGGTAAAATGAAATAAACTTTTATTTATAGGCACCTTTTTAGGCACTCAAGGACACTTTACAGCAAAATCAATAAAATACAATCAATACAAAAACACAAACATACAAATCAAGCAATCAAAATCAATAAAATACAAACAAATATGTTTTAATCAGAGTTTTAACCTGGGAAATAGAATCCAGCAGGCGATATGCATGGTAAAAAAATAATTAAAAAATCCATAATTTTGGTGCTGCACAACTAAAGGCCCTAACACCAAAATAACTTATCCTGAAATTAACTGTAATCGGTGACGTTGTTTTTCAGGAACACCAAAAAAAAAAAGAGAGAGTTACAATTATCAATCCAAGATGTTACCAAAGCAAGAATGAGGCCTTCAGTGCTATGCTAAGAAAGTGGTGACCAGAGTCTAGCAATGTTACATAAATTAAAAAATGCAGTACATCAAATATTATTAAAATGAGAATCAAAAGAAATCAAACCATAAAATACAAAACCAAGACTTTTCACTTGGGTGGAAATATTAACTGGGCAGTTTTGCTGGTATTAAGCTTTAAGAAATTCTTAGTCATCCATATGTTAACATCCTGCAAACATTTAGTAAGTTTGAAAGGGGGATGGGAAAGATTGGGTTTTGTAGATATGTACAATGTGTATCATCGGCACAAAAATTAAATTTACCTAATGAAATTGCACCAATAGCAAACAACATTGATCAAATGATTCAAACAACTCCTGATGGATTCATAATGAGATGAGCTGAAAATTTTAACTACTTGCAGAAGATTATGGTTTGCAAAATTCTAACACCATGTGTACACTGGAAGCACCAAAGCCAACATTCCAAATCCATTTGTCCTGTTGTCAGAAGTAACACAGGCAGATGGAGTATTTGTAGCTGGTGTTGTCTGTGTTATGTGTTTTTGTTGGAATAAATAGACAGACATTAACTGACTGGTCGACTCTTCATTTAATTTGATGAGATAAAACAGTCTTTTATAATGTATGATTTCGCCCTTTTACATTTCTCTCCCATGCAGACACAATGCAGAAAATGGACAGAGAGGAAACATTCAAGCAATAAAATTAAAGATGAACAAACTGAATGCCAAAAAACACCTGATAAGATAAAACATTCTTTTACAATTCTGTAAAGTAAATGTTATATGTTATGCAATTACCATGTGCTTCAAGTTTATTGATGACAGCTAATCACAATCTTAATTAAAGTTAATCTCTGGCTCTGGAACCAAACTCCTAGATGGGGGTTGGACTCTCTTCTTCTCTGGAGTCGATCAGTCTGAGAGGTGCTTGAACTGGAACTTGAACTTGAGTGGGGGGTGGGAATACTCACAAGTCCCCGACTCTGTGCCACTGTGTTGGAGTTTTGCCCGATAGATGAGAGGGTCATGTCGTCGTTCTGTGTTTACGCGCCAAACTACAGTTCAGAGTGTCCAGCCTTCTTGTAGGTCCTGGGTCCAGAGTTACCACCTGGGGACTCCATAGTTCTGCTGGGTGACTTTAATGTTCATGTTGGGGACGAAGCCTGGAGGGGGGTAATTGGAGGAATGGCCTGCCTGCTCTGAACCCGAGAGGTGTTTTATTATTGGAGTTATGTGCTCAGCATGGATTGGCCATAACAAACACCATGTTTGAACATAAGGTGGTTCAAAAGTGTAAACATAAGTGTACTTGGTACCAGACCACCTTAGGCCAAAGATCTTTGAAAGACTTGTAGTTGTATCATCGAACCTGTGGCCATATACTCTGGACACTCAGATAAAGAGAGGAGCTGAGTTGTCACCTGATCACCACCGGGTGATGAGTTGGTTAAAATGCCAGGGGAGGCTGCCAGACAGACCTGGGAAACCCAAACAAATAGTGAGGAATATTTTCACCTCCCACCTCTGGAGAAGCTTTTCCTTACTTCCGGGGGAGGCTGAGGAAATGGACTCCGTGTGGGCCCTGTTCAAAGCCTCCATTGAGGAAGCGACTGCTTCAAGCTGTGGCTGGAAGGTTGTTGATGTATGTCGTGGC
This sequence comes from Sinocyclocheilus anophthalmus, assembly GCA_018155175.1. Classification (NCBI taxonomy): domain Eukaryota; kingdom Metazoa; phylum Chordata; class Actinopteri; order Cypriniformes; family Cyprinidae; genus Sinocyclocheilus; species Sinocyclocheilus anophthalmus. The sequence continues at coordinate 67,227 of JADLZN010006209.1, read as the reverse complement.
GGCAACCTAAGAACACGCTGGTAGACTCGTGGAGAGGGAGGCCATTAGGCACAAGAAAGAGCCCTTTAGAGTCTGACTGGCTTGTGGGTCTCTCAATTCTGCCGAAAGTTATCAGCAGGCTAGATGGATTACATTTACAGTGGTCAGAGAAGCAAAAACTCAGGTGTGGGGGGAGACTGGAGAAGCCATGGAGAAGGACTTTTGGTCGGCCTCAAAGAGGTTCTGGCAAACCATCAAACGGCTAATGCGGGGAAAGCATGGACTGGTCCAGGCTATTGCAAGTCGGGATGGGACTTGCTGACCTTGCCAGGCAATGTAGTTTGGAGGTAGAAGGAACACTTTGAGGATCTCCTGAACTCAGAAGACATGCCCTCACATGTTGAGGCAGGGTTGGATGACTTAGGGCCAATTTTGCTGGTGGAAGTAACTGAGGTAGACAAAAAGCTCAGAAGTAGCAATGCACAACGGGTGGATAAGATTCACTCTGAGATGCTGAAGGCCCTGGATGAATTTGGTCTCTCTTGGTTGACATGCTTGTTCAACATCACGTGGGAATCTGGGACAGTGCCTGTTGATTGGCAGACAGGTGTGGTGTTTCCCATTTTTAAAAAAAGAATGACCAGAGAATGTGTTCCAATTATAGAGGAATCACACTTCTCAGCCTGCCTGGAAAAGCCTATGCCAGAGGACTGGAAAGGAGAATCCGACCAATTGTCGAAACTCAGCTGGAGGAGGAACAATGTGGATTCTGTGGAACAGTAAACCAGCTTTTTGCCCTGGCAAGAGTCCTGGAGGGGCATGGGAGTTTCCTTTTTTTAGTCTACATGTGTTTTGTAGATTTGGAGAAGGCTTATGACCGGGGGTGCTTCAGGAGTATGTGGTTCCAGGTTCACTAATGCATGCTATCCGGTCTGAAAGCTGTGTTCGTGTCCTCAGCAGTAAGCCAAGATTGTTGCCAGTGAGTGCTGGACTCCTGACTGACCCTTGTCATCCATCCTGTTTTTGATATTCATGGACAGGTTCCACTTCGGGGGTCTTAGAATGGCATCGCTGTTTTTTGCAGATGATGTTGTCCTGATGGCTTCATCGGGCTGTGACCTTCAGCACTTACTTGGGTAATTTGCGGCCAAGTATGAAGCGACAGGACTGAGGGTCAGCACCTCCACATCTGAGGCCTCAGCCAAAAAAAGGTAAATTACTCACTCTGGGTAGAGAGTGAGTTGAGAGTAAGTTGCTTCCCCAAGTAGAGGAGTTCAAGTACCTCGGGGTCTTGTTCACAAGTGAGGGTAGGCTGGAGCATGAGATCGCTGACAGGCAGATCGGTGCAGTGGCAGTAGTACCGTCTGTTATACCATTGTGTTTGTAGAGAGAGCTAAGACTAAAGGTGAAGTTCCTCAATTTAACAATTGATTTATGTTGCAACCCTCACCTATGGTCATGAGCTTTGGGTAATGACCGAAAGAATGAAATTGTGGGTACAAGCAGCTGAAATAAGTTTTCTCCGCAGGGTGTCTGGGCTACCCCTGAGGGACAGGGTGCAAAGCTCGGACAACCAGGAGTGGCTCGGCATAGAGCCACTGCTCCTCCGTGTTGAAAGGAGCCTGTTGAGGAGATTGGGGATCTGGTTAGTATGCCTTCTGGTGGAGGTGTTACGGGCATGTCCATCTGGGTAGAGAGCCCAGGGCAGATCCAGGACACACTGGAGGGACTATATCTTTCAGCTGGCCTGGGAATGTCTTGGGATCCCCCAGGATGAGCTAGAGGAAGCAGCCAGGGAAAAGGATATATGGGTGTCCTTACTTACCCTGCTGCCACCGCGACCTGGGCCTGGATAAGTGGTGGAAAATGGATGGATGGATGATAATCTATAGTAATATTAAGTAAAGACATTTAGCCCATGCAAAAGACAGAGAAAAAACATGGTTATTTTCTACAACAGTTTTAATGCCTGAATTTTACTAGAAGTATTTTTTTTCCTTTTGTGTCACAGTATATAAAGCTATACCAGTGTTTCCCAACCAGGGTGCCCCATGTAAAAACGCGTCAATTTTTACAAAGCTCAACGGTCTGAAAAAGCAGAGGTGTGCTGTGATTGGCCAGCTATAAAGTGTGTTGTGATTGGCCGAATACCTAAAGCATGAGACGGAAATGTTATGCCCCTCACAATACTGTTGATGCCGTCTCCCGGAGCGACAAGACAAAAAAAAACATTAAAACCCATTATAAACGAAGCATTCGTTGCATCCAGTGGGGGACATAATTACGGACTTATGGAAGTATATCGTCTTTTTTCCTCCTACGTTGGTTGGCATGCGCGCAGCCTAACTTTCATAAAACCATGTCTGTATTTGTGATAGGAGAAATGACAAACAACAAGCGCTAACTCTACACTGCTCAAAACTCACGTTAGAATCATCAGTGGAAAATCCTTTAAAAATGAAAACATACTTACAGACTGTGAGTCAGAATTATTTGTCAGAACACTGGTATTGTAGTCTACTCTCCCAGGATCAGAAACAGTCCTCCATAAAATGCACTGCACACCTCTGAATATTTGGGTTGAACTATTCTGAAACAGTGTTGTAAATACAACTTAACAAATGATTTCTAGTCGTGTCCTCTTTTAGAAGGCCAAACAAAATAGTTTAGGCTTTACAAAACATATATTCTTCACAACATGGTGGCGGAGGTGGCAGCAACAATAAAGTTAAGCCTTCCTTCTTTGCTTGAACATTTGGGTGGTGTTATGCAAACCTTCCCACAAAGTGACGTAGACATGTGTGGGCGTGTTTAAACGAGGCGTTTTAGGAGGGTGTGGACCAGTCTTAACTTTTTATAAAGAATATCTCTTAGGATTTTAGACTTTAGTCTTTGCAACTTCACAGACCTTCTTTATGCACCAAGTGCTTGTAACACTCCAAATAGAAGAAAGGGAAAAACTTGAAAATTTGATCATGACACTGAACATTGGCATGACGTCAAAACAAAAGAAACCACATACATTCTTCAACCAAAAGGCAAAACCATGAGGTTCTATGAAACCTGGCCCCTTATCATGAAGAATGTGCACATTCCCAGGACATGTGTGTCCGCCCTGCGGTTTGTATATTGCCTTTTGTATTGTTTATACGTTTTACTGCCGCCGTATGAAGAATTATTACATTAAGTAGCGGTAGTTGTTTGAATATCAAAAAGTACCCCTTGGTGTAGTAACCCTCCATTGGTTTAGACCACTCCTCATGGAACCCCTGCACCAAGCACTATGGTACCCTTTTAACTAAGTTAAACAGAGGTTTAGTATAAGCTGTAGTCCACTTTGTAAAAAGGCGCTGATTTTTCCCTCAGGTGGTTAACTACCTGCTTTTCCATAGCTTCATTCTCTGGTTTCTAACGGTTTCATTCATTCACTTATACCCCCCCCCCCCCCCTTTTTTTTTTTTGCGGTATATGCTCTACTGCAGGTGAGTTATTTTCCATGGCCACAAAAAAATCATTTCTTAAGAGTTTATATGAAATTACACTGAATGTTCGCCGGACGAACATATTAGTTGATTGCAATATTAATTCTGCTACAGGAGTCAAGTCAAAGTCTGCTTTATTGTCAATTCTTCCATATGTACAGTACATACACACAGAGAATTGAAATTGTGTTAATCTCAGACCCTTGGTGCATACAGTTAACACTAAACACTAACCCCCCCCCCACCCAGGTAGAACTGGAAAAATACAGATAAATACAATTTAAATATACAAACCCAATTCCAAAAAAAAGTTGGGACACTGTACAAATTAAAAAAGGAATGGAATAATTTACAAAACTCATAAACTTATATTTTATTCACAAAAGAATATAAATAACATATCAAATGTTGAAAGTGAGAAATTTTGAAATGTCATGCCAAATATTGGCTCATTTTGGATTTAATGAGAGCTACACATTCCAAAAAAGTTGGGACAGGTAGAAATAAGAGGCCGGAAAAGTTAAATGTAAATATAAGGAACAGCTGGAGGACCAATATGCAACTTATTAGGTCAATTGGCAACAAAAGAGCCTCTCAGAGTGGCAGTGTCACTCAGAAGTCAAGATGGGCAGAGGATAACCAATTCCCCCAATGCTGCGGCGAAAAAGAGTGGAGCAATATCAGAAAGGAGTTTCTCAGAGAAAAATGGCAAAGAGTTTGAAGTTATCATCATCAACAGTGCATAATATCATCCAAAGATTAAGAGAATCTGGAACAATCTCTTTGCGTAAGGGTCAAGGCCGGAAAACCATACTGGATGCCCGTGTTCTTCGGGCCCTTAGACGGCACTGCATAAATTCAGGAATGCTACTGTAATGGAAATCATAACATGGGCTCAGGAATACTTCCAGAGAACATTGTCGGTGAACACAATCCACCTTGCCATTCGCTGTTGCCGGCTAGAACTCTATAGGTCAAAAATGAAGCCATATCTAAACATGATCCAGAGGCGCAGGTGTTTTCTCTGGGCCAAGGGTCATTTAAAATGGACTGTGGAAAACTTTTCTGTGGTCAGACGAATCAAAATTTGATGTTCTTTTTGGAAAACTGGGACACCATTTCATCCGGACTAAAGAGTACAAGGACATCCCAAGTTGTTATCAGCGCTCAGTTCTGAAGCCTGCATCTCTGATGGTATGGGTTTTGCATGAGTGCGTGTGGCATGGGCATCTTACACATCTGGAAAGGCACCATCATTGCTGAAAGGTATATCCAAGTTCTAGTACAACATATGCTCCCATCCAGACGTTATCTCTTTCAGGGAAGACCTTGCATTTTTCAACATGACAATGCCAGACCACATACTGCATCAATTACAAAATCATGGCTGCGTAGAAGAAGGATCCAGGAACTGAAATGGCCAGCCTGCAGTCCAGAACTTTCACCCATAGAAAACATTTGGCGCATCATAAAGAGGAAAATGCGACAAAGAAGACCTAAGACAGTAGAGCAACTAGAAGCCTGTATTAGACAAAAATGGGACAACATTCCTATTCCTAAACTTGAGGAACTTGTCTCCTCAGTCCCCAAACGTTGAAGACTGTTATAAAGAGAGGGGGATGCAACACAGTGTTAAACTGCCTGTGTCCAACTTGTGTAGATGTGTGTTGATGCATGAAATTTAAAAATCAAACTGATGTTTCCTAAAATGGGATACATTTTCTCCGTTTCAAACATTGATATGTCTCTATGTTGTTTTCGAATACAATATTGAAATTTGAAAAACTCCACAGCATTGCATCTGATTTATTCACAATTTACAGTCTTCCCAAACTTTTTGTGAAATCGGGTTTTTGACATAAAATTACAAAAAACTATACAAACAGGGACATTGTAAAAAAAAGATAGATAAAGGGCACAAGGCCACATGGGACAGATAGATGCACTACATTTACTACTGGCAGCTGATATAAATAATCAATAATTGTAATTAAAAAATATTTTCCTTTAGAGATAATTTGCTACAGGCCTTTAAAAAAACACTCACACACAATATTATCTTTAAATCTAATATTTTATCATTTTGTTGTCTGAATCATCCCAAATGATGAAATTAGTATTCAGATCATAGAAACATCTGCACTGATGACATATGACTGTCTGTCAACAAAATAAGGCTCAGCCCATCTAAATCTCTATAAAAACAGCACAAAGAGAGGAGAGTTAGGAGGTTCACTCTATTTGCCTTGAGGTACATCACAAATTACACCTTCTGACTTTGAATTTTTTATGGCTTATTTTTGCTGTCAAGATGAACTTAACCGAAAACAACAATTTGAGCAGCACATTTAATTTGAAATCAATTAATGAGAAGCCTTTGGTGGTGCAGGTACTGGTGGGGATTCTTCTGTATGTAAACGGACTGATGATTTTCACCTTTTTGAAGAAGGAGACCTTCAGGGAAACACGCTACATTCTGTTTGCTCAGACTCTTTTTGCTGACTCTGCTCTTATGCTGTTGACTGATTTAACCCTCATGGGGTCGTTTTACCAGTACCCTGTGCATATAATTCCTTGTTATATCTTCTGTACATTTATGTTTTTGCTCTATATTTGTTCACCCATGACTCTTGTAGCCATGTGTTTGGAGCGCTATGTAGCCATATGTATGCCTTTAAGACATTCCAGTATCTCCACCCCTAAAAACACCTTCATTGGGCTTCTTGTCATATGGAGTGTCAGTTTTGTCATTCCATTGTTTGTTTTAATAGCCTCTTTTGCTTATATTCCTCCTGGTGTCTTTCACCTATATGTTGTGTGTAGTGTAGAGATCATGTTACAGGTAAAATGGCTGGCAGACATGAGAGCGACAAGTCTGCAGCTCTTATTCATCATGATGTTGTGTATTATTGTCTCCACTTACTTCAAGATTATATTGGCGGCCAGATCTGCCTCCTCTGAGAGGAAGACCTCCACAAATAAGGGTCTCAAAACTATTATCCTCCATGGTGTTCAGCTGCTTCTGTCTATGATGCAGCTTATAACCCCTTATATAGAAATGCCTTTATGGAAAGTAGATTTCATGCTATTTGTGAATGTAAGGTACTCAAATTTCATTTTGTTTTTGATCTTGCCTCGTTGTCTGAGTCCCTTAGTTTATGGAATACGTGACAAAAAGTTTTATAATGCTCTTATATATTATGCTTTTTGTGGCAATTTGGTTTGTAATAAGCACAAAATAAGAGATGGTACACCTTCAGAAGTGTAGAAAGCATTTCCATACACAATTAACCTCACACAATATGTAGTGTATTGTTTCATTCATATTAACAGCAGTAATGTAGCAATAATTTTAATCATATAAAATGTTTATATTTTGGCTCACATTGAGTATGCTATGTATGACAATATATTTCATGTTTATTGAATATATTTAAGAATGTGTTTAATAAATATTATAATACATTTATATCTTTAGTAGTATGTAGAAGTATCTATCTATCTATCTATCTATCTATCTATCTATCTATCTATAAACATTATATAATGTTTAACTAATCATTACTTTATATTCACATATCTAGAAATTAGATCATGTGCAATGTTAACTAATGAACTTATTAAACATTACCAAATGATTAACAGATTATTATGTTACATTATTTCATGTAAATTGAAATGCTTACAAATGTCAGTAAACTTTCAATTCATATGATCATGTACTTTTTTAAAAATCTTCAAATGATTTTGAATGATTGGTTCAACTGGATAAAAGCTTTATTAATAAATCGTTAACAAACATTATATAATGGTTAACGGCTCATTAGTTGTTTACAAATGTCATTAAACTTTCAATGCGTTTTAAAAATCTGCAAATGATTTTAACAGAAATTATACAATATTTACAAGCTTATTTGTTTGTGTACTTTTGAATGCTTACAAATGTAATTTAACTTCAGTTCACATATTAGCTAATGCTCATTTTTTAATTTACAAATGTTGTGAAAATATAGCTTAGTCATTTTAAGCACTTCACAGACTATTCATGTTAATATATTCATTAAGTCATAATCACAGTCTGTAAAGGTCATACATTTGGTCTTTGTTTGTTGTGTAGACCTCAATTTACTATTTGCACATTTTAAATGCATTCATTAATATTTTGAATGTTTTGCAGTACCATCTAAAAGTGGAGGGGACTATTGCATCAATTGTATAATGTTTATTAAAACATTATACTCAATTATACTTTATTGAGCAGTTCATTTTTGATGGCAAAAAGTGTCCAAATGACCAGGAATCACCTATTTTCACATCGTTACAAATCATTTATTATAATTTGTGTCCATGTTTTGCAGTACCCAGGCTCACGTGGCGACTATTTCTCATTTTGTAAAATGCTGAACAAATTGCAAGATAAATACTAATTTCTCATTTACCAAAACATATTAAAACATGATTGCTCGGTCCCTTATAGTTTAATCAAAACGACCCTCGTGACACGTGTGAACCCTTACCCAACTTTAAAACCTACCATACAAACAAAAAACATGGCCCTAACCCTTCCCGTATCACCCTCAACACAGCAAAGGTGTTGGCATTAACGAAAGCTTTTATCATTGCACTAACATCTGTAAAACTCATTTGAAGGTTTTTTCAAAAGTGAATATTAATTGAAAGTTTGATGACATTTGTAAGCATTTTAATTTACATGAAACTGGTTAAATTAGTAGGGTAATGTTTTATACATTTATAGGTTAAAACTTTGACACGCATGTTATTTCACGTTTATAGGTAATGTTGAAAATATGAACTAATGATCCGTAAGCCTTAACATTAAGTTGTTAATGATTTATAAATGAATAGTTATAATAAAGTTTTTGTGTGTTGTTGTCCGGGTAAGTTATGGATTTAATGCACACAAAAAAAACTCACGTTATTAATTTCAATAGAAAAAATTTACAGGATTTTAAAGGTGGGTCCTATAGCTCTTTACAAAGTCTGGATTTGTTTGGGGTGTGACTAGAACAGGTTGCATACAAGGTTGTTCGGAAAAACCATATATTTTCGCATATTTTCTACCTATTACACACTCTCCAACGTCTGGCCATGAAGTCGCGAATATTCTGTATCAAATGAAGCCAGCCTCATTTGAATTGTGCTGTGACGGTTAGATGGGGCCAGTGGTGTGGGTGATGCAACAATTGCGCTTGGGCAGGGAAATGGACACGCCCATTACATAGTCGCATTGCGAGCTTCACAGTGTTAAATACATGCGTCAAAATCAAGAATTGGAGCTATGATTTAACCCCGGATGATTGTAACCACTCTAAAGTTCGTCTGCCTTGAGAAAGCTAGCAATGTCTCCAACATAGTGATAACACTCATTGCCATCTCTAGTGCAGCTCAACCAGGTCTCGTCCCATCAACGATATTTGTGATGTCACAAATCCCGAAAAATATGCGTGCAGTCAAACAGTCGTTCGGTTGTAGTTTGAAAAAGTGATTTCTGTAAATAAAAACATCTCCTTTTGATTGGACTTGAGCTTTGTAACTTGCAGGTCTTTTTATGCTCAAAACAAGAACCATTACAGACTAACTAAAGTTGAATGAAAAAAAGGTGAAAAGCATAATAGCACCCCTTTAAATCTAAATATGGGGCATAGGGGGCTTTGGAAAGGGGTAGTACCTTTGATGTCTGGCATGCTGCGCCTTCGGGTGGATGGCTTCACAGGTCCCCTTCCATCCTCTAAATCTCTTACATGTGGCTCCAAGCGCCATGCCCTGGTAAACCGCTTCAGCTGGCGGACCAAACCGCGTGAGGCGGTGGTGCTAACGCGGCACGGCACGGCACTGGGCATAGGCCATGGCGGAAGAGTTCCCAGATGAACTACAACGACCACGTGTTCGCGACCAAGTCGAGCTACCTAGATGGAGGTCATTGGCTGTGGCATGGAGAGGGATGGACACCGCCATGCAACATTTGCCCTAGTTATGCCATAGATAATGATAATGACAACCAATAACCAACCCATACCGGCTCGGCCGTCACCCGGGCTACCAAGGGCCGCCGCAGACCAGGACGGAGGTGGAAAATATGCTACTGATCTGTCAAATAACAAGATCAGTGCCAGATGTAACATCACCATTGCCACATGGAACGTAAGATCGTTGAGAAAAACAGGCAGGTTGGAAGAACTCACCAACGAGATGAATAGATACCGCTGGAACATCTTAGGATTCTGTGAAGTGCAATGGAAAAACATTGGAGAAACGTCCACCCAAGAAGGTCACAAACTATACAGTGGAAGGGATGACAAACATGAACAGGGAGTCGCATTTCTCATCCATAAAAACACCGCAAACTGCATCATGAGTTGTTGCCCAATATTGAGCCGACTTATCACCATTCGTCTGAGTGCATCAGTGCTCAATATTACCATCATACAGGTGTACGCACCAACATCTGACTACGATAATGATGACATAGAAGACTTCTATGAACAACTACAGGAAGTATTAGACCAAACTCCAAAGAAGGACATTCTTGTGGTGCAGGGCGACTGGAATGCCAAGATAGGAGAGGATGCTTATGAGAACTGGAAAGGCACATGTGGGCAATATGGCAACATCAAGTCCAATGAGAGAGGCCTAAGGCTTCTGGAATTTGCTAACAACAATGTACTTATAGTGGCTAACACATTAGGCCCACACAAAACATCCAGAAGAACCACGTGCCACAGCCGAAATGGAGAACATCCTAATCAGATAGACTACATCATGGTGCAGAGGCGCTTCTGGTCCAGTGTAAACATTGTCAAAACACAAAGCTTCCCAGGAGCTGACATCGGAAGTGATCACGACCTCGTCATGATGTCCTTTAAGTAGCATTTGAAAAGGATCAAGAAACAGGGTCACACCAGGATAAAATTTGACCTTGACAAGCTGAAGGACCCCAAAATAGCAGAAGTCTTCCGCACTCAACATTCTAGATGCTGATGGCACAAACATAGACACAGTGGTGGATAACTTCAACACAGCAGTGTTTGACTCAGCCAATGAAATCTTAGGCAAATATCGCCCTGTCCAGAAGCCCTGGGTCACAGCTGATATACTTGATCTATGCAAAAAGCGTAGGGAGCAGAAGAAGAAGAAGATGGAATATGCAGAAGGAGCAAAGCAATATAAAGCAGTCAATCAGGCAATCAAGAAAGGCTTGACAAAAGCAAAGGAGAACTGGATTGAAGAGCAGTGCCAGGACATTGAAGATAGCCTGAAGAAGAATAACAGCAAGAAAACATACCAGCTGGTGAAAGACCTGACCAACACAAAGCAAGTGCGAACACCAATCATACAAGACAAGGACGGTAATTGTCTGACTGTAGAACAGGACATCCTAAAGAGGTGGACTGAGTACTGCTCAGCTGTACAGCTATGAAACCACAGTAGATCCAGAGGTACTGAATGTCCCCCCAGCATTCGACAATGACAACTACCCCATCCTTCACACAGAAGTGGACAGGTGACCAATGAAATAGCTAACGCAGAGGGGAAGTGGCGGGGGGGGGGATACGTCCCATGCGGAGCTCACGCAGAGGGGAGATGCCATGATAGTGCCATACTGAAAAATCGGCAAAGAATGGCAAAACAGGAGAAATGGGCCCCCAAACATCCGCTTCATTCATCATCTCCCTAAGAATATGATTATAGAAAAAAAATATAGATTTAAAAAACTAACACTAATTTTTTTTCATGAATCGGTTTATTAAAAATACCTTTATTTAGTAAACTTTTAGATTGAACATGCATGAAACATGTTGTCCTTTGTTAATAGAACAATTATGCAAGGAATTATCTTCCAGTCCACTCAAGAGAAATTATGCAATTGTTTGTGTGCAAATCCTGATGTAGCATACCATGTCGTCAAGTGTCCCTAGAAATTCTTTACAAGGACTCCTATTTTGACAACACTAACTATTGTTCACCAAAGTCTCTCAATACACGTCAAACAAAGACATTTTGTTCAGTTATAATAGAATCTTAGATTCTTTAACCTGCTTGCCTTTGTGTGAGTTTGTGGAATAACAATTTCGTGATATAGAATGGGGAAGAAGAGTTTGGGCTCTGACAAAAATCTTCTTATTATAAAGTGTGCAGTCTTCTATCAAAATTATACAGAACTTTGAATATCGGTTTTTAAATTACCAAACTTGCAGAATTTAAAAATATATTTCCCCCAGTTGCTCCTTTTTTCTTCAGTAGGAAGAAAAAATTTTCATTAAGTTGTATTTTTGTACGGTGCTTATTGTTTTAAGTGTCTGGGTGGACTTTTCCAGTTTGTGTTAAAAATAAAAAGGTTTATATCCAACAATTCTTGGTAACCCCACAAAGGTGTTATATGGTTACTCCCTTCGAATTAAAAAACCTTTCACGTAAATGTATTAAATTATGGCATTATTTCTTGCCAAGTTTTATATTCATAAATGTAAATTTTCAAAGAAAACTCCTTACTTTTATTTTACAGGAAAGATTTTGATGTGTATGTAAACACGTTAAGAAACTCTAATAATTCTATTGCACGTAAGACTCTTTCATGGTGTAAATCTTATAAGCTAACATAGTATGCTTTTGAGTATTGTTTGTAACCCTTATTGTCTTTTGTTCTTACTTGTATTTGTAATTGTATGTTGTGGGGTTTTAGCATAAATAAAAAAAATGCGTTCCTGGTCAGAGCTGGTGCTTTGGGTGGTTGAAGAAAAAAGGTGGTATGAGGGCACGGCAATGCACAGATGTGTTTTTGCCATTATTTTGCGTTACGCTGTCATCACCGCTGCTAAAAAGTAGCACATGAAACACTGCTTACATATTATATTTTATTCTGTGATAATTATTTTAAATTCTTTTTCTTTTATGCTGCCACCCCGGTAGATCCGCCCCTGCAGCCAGTCACTTGCTTTTTCCCTAAATGAATAAGCCATTTTGAACAAATCATTTGACTAAATGATTCAATGACTCACTAATTAAGACAACGATTTGCAACCAGCTGCTGGTGGTTTTAATATATTTTCATTATAAAGAGTCAAATGCTGTTCCACTCCATCATCAGGTTTAGTAAAATAACCTGACCTCGGATTCGAGGACCAGAAGTAGGCTAGGTGTTGTGTAATTTGCAATCATTCAACGACTGGAGTCAATATTGCTTAATTATCACAGATAATGGATAGGGGGTGCTGGCCCAAAAAAGAGAGAAAAAACATGGCTATTTTCTACAACAGATTTAATGCCTGAATTTTCCTAAAAGTATTCAGTATATTTTTCCCTTTTTGTTACAGTAAAGCTAAACTACAGTATGATGTTAGACACTGGATTATTTGATTTGGTTCTATAGGCCTAAAAAAAACACTCACACACAATATCATCTTTAAATCTAAAATTGTACCTTTTTGTTGTCAGATTCATGCCAAATGATGAAATCAGCACTGCGATTATAGAAACATCTGCACTGATGACATATGAAATTCTGTAAACAAAATAAGGCTCAGCCCATCTAAAGCTCTATAAAAACAGCACAAAGGGAGGAGGAGAGAGTTAGGAGGTTCATTCTATTTGCCTTGAGGTACATCACAACTTACACCTTCTGACTTCATGAGGTTTTTTTATGGCTAAGTTTTGCAGTCAAGATGAACGTAACCAAAATCAACAATTTGAACAGCACGTCTAGTTTGAACGAAGGAAATGAGAAGCTTTTGCTGGTGCAGGTACTGGTGGGGATACTTCTGTATGTAAACGGACTGATGATTTTCACCTTTCTGAAGAAAGAGACCTTCAGGGAAACACGCTACATTCTGTTTGCTCAGACTCTTTTTGCTGACTCTGCTCTTATGCTGTTGACTGATTTAACCCTCATGGGGTCATTTTACCAGTACCCTGTGCATGTAATTCCTTGCTATATCTTCTGCACACTTACATCTTTGGTCTCTGTTGTTTCACCCATGACTCTTGTAGCCATGTGTTTGGAGCGCTATGTAGCCATATGTATGCCTTTAAGACATTCCAGTATCTCCACCCCTAAAAACACCTTCATTGGGCTTCTTGTCATATGGAGTTTCAGTTTTGTTATACCATTGTTTATTTTCATAGTCTGTTTTGTCTATATTCCTCCTGGTGTCTTGCGCCTTTATGTTGTGTGTACAGTGGAGGCCATGTTACAGGTAAAATGGCTGGCAGACATGAGAGCGACAAGTCTGCAGCTCTTATTCATCATGATGTTGTGTATTATTGTCTCCACCTACATCAAGATTGTGTTGGTGGCCAGATCTGCCTCCTCAGAGAGGAAAAACTCAACAAATAAGGGTCTCAAAACTATAATTCTCCATGGTGTTCAGCTGCTTCTGTGTATGATGCAGCTTTTAATCCCTTACATAGAAATGCCTTTATGGAAAGTAAATGTCATGCTATTTGTGAATGTAAGATACTCAAATTTCATTTTGTTTTTGATCTTGCCTCGTTGTCTGAGTCCCTTAGTTTATGGATTACGAGACGAAAAGTTTTATAATGCTCTTAAATATTACGCCTTTTGTGGCATTTTGGTTTGTAATAAGCACAAAATAAGAGATGGTAAAACCTTTAGAGGTGTAGTAAGCATTTCCATACACAATTAACCTCACATAATGTGTACTGTGTAGCATATTGTTTCATTCAGATGAACAGCACCAATGTTTAGCATTCATTTTAATCATTTATAATAATTTATTTATAAATATTTTTTGGCTTGCAGTGGGTATGATATGTATGACAAAACTTTGAGTTTAGTAAATTTATTTTAAAATATATAAAACAGATTTATTTCATTTAAATGTCGTGTATTATTTAATGATTAAATATTGTCCTTCAATAAATCATGAAACAGGTCAAGGGTTTGACAGTATATAAAAGATGCGCCTGGTTTTGTATTAAGGGGGGGACAGTCGGTCAAGCACTGTCTATAAAATCCATAGGTTGTAACAGTATGTCAGTAGTAGGTATAGGTGAAACCAACTTGACGGTCATAACATTCTAATAAATAAGAGGGCAGTGGCTTGTTAATTATAATATAATTGCGACATTGTTTTATTTATTAGATTAGCTTGGACAGACCTTTTTTCTACTGATAGATTCTCATCACACAGGAAGTTTCAAATAATAAATAGGCACAGAGTCCGAACAAAAATGGCCGCAACAAACTTTGTTATTTTCTTATTTTTTTAAATAATTGTGAATAACATTGCTACGATAACTATCTTCTCAAAATTAGGTCACTTTTTCAAAACTGCTCACAGAGTTCTTCTTACCAAAGTTTCATCAGTGTTTTCAATGTTTTCTCTTGTAAAAGTTCTTTATAAACCAAGAATGACAGCTCTCTAGTATATGTTATGCTACTGAACAAAATTATTCTAGATTTACATGTGGACTGTGTTTTTGGTGTTCTACCACAAGGCTTTAATCAAGTTATTTGCTCAGCTATAACTTAAACCATTCTTAATTCCTGTTCCTGAATATTATGTTGAATGTGAAGCATTTAATGTGTGCACAACTGTTAATAATTTAGCTAAAAGAAGAAAATAAAAGAAACCAAAATGGCTCTTAAGTGACCCTGTAGTTGAACGGGGAAAATAAACCATTTTTATAATTTACTTATCCTTGAGTGCCTTGGCCTTGAATGATAACGAGTTAAATGATCCCTTATCCAAAAGCAGCACTGTACTCTATCTGCTCATGCAGTATCTCTTACTCACAAAGAACAGTGCACGATATACCTTCTAAAGTCAGGGTGTCAAACTCAGTTCTGCAGGGCCAACCCTCGTTCCTACACACATTAACATTTAGTTTTTTTTCTTTTTTTTTTTTTTTTTTTTTGCCAAATAAGCATGACGGACTTGATTAGCTGGATCAGGTGTTCGAATAGGGTTGAATCTGAACTCTGTTTATTCTGTTGTGTCTGTAGCCTCTGCTGATAAAGATGAAAAGTTTATCCAGGACAGAATGAAGAGAATACAACACAACACAACACAACACAACAAAAACACTGAAACATTCAAGAAAAAAATGAGTCAAGTCTAAGATAAAGTGCATCAAAGAAAGCTGACAGTATTGAGCTCTTCACTGATCTGATGTGATCCATTAAGAGATGTCAGTCTGAGCTGCAGGAGATGATGGAGCAGAAGCAGAAGAAGCAGACTGAAGAGCTGGAGCACTTCATTGAGCTATAAAGAGCTGCAGGAGACTCTAGACGAGGAACTCAGCAAATCTTTTAAAATAACTTTATTTTGGCATTAATGCTCTTATTTATTTAGAACCTTGAGGTCAATAAGTGAATAACACCTCATATTGCTTTGGATAAAAGAGTCTACTAAATGAATAAATGTAAATTTAAGGGCACATGCAGATGAAATAATAATAGATATAGCATAACTAATTGTTCCTGGGCAAAACGTTGTGTTGTTTGATAAACTTTTTTGAATCTCAGTGTGTAGACATATAACCTTTTGTTTTTGTTCAATGTGATTTGTCCTGCACCTGAGCCCAAGTCTGGGTATTGGATGTGCATATTTTGTATTTGTTAAAAATAATTTAAAAACCCTTTCATTAAGGGAGGATGATTTCTGTCAAAGCATCTGACACATTGTCTCTCTCAATGATATACTTAAAGAAGTGAAGTTATTAAACGTAATTTCAAGAGGAGTACGCCCATCTAATCTTCCACTTAATACCAAGGTCCAAAACCAGCTTCTTACCTCTTCCCGTTGTTAGTTCTTTCGGCATCCCTCCTCCTCCCCTTCTCCTCCTTTTTTGTACAATTTTGCCTGTTATAGGGGGCAATCTGAGCTCGAGTAGAATATCCTCTCTGAGCCCCTCTATAGCAGACAGCAAGCCAAATCTGTTTACCACTTACACTAAGATTATATGGGCACATAAACTCATGAAATCACTAAATTCACAAATACACTATGATCACAATGATCTGTTCTTTGGTAATATTTTCCAGTTGTTCCCATTGAACATTTAAAACCTACTGTATTAATGTTGATAACTGAGACAAAACAAAACAAAACAACGGGTTCATTCTTTGCTCCGCTGCTGACCTCATTGTCTCTTTGTGGAGTGAAAATCCAGAGTTGCATTCTGCTCAGTGGTCAGACAGCTGCAGGTGTGCAGCATCTCTGCTGTGATGGAGGTAAGTGGATGAGAGAGAGAGAGTCCGAGCAGCTGCCAGGAAACCCCTGGATCCAAACAACCAAAACATGGTGAGTTTCTCCCATTATGCTCAAATACAGAAGCATATTTAATAATATGCTTCTTTTGTTAGCAGTATGTGCTGTGTTTGGCCAGATTAAGACAATGTCTGCATTATATATTTTTAAAAAGAACCTGTTTGTGCTTTATGAATTCTTCATTTACATTGAAATAAACATGATGTATTGTTATGAAAACATATTCTGTTGTTTACAGGATAATTTCAGATCTTTCGTGACAAACCATAATGTTATTTGACTTGGATTACTTGGTTACTTGACAACTTTTTTTATTGTATATATGTTAACAAAACACGTAAACAAAGGAAGTAGTAATCAACTCATCACATAGAGTATCGCTACACTGCTACTTTTCTACATTTTTCTTTTTTACAGTAATACCTGACAATATGATAACTTTGTTACTGTTGTGTACAAGACCACTAGATCAGCAAAAGGATATTCACAACAAAACACATTTACCAGTGTTGTGCTCCTTGCTAGCTCATGCTGTATTTAAAACTGTGTTCTAATTTCTAAAGTATGATATAGTACACATGCAAGCATAAACCTATTTAAACTGAAAGGTTATCACATGACCTACAACCTCCTACAATTTGTCACAAATATATAGCCTGTCAGTAATTGGCAATGCATTTTAATTGTATTGTGTTTGCTATAAAAATGTTGACAAACTATGTTTGTTTGCAAGCAAAAAAAAACCCAATAAAACACTATTCTGAATGCAAATTCTGAAGTCAATATTGATCCATTTACATGACATATATATAGATCAGTGATCAGATCTCTTTTATCATGGTTTATTGGCATTGGTCATATCAGTGGTTCTATTACAGAGTCTCAGTAGAGAAGCCATGGCAGTGATTGAGAATCCTGTGGTGGTCAGACAGTCCTTCCATCCAGAACATCTGCAGGTGGACAGGATTGAGACGAGCCAGAATAATCCCACCTGGATCAGAGAGCTACAGTTTCTCCATCCAGGCAAGTCTGTTATTAACACACACCTAAGGAGACATCTGTCCCTTTAAAAGCATTTGTAAAGGTCATTAAAATATGTTTTATAATGGTTATACTATTTTATACTAGTATTACATTATATTATACTATATATTATATTACACTGTAGATACATTTCAGTATTCTTCTTCTTTATAAGCTTCACCTGAAAAATCACATATAACTGAATGGTTGTCAGTCAGTGTTGTTTTGCTTTTTGGATATTTGTTGAACAACTATTATTATTTCATATAGTGTCTGGCAAAGTCTCGGCCCATAAATTGGTGAAAGTATTTGCAGCTCTTTGTGTACTTTGTCTGCTGGGAGGTGTTGTCATTGGTGTTTGGTTCATAGGTAAGAAGTTATAATAATTAAAAAGATTAAAAAGGTTAAATTTGTGCACTTATAATGTAGAAACACATAGCACTCAAAATAATGTCTTTAATGTCCCACAGTGAAAATTCTCTTAAGGCCAAACTCAGCACAGAGCCCTGCGAGCCTAGGAGACACTAAAGACACGTCCTTCTGCAATGTATCCCAGGACATCTCTGTGGCAGACCCCAGAAAAGGCATTTGTCCCTTTATTTGCACATTCTGTGAAAACAACAGAGAGCCAGCAGGTAAACAGTGCAGTGGACATTCATCCAAACTCACTGGCACTTTAAACAAAGTGACATAAACAATGACCAGCGAAAGCTGTAACAAACACATAAACAAGAGAAGCAAACTAAAGGGAGGGGAAGTATTAACTGTTGTGACTGTTTACATTTAAAAATCACACCCCAACTATATGCAACAATGGCATATTATTACCCAATATATAATTGATTTATGACGATAAAATTCCCAGTAATGTTACCTTTCGCGTCGGCATATTGACGCCAAGGGTTTCTTATTTAAAGCAACGGAGGACCCTGCACGTCGAAAAATGATGCTAAAAGGGGGAACCTTTGCGTGGTGAATTCACACCAGGAAAGTCCACTAGTTCACTTGCTTTGGTCCGGACCAAATACAATGTTGATTTTTTTGTTTGTTTGGTGCGGTTTGCTTTCACACTGCTCTTTTTGCAAGTGAACCAGAAATTGTAAACAAAACAACACGTGTGCTAAGGACATCCATTCATTGGTTATTCAACCGTACCAGAGTTGGTTTGGAAGTGGACCGAGACCACCTCTTCAGCTGGGTCTTGGTACGGTTGTTTGGTGCGCACCCGAGTGCGATTGCTGTATTCACGCCTGCCCAAAAGATCAACATATCAACAAATGCTTTTATTTGAAATATATCCTCTAAACAAATTCAGGTAAAATATCATATAACCCGCAGTACTGTCCACTGTGCAACAGTATGTTGTTTTAGGAGTGATTTTGACTGAATGGGGCTCAGTGTTTTGCAGGATCAGTGCTGAGAACTCTCTTCTGGAGATCCAGCTGGAGAAGCTCCAGACGTGGTTGCCCGTTTGTTACGAGGGGTGGAACTCTTCTCTGGGAACGCTTGTATGTCGACAGCTGGGCTATCTGAGGTGAGCATGCTGACAACTGAATCACACACACACACACACACACACACTTGCAGCTCTCAGCACCTTCACTTGACTACCAGCTGTGGCTGCTTTCTGTAGGTCAACCATTCATAGAGTGACAGCAGTGTTGAAATGTACTTTGACGTCACGTTCGCTTCTAATTCAAAACGTGACGTGTGCAGCATAGACACTTCAAGGAATATTAAAGCGATAGTTCACCCACAAATTAAAGTTCTGTCATCTCTCCTGTTAGGTTTCTACTGTTGAGATATTTTGCAGAATCATGGAGCCATTTCCAAAAACAGCTTTTTCCATAAAATGAAAGTGAAAAATCCTGTCAATCTACAAAAATGAAAAAGCACAGTGATAGTGTGGTAAAGTAGTGCATGATCTGACTACAGTCATCAGCAAGACATTTGTTTTGGAAGGATATGAGAATAAACTATATTAATAATTAGGTGTTGCAAGTGGTGAGATTTATCAAATAATATCTCCTTTCAGATTATCAAAGCACAAAGGGGTGAATCTGACTGATATTGGGCCAAACTACACAGATGGATTTGTCCAAATCACCTCAGAACACCAAAGCAATTTGGAGAGTTTATGGCGTTTTAGGTATTTAAGGAAAATATAAATAATTTTAATTGGCATGAGCTTCCAGAACACCTGTCACATGTGTTTTTTTTTTTTTAACAGGGGAAGCTGTAGTACAGGAAAGGTTATAGCACTGAAATGTTTTGGTGAGTCTAAATTTACATAATATGTAAATCTGAAATAATCTGAAATCTGTTTGAAGCTGAGCACTCGTTATTTGCTTTGTAGAGTGCGGGACCAGAGCAAAGCTACCTAGGATTGTTGGAGGAGTGGAAGCCACTCTTGGCAGATGGCCCTGGCAAGTGAGTCTCTATTACAGTAACCGCCACATCTGTGGAGGATCCATCATCACCAACCAATGGACAGTTACAGCTGCTCACTGTGTCCACAAGTAAGATTCAACATTTACAATAACTATGAATAGATGAATCTCACAAAACATGTCAAAAATCTAAACCAGAACTCCAAAATCAAAATCAAAAAATAAGAAGAGGAATAAAATATTCAGGTTAATTATGTTTAAATGAATAGCTCACCCAAAATGGAAAATTTGCTGAAAATGTACTCGCTTGCAGGCCATCCAAGATGTAGATGAGTTTATTACTGTATAACTTAGTATTATTATACGTTAAGCTAACTGAGGACGTGTTATAGCACTTGCGTATCATTGATCTTTTGGTGGTTGATGCTTCCATTGTCCTCATTTGTAAATCGCTTTGGATAAAAGCGTCTGCTAAATGTCTAAATGTAAATGTAAATGAATTTGTTTCCTAATCGAAACAGATGTGGAGGAATTTAGCATCACATCACTTGCTCACCAATGGATCCGCTGCACTGAATGGGTACCATCAGAATGAGAGTTCAAACTGCTGATAAAAACATCACAATAATCCACAAGTGATCCACACAACTCCAGTCCATCAATTAAGGTATTGTGAAGTGAAAGCTGCTTGATTGTAATAAACAAATCCATCAAGGTACTTGAACTTTAAAAGATTTAAACTGCCACCTTTTACACTGGAGAAAGTAATATCATGGATAGAGTACTTGTATTTTAGCCAAAAGCAATGATTAGAAGTTAAAAGCACCTCAATGATGGATTTGTTTTATACAAACACACAACTTTTCACGTTAATTAATGGACTGGAGTCGTGTGAATTACTATTATTGTGATGTTTTTTATCAGCTGTTTACATTCTGATGACATCCTTTCGTTGCATGTCATCCCATTCTAAGCAAGTGACTTAATGCTAAATTTCCCCAGAACTATTCCAATGAAGAAACAAACTCATCTACATCTTGCACGGCCTGAGGGTGAGTACAGTTTTCAGCACATTTTCATTTTTGGGTGAACTATTCCTTTAACCCTAAAAGGACATGTTTTTGTGAGACTTACCCACTGGAACTGTGTAGTTGTTGACAATAGTGTTGAATTGTGGGGCAGTGAATACAAAAGGTCCAGGATTAAATAGATGACAGGCACTGCAACATAATACATAATGTCACTTCCAACTGTTACACATTGATCTCTATAAAGGAATTTATTATAAGCCGATTAAATGTGTATATTATCTGATTTGCTTGCTACAGGCTACCTCAAGTGTCCAGTTGGGTGGTTTATGCTGGTATTGTAACCAGCAATTCGGCAAAACTGGCTCAATACCAAGGCTTAGCTGTGGAGAGGATCATCTACAACAAGAATTATAACCACAGGACTCATGACAATGATATCGCTTTGGTGAAATTAAGAGCTCCTTTGAATTTCTCAGGTAACCATAACCAATAATCAGTAAATGTGTCACTGTGTGTGACATGTAATATCTAGGCTATGAGTTATTTCAGGTTTTAAACTTTCTTTACACACCCAGACACCATCAGACCTGTGTGTCTACCTCAGTATGATTATGATCTACCAGGAGGAACCCAGTGCTGGATCTCTGGTTGGGGATATACACAGCCAGATGATGGTACTGTTTTTCTACAAATGCATGTATATTAAAGTTCTTTTATGTTTTAGGAGTAATAAAAGCTGTCAAAATGCATTGTACTGTATGTAAAAGTGAATTATAATTTTTTTTTTTGAAGTTCATATACCAGAGGTTTGCAAAGAAGCACCAGTTCCTTTAATAAGCGCAAAGAAATGTAATAGTTCTTGCATGTACAATGGAGAGATCACCCCTCGAATGCTCTGTGCAGGATATACAGAAGGAAAAGTAGATGCATGTCAGGTGAGCTTCATGCTTCTCAAATTGTTTTTCAAAAATATATGACATTTATATAATAAATTTGTGAGGAGAAACAAAGTAGTCGTGAATCTTCGTTTTCTTAGGGGGACAGTGGAGGTCCTCTGGTTTGCCAGGATGAGAATGTCTGGAGGCTGGTCGGTGTTGTTAGCTGGGGAACAGGCTGTGCTGAACCAAACCATCCAGGAGTTTATACCAAAGTGGCTGAGTTTTTAGAGTGGATATATGACATTATAGAGGTAAGTAAATGAAGAGACAGACATCAGTGACCCTTGAAACATAAACTTAAGCTGTTAATTGATGTAGGTCTACTATTATTATCTATATCTCTTATATCTTGATTCCTGTCCTAGAGCTACTAAAGACTGAAGTTTGATAGTAGAAGAGGAGAAGATTATCCTGACCATTTTTTAAATTGTGTACTTATTTTATTTATTATATAAAGCCTCAACATTTACACAGATATGTATGAGTACGTTTTGATGTTTGTACATTACATGTTTACTGTATGTTGTGCTATTTAAGAAAATTGTGGTTTTAAAATAAATGTTTAACATTTACAACACAGAGGAAAATGTGAGCTATTCTATTTTTATTTTTCCAAAAAAAAAAAAAAAAAAACCTTCACACAGACACTTCACCCTAAAAAAGAAAACAAGTTTCAGTTGTGTCAGATCAGGTGTCACTATTGTTATTGTACTTTTGCACTGGTTTTTGTTTTTGTCTAAAGCCTAATCAAGAGTATTTAATTCAGGCTCCTATTTAATCAACTGGAACGCCACTATGCCAGGGCTGCGTTCAGCCCCGACAAAAACGGTGCAAAACGTTTTTTAAATGGAAACGGTGGTGCGTTGAACACACTGTTCTGATGACGCAAGAGTTGCAACTATGGCAGCTGAGAAGGCCATTCTTTTGTGTTCTTTTTGAAGAATTTTCAAAGCCTGATGAAATCGGTATAAATACGGCAAAATACGCTCGATGGTGAAGCGTCACTGCCCTTGACCTCCAGAATAAAAGAGAACATCCCAATCAAATGAAGGGATTTGTGGAAACTGTGGTTCCTAATTATTGTGATCCAACATTTGCCTCGCATTTCAGGATGAAAAGACAAACATTTCAGGTGAAGGATAATCCACTTCTTACCTCCAAGACTGTGTTATGATATATGACCTTATTATTTTTATTGTGAGTATTTGGCTTATCATTATTGCTGATCACTGGTGTTGTGCTAAGATAGGTAATATTACCATAGTAAATAAGAGGGTATAGAAAAGTTTATGAAAGTGTCACTCCATAATAAAATAGCAAAATATATAAATATGTATAGTATTTTTTTACATTAATCAGTGTCTAGCACACCTTTCTAAGGAAAGGATTATGGACCAGAAAGCATTGCAATTACTAAATGATATTTAGACTTGGCTTATCATATTGGATCACTGTTGGTTGTGCTATGTTATTGTAATATTTACCATTATATAATCAGAGGGGTATAGAAAAGTTTATGAAAGTGTCACTCCACAATGCAATAGCGAAATATATAAATATGTATAGTATGTTTATGTTACATTAATCAGTGTCTAGCACACCTTCCTAAGGAAAGGATATGGACCAGAAGACATTGCAATTACTAAATGATATTTAGCCAGACTTAAAGAAATTCCAGATCTATACTTGTGCCCTTATAATTTCAGTTATTTTGCCTTTAATATAAATAAACATGTGCAAACAATATACATTTATTTTGATGTTAATTACATTGTGCCAGCTGTCTCTTTAATACCGCGTGGTTTACATACATGCTGCTGCTGATCGGGCTGACATGTTTGACACACACACCAAACAAGAGAAAACACATCTCAAACCCCGTTGCACACCGTTTCCAGGAAACATGTCGTTCAATCCGGAAACCGTAGCAAAACAGTGCACACCGGTTTGAGCTTGAACCTGCCCCAGGACAGCGTCCGCTCACGTACAAACTGTTGAACTGTCTCAACGATGATAAGCCTGGTCCAATCATAGTCGCTTATGATTACGCGATACGATTTAATACACTTTATACATTTGTAGACATTGCTACCATAGCTAGGAATCATTAGATGAATCACCAAACAATTGTACGTTTTTACAGTGTTTATAAACGTCTTCAGTAAGACGAAACCCTTATATTCGGAGGATCCAGCATTCTGATGCACCTTGCAACATGTAGGTCTATGGAAAGGGTTATTTTGAGTAACGTTAAACAACACCATCTATCGGGAAACTAGGAACAGTGCATGTGTTAGATTAGTTTCTATGGTAACGTTTGAGTTTCGAAAGGGCGAAAAGCTTGTCCTGGAGTGACTAACGTTAGCGCTTTTACAAATCATTGTCGTGTAAGACTTTTTTTGTTTTTGCACCAATACTCCAAGCATTTGTTACTAAATATTGTAGCTGCTAAACATCCGTCTACTTCCAAACTGTTTTTATATTATCCTTCAGCAACGTGAGTACACTTGGATATTTACCTAGCATTTCGTTTAGTTGTTACAGTAACGTTAGTTCGGTTTGTTTTGAGCATGGACATCCCTGGCTATGATAACAAGGCAGCTCTGCAGCAGGTGAATCAGTTTTGGTCGATGTTAGATGACATGTCTCAGAATAATCCGGAGGAGTACAGGACCTTCATTGAACGCCGGTTACGGGAGGGAGCGGAGTTTCACTCACCGCCGCAGCCGCACGCCTGCATCCGCACTCCTCTTCTGGTAAACTACTACACCTTTAACCTTTGATGAGACTCTGTTATGACCTATTTTATAGAGCCAAACAAACAAAAATACCACTACAGCTGTATGAGAGCAGTTTAAGAGGCCTTATTATTGCATAAACATGCCTTTCGCTACATTTGCCTTTTTGTTTTGACATGGTAACATGGTAATACCATATGTTCCTTAATGGCATGAAATGCTTTGAAGGAGCTACATGAATGTGGTTATCATTTAGTACCATGATATTAGCTTTTGATACCAACGTTGAAGCACGGTGCTGCCACATAAAATGGCTGGCATGTACAAATAGTTTGAAATAATGTCTGAGTACGGTCTAGAAATTGAAAAAAGACTCTCTCTGATGACTTTTTTAGGGACCAAAGGAAGGAATATTGTACATTAACATGTGCGGTTGGAAACGTGTACCAGCGCCCACATCTTACAGTGATCCTGTTCCTGTGTGTGGAGGACGATTGGAGACAGTGACTGAGGAGAAAGGTAGAAAAATCTCATCCTTAACAATTAAAACTATTAAATGTTTTCAAAATATTTTCTTTCCAACCGAAAGACTCACTTTTTAGGTGGCATTTGTTCCATGCATTGGTTCATATTCCAGTCTAAGTAACTCACCAACTAACCTTCTTGATTTTCTCCTTGATTAAAGGGGCCATATGATGCTTTTTTAAAGATCATTATTTTGAGTATTTGGTGTAACAGAATATGTTGACATGCTTTAATGAAAAAAAAACACATTATTTTTCAAATAATATATATTTTTCCTCTGTGCCCCGCCTCTCTTAAACGCTTCGTTTTCAACAAAGTCCCCCCTTCCGACAAGCGCAGTCTGCTCTGAATGGCCAACTGACCCAGTGCATTGTGATTGACCGAACAACACAAGCACACGTCGGAAATGTAACGACCCCTACCATAATTGCGAGCTTCATCTTTCAAAATAAATGTAAAGACAGTAAATAATGTCATTAGTTTTACCATCAGTTCAAGCCCGAAAGGGGAACAGACACAGTAATGATGCAGTACACAAGCCGCGGTTAAGACAGCTGACTCCACTGTGATGTGACGCTGTCTCTCTCTCTCTCGCACACACACACGATGCACAAAAATCTGCATTTGAACAGTCAATAGCAAATACTTAAACTAATAACAAAACAGTAGCTGATTCAGAAGCGCAGAGTCATAGCAAGTCAGGAATTACCTCCTCTCTTAGGTTCACGAAACGGTCGTCCATAAATGCATTGCTGTTCTGTTGTAAGTATCTTAAAGATTCCTAAATGCATCTAATTTCGGAATGCCAAATAAAGTGCTTTTGTTTTCGCACTGAAACACACAGCGTCTCCCTGACATGCTGCTTCAACACTAACTGCGGTTACTGAAACCACGCCTTCTTTCTTTGCGTGCACATTTGGGCGCATTATGCAAATATTCCCACATAGTGAGGTAGATATGTGGGGGCGTGTTAGAATGAGCCGTTTTGGGGGGGCGTGGCAGAGTCTCAACTTTGATAAAGAATATCTTGGTTTTGAGGCTTTAGTCTTTGCAACTTCAGGGATCTTATCTATGCACAATCAGCTTGTAACACTCCAAAGAGAAAGGAAAACTTGAAATCGCATCATATGACCCCTTTAACTCCCTTGATTTTCTCCTTTGATTAATCTCCTTAGACTTGATTCTTAAACGTTATATTAATATCTAATCTCCTGTGTGTTTTACAGAGCAATACAGTGTTGTTGATGTTGCCTTCAACCCTGAGGTTCTGCAGACGGCAGAGAAAGACAAACATGAGAACGAGAAGCTTCACCTACTTGCTCTGAACTTCATCCAGCAGCAGCATAATCTGAATCTGTCCCAGAGCTACAAACACACCAAAGACAAAATCAAAGGCAGAATTCAGGATTTGAAGCAGCGTCTCATGTCACCACAAATGTGGAAATCTTCTGCCAAAAACCCACAAGCTGAACCAGGTAAAATATATACTTTTGAAACCTGGAGACAGTCTGAGCTTCATCCCATAATGAAGTGATTTTGAGGATTGCAGTGCAACATTGAGTGATTCTACCTCTCTTTGTGTAGCCCCGTCACTCCTACAGCAGATCTCCTCACTGCGGCTGGCTGAGAGTAATGAGGACTCAAGCATCCAACTGAACATTGAGCAGGAGAATAAACCAGCCCGATCAGGTCTCATTGAGGTGATCTCCAGCACAGAATCAGACCAGTCGCAGCCACAACAACCCAAGCATCATCTCACAGTCTGTCCTGATGGCAGCAGCTCATCTAGGAGCCTGCAGCTGAACGTTGAGCTTCCTGGGGTGAGATCTGTGTCACAGTGCCAGCTCAGCATCTCTCAGGTCCGTGTTCCCAGTATGTCAACTGTGTAGGGTTTTAATTGAATTGAATTGAATTGAATTTTATCAGTTTTTTTGTTATCCTGTTGGAACTAAATTGAATTTTCCACCGTTCTGGTTTAACATTTGCACAGGCCTTATATTGTTCATAGTTTTTGAAGGTTTTTCTTTGTGCTGTGAATTCACTAAGGGCTTGGTTTTTATTATTTAGGGTGATATTCTCCTGGAAGTAGAAGACCTTTATTATCTTCATCTACAATTTCCTGAGTTGGTCAAGGAGGAGACATGCACTGCAAGGTTTAATAAGAAGAGACAAATTCTAAATGTTACAGTGGCTGTGTTATGAGAACACGGATTATCAGAAACGGTTGTGGTATGACTGTGTCTCAGGCGCATTAATCAATGAAAGGGAGGCAATTCTATGGTTACATCAATAATAATATGCATCATTGTTGCCTAAACAGGATATTGTGTTATGTAAACAACAGACACTCGTTATACCAATTTTAAGGCCATTATGAGAGGAGCAAGTAGGGATTGCCCCAAATAAATTCTGTATACAGCCAACAATTTTCCAAGTATTGACGTATGTTCCAAAATAAAATTATTATTAATTTTAATAATTGATGTTAAAATTATTTTGTTTAAATAATTTAAAAATTAAACACTTAAAACTAAAATGTCATTTTAAAGTGAATTTAGACATCACGACAGTGTAAAGTACAGTATGAAAAATGGATATTTAATTTTAGTTATGATGAAGTAAATGTTAGTATGGAAAATGAGTATAAACTAAATAAAAAAAAAAAAACATAAATTAAATATCCAATACCAAAAGAGTCTCTAATATCAGCAGATAACCAATATGACACACAAAAAAATCCTCCATCTGTGCACAGAAAGCCTTTAATAAAAGGTGAACAAGTGTCAACTGCATTTGCATTTACAACACCGATACCAAACACTGCGAACAGACATGCAAACTTGATAGGAAAAGTACAATCATTTTCAAAAGGAATATTTCAGTATGTTCAAATGTTACAAATTTTTACAAACAAAGTGGTCCCTGCTTTTACCACCCCTTATTTTCAAACGATAGTCAAGAAAGGTTGACATACATTTTAATGAAAAATATATTAATGTGAATGTGCAGACATTTTTGATGATATGTTCTCTTAAAATGGCATTTTTCTGGCAGGGCAATACATGCACACAATGTGTGACATGCTTGTCACGGTTTGGCAACTAATGCAACATATTTATTATTTGTTCACTGCACAAGACCCATACAGTTTTAAATAATCTTCTTTTCTTGGTCACTTATCACAATGGCATTGCTGATATACTAGCTTTTGCACAAAAAAAAAAAAAAACAAAAAAAACAAAGTGTACGTAACGCCCTCAATACACTCAGAAACATAATCTGCATTTAGCTGTAAACCATTTTTTAATAACATTAAAAAACATTCTTCTTTCATTCTTCAAAATGCATATACACAATTTTACAAACACGTGCCTGCTGTAATGACATAGTGAACTGGTTCAGTGAGATTCATAGTTAGGACAGGACAAAGGCTTCAGAGGTTTGCAGGGATGAGGTATATGTAGGGTAAAACACATTCTGAATGGATTGAAATCCTCATGCTCTATCTCCCCTCTCCATGATCCTCCTCCACCCATGCGACAATCTTCCCTTCCCATCCAGGAATAAGAGCATCATCCTGAAACACCTGAAAGATGCCACACATTTAGAGAAAATCAATACTGATATGTTGGAATATTTAATTACTCCTGATTGGTTGGGATTTTACCTCTTCCTTCACTGTTCCAAACTCTGGATCCAGAGATTTAAAGTGATATCTGAAACTGCCATGTCTATCCACAGCCGCCTTGAAGTCCTGTAGCGTAACCTCCCCCAGCCTATCGATAAATAGTTCATATTTAGATCAGGAGACTTGTGAATTAAATCTCTATACAATGATGCTATGATGTCATTATTGATGTCACCTCTTAGGGATGTTGACTAGGAAGGGTGTGAGAGAGCGATCTGTGTAGTAGAGTACTTTGGTTGAGGCTGCCGCACTGAGAACAGGGCTACTGTGAGAATGAGCCATCGCTGGAAAAACAATAATGAAAACAAGCGTTTAAGTCATGTAAATTAGATAAAGGTTACAGAAAAGCCATTAATTGGTCTAAAAAGTGAGACCCTGCATGAGTTTCTGGCAGAATAACATTGTAGCGACCTACTTGAGCTAGATGGCCATGATTCTCGGTCTGTGTGATTGGCTTTTCGTCCAGGAGACCTGGTTGAACCCTGTGGTGGTACAAAAGTTTGTAAAGTTGCCTATTTTCTAACTGTATGTTTTAGAACTTGTGAACAATTTATCGGTCCATATATTTTGACCTTGTAATGTTTATTCAAAAATAACTAAAATGACAGACTTCTTTCTGGGGATGTATGCAGGACTTCTCCAAAGATTTTAGATATACAAAGATGCTGCACTCACTTATGAATGGGAGAAAACTCAATGTGCTGTATGGAGGAATAAGTCCTGCCTTCTAAATAAAAGCGCCATCGCAAATTGGTAAAGTTGTTGCAACATTGCAGCTGCCATTAGGTTCTCTGTTTGCCATAGAAAACAGTCTTCCAGTTCTCGGTCCAGTCTGAAAATTTGTTTTTTTGATGCTATTTGAGCATAAGAAACTTTTTATGGGCAAGTTAAAGGGGAATATTTCCCCCCAAACATGTAGCAATTGGCTTTGTCATTTACTCACCTTCATGTTGTTGATTACCAGCATTCTTCAAAATAGCTTCTTTTGTGTTCAACATAAGAAAGAAACGCATACCGGTTTGAAACGACATGAGGGTGATTAAAGGATGACAACTTTCATTTAGTGTGAACTACTCCTTTAATTTCAGTTTTACTGTCTGGAAGATAGTAATTAAATGAGTGTAATGAGTAGTGGCAAGTCCACACATTACGAAGAAGAGAAGGACTCAGGGTGATTCTAATTGGTTTCCCCTTTGGCGAAGCGCGGGAATAGATAGGACTTAATGGAGACCACCAAAATACTTACTACTAGACTGTACCTAAATAGCTGTGTAAATTTGTCTCCCATAAACCCTCCCCTAGCAGCGCTTTCATACTACACTTTTTGGTGCAAAGATGCCCACATTCAAATGGTGTTGGAAGGTTTATTGTATGGAGTGCTTGGGACGGGGGATTAACCACTGACACATATGCCGCATAGCTACTATAAGCGTAAGGGAACCCTATAAAAAAAAAATATAGTTGTTGATCAACATTAGGTATCAGGGTTAGGGTAAACCATGTATTTTTGTATTCGGTGCGTGGAAGGGTCTGTGTAATAGTGTCAAATAAAGGAACATTAGAGATGCTAGAAACAGTGGACGATCCTTAAGAAACCGAGCTTTTTCCGAAACTCGAATCAGTTAAAACCATGCGTCCAAATGTCTTCATCTGTTTCGAAAGTGCTAGATCCAATTGGATCGCATGTTGTGACTCATTTGTTGCAGATCAAAGTTCCAAAGCACATACTCGTGAATCAATTTAGGCTTCAGAATCGGCACGTGAGCGAGTGCGTCATCAGTGAACCATTTATAGTATACAGGTAGATCGAACTGTTGGCAGTTCGTCAGAATCATTTTGATTCAAATTAAAGATCGTTTGTAGTGTTTTTCGTAATCATTTTGCTAATTGAAAATTTGTGGATTGTGCTCAAACCTGACGGTCCCTAGTCTGAAATGATGGTATTCGAAGTGCAATGGTTGATTGTACGATCAGAACTTCGAAGGGCAAATAGAGGTGTTATTGAGATATGTAGCAATCGGGAACTATCGGAGCATGGGTTGCAAATCACTTGTGTATGTAGATATGGAGATGTAGTTGCAAAGTGTTCTGAGGGGGTGGGACATCCTGAAATTCATTAACCACACGGTGGGGTCCCTGGTATACACTGTAACAACTGTAACGTGACTAAGGAAAAATATCTAGTCCTACTGGTGGCCGTTTCATATCAATTTATGGCATATACGGTAGCTTTAAGAATTGAGAGAGGTAAAGTTTGGCGCGTTGCCTTGTCTTCTTCCTCCATTGGTTCTTGTATCTCGTGTGTTGTTGGAGGGATCACGCAGACTAGGATAGACCTCCTGCATGCCCAGGTGTTCCAGTGTGATGCTGTGGGTCCTGTACCGCGGAATATTGTCACCTCCGACGGCGCAAGGAGCAGACGGCGCACCCCGCTTTAACTCATTCCCCCTGATGCAACACATCCAGACCGAAGCCAGGATATGCGAAAGAAAGCAACTGCCCACATTTATAAAAATTAAGCAACAGATTCTTTTTAAATAGAGAATGACAGGGACTCAATCACCACAAAGAGGTACAATGATAAATTGGCAAAGGACGGAAGAGACGTAGGGAGAGATTACTATGGTCCATCGAGTGGTGTGTAACTGTATCCATTATTCTCACAGCCGACAACTGGAGGCAGCAATTGGTATTGTTAATGGTAGACCCTTCAATTTACTATAAAGTAAACCACATTTTGCTGGGAATCATGAATGTTAAGAAATATAAAGCTAAATGAAGTTAAGAAGGTCAGTAAAAATATCAGCTAACCTAAGCTGATCATATGTATTCATGAAACAATAATCAACAAGTATGGTAGCTGTACAAATTAAAATTCGCATAAATAGCCCCTTTTCCCTAGTCTTGAAATTCAGTTTACCCTGGGATACTTGTCCTGATCCTGCCGTGCTCATCCATGGTGGGCCGCTGCTGCTGGGAAAGTCTGTTCTTTCGGCCCGATTCTTTCCTCAGAGACAAGAGTAGTGCCGAAAAGTATTCAGGAATGTATATATAGACCAGCGGTTGCCAAAAAAATTGCGCAAAACCGGCAGAGAACGGAACGTGAACACTAAAAGAAAGTCCACGCATATGATTGAGGATGAATTTGGCCGTACTTTGCATTGCACTCAGCATCTGTTTCGTTCGCTCAGACTTCCCTTTACTAAGTTCCCCCTAAAAAATAAATAACCTTCATATATTGTGACACATTATAAGAGAATCAATGCATTTGCATTATTTTTCTTTTATTATTATTTTTTTTGACAAATTGTCAATTTAGAGTTGAGGTCAACTCAACATTCTGTCCCTCCAGCTCCGTCTCTGCCTCTCTGCCATGCGGATCTGAGCAAGCTCCTGTTTTAGCTGCAGCACTGAGTCTTCTGCACAGACCTTCTCTGCTGCAAGGCAATCCTTTGTAGACAGACGACACATCGAACAACCTTAATTACCCAAATGCCAAAATCTGTGTACACTGCAAAGCTAAGATGGAAATTAAAGACTTGCATACTTATCCCCACGTCGTATAATATAATAATAATATAAATTTTAATATCTAGTTTAAAATTTTTATTATTTTTTGTATATTAT
Organism: Sinocyclocheilus anophthalmus; assembly: GCA_018155175.1. NCBI lineage: Eukaryota > Metazoa > Chordata > Actinopteri > Cypriniformes > Cyprinidae > Sinocyclocheilus > Sinocyclocheilus anophthalmus. The sequence continues at coordinate 34,556 of JADLZN010006209.1, read as the reverse complement.
ATACAGAAGATTTATATATAACCACGTTACAACTAATTTTCATGTGGTCTCACCTTAATAGCCTGCAGATTACGTGCATCCTGCTTGTATCTTAAAAGTTCTCTCTGCAAAAAAACACATTACATCTATCATTCAATACACAAACTGCCATATTTAGCTTTTTAAAATATCTGTCTATCTCTCTGTCTTTTATATGCATCAATAATTTTTCATTATCAATAATTATTTTTTCAGAATTGTAATTTACCTTCAGATCTAAAGACTCCTCCATACTCTGGTCCAGACGACTGCGGATTAAAATCTTCAATAGCAGCACAAAACAAATATGTCATTACCATAATAGACTGTAAATGAGACATGCACAATTTCGCACACTATTCCTACTTCCTAGGAAAGCACAGAAAAGCAGAATGATGGATTACCAGCTGTTGCTCTGAGCTGGTACTCTCTCCAAAGCTCAGAGTAGATGTTTGCTCATCCTCAGGTAGAGACCCATGCAGCAGTAAGGCCTGAATGAAGACGTGTACAGTGCGCATGAGGTTTCTAAAGCACTGAGGTACTGTGAGTAAATCTAGACCACTCGCTGTGAACATATGCTGTTGAACCAAGAGTCGTCCAAACAACAGACATCATGTGATCAGCCTCAGATGCTGTTTGATGATTAGACTAACCAGCATCTTTTTAAAAGCTGTATATCTTTCTTATCGGTCTCCTTATTATCTGGATTTTTATCTCTCTTCTAGTTGCATTAGATATATAAGATGCCTTTTACAAAAACGTTGATACCCAGCAAATAAAAGCAGCCTTTGAAAATGATAGTGGTAGTAATTACATTTTAAAATATTTCCTATTTTTGTTATTAATATTGAACAATATATATAATTGTATAGCATTATATTAGCATATGTATTATAAATACACACAGTTAAATCATATTTTCATATTATATACACCAATCAAAAGTTTTGGGATCTGTAAGATTTCTTTTTGAAATATTAAAATTTCAAAACAAATATTTTATATTCATATTTAATATGTAGTATTCATATTTCATATTTACTCCTGTCTCCTGTGTCACGTGATCCTTCAGAAATCACTCCTGGATATCTGATAGTGCAAGAATTAATTCTGACATTAATCACTTGTGAAAATGTCTTAAACTGAGACATTTTCTTCAGATTACGATCATAAATGGAAATTTCATGGACAACAAAGTATTTTCTTTTAGTAACATTATGCTTTATGTAACTATTGATCGTGTATTCGGAGGTTTATGATTTAAAATGCAGAACACAATAAGCAATCTTTCTGGCTGTAACATTGTAAATACAATCTTTTTTTTTTTTTGTATAATTTGACATAAAAAGCCTGATGTAGCAAAACACCCATATAAATGTGTACAATTAACTCACCTGAAGCCTTGTCACCATTTTCCTGGTCTCCTGCATCTCCTTCTCCAGCTGTTCCTGCTGGGCACATAGCTGTTCCTCCCATGTGCTGCTTTCCTCTTTCCCAGCATGCTCTGGGCCAGGAGACGGCTCTGTGGCTGAGGATTTCACTACATCCTCTTCAAAGGAAACAAATACAACAAAACATAAGAAATGTATAGAAACAGTAGGGTCAAGTAGGAAAAATATCCTACCTAGGCTTTGTGGTTGCTCCGTGTGGTTTCCCACTATCTCTCCTGAATCTTCAGATTTGGCAATAATATACTCCTCCTTGGGTGTGTGTGCTGGACTGGATGAACTGAGACTGGAGAAATGTTGCAGAGAATCAGTGAAGGAGATAACCATTTGAATGGTCCTATATAACCCTCATGTAACCACCTCAAGTAATTTGATGACAATGAAAAAAAGCCTTTTGTGTACATAAGGTATAATATGTTCCCTTTAATCACATGTAACTGAACTAAAAAAATAGGGAAATTCCAGTTACAATAGACATGTCACCATTCTCATCCAGGTTTTCAGTTTCAAGCCACACAAATACAGTTCCAGAGCATTCCTAAGCCACATGTTATTCATCTGTTTTCAGTAAAGATAAAATGAGAGACTATCTCCAACACCCCATAGCTGTTCCACTGGCACGGGAATATGATATTGAAGTTGAGGTAATTCTGACAAAGAAATGAAGTCTGTCACACAGAATAAGACAGAAAGCAGCTCTCCCAGTTGATTAGTGTTATCAATTCAGTCTTGTTTGCATAAACTGATTATGACATTTTGATAAGGACTATTAACCAGGATTACATCTTGATTAAGCTTCTGAAAATGACTACATAAAGGGATGTGTACACAGGCATGAAATTATAACAGAATGCTGTTCTGAGGGGTGTCATGTTACTGAATGTTGATTATTTATACAACGAGGAGCATGCTGATTTATAGTAAACCACTCCAGATATAAAATATAATCTGAATGGTTCATTTCAAACCATTCATTCTGCACTGTACTTTACATGCACAATGTATTATCGACAATTGGTTTGTTTTGTTTATTTGCAACAGAAACATATTCACAGGATTAGTTTCATAACCCATTTTATTTTGTTCCAAGCTGTGGGGATAAAATAAGAAGACGTTTCAGTAACTCTTTCTGCAGCTTGCATGATTACGCCAATTTGTAGTGTGACGTTATTGTCTTATTGAATTATTGAATCATTCACTCGCCATTGGGGTCTAAACACTGATTCATTCAGGAACAAAACAGCTAAATGTCTTTGTGAATGAGTCATTGAATCATATACTCAACCAATTTGTTCCAAACAATGATTCATTTATTAACAAACCGCTGAATGTCTTTCTGAATTAATCACTGAATCATTCTCTCAACTGATTTGTTGAAAAACACTGATTCATTCAGAAACGAGGCCCATTATTAGTGGGTGTGTTGCTCAGAGACTCATAACTTGTTGGGTAATGTTTTTTATTGTCGAGCAACTAGGCAAAGTACTGCCAATATATAGATTTTTAAAATGTAAGTTCTTCAAATTAACTTATTGTTAATTGAACTTTTGCCTAAAAGCATTTCCTATCTCACACTCACACTATATATTCTTATTGAAATGACTGGATTTTGCCCTTGAAAATTCGCCAAAATGTAAATAGTGTTTGCACCTTTAGGGGTCATTCACACAAAATGTGTTTTTTAGATGTAAACATGCATGTGTGCTTGTGTCTTTCATGTTTTAAAAGAAGTTCAACATTTACAAAGTATGTCTCAAGACCTTGCATTTTTTTTATTCATCTACCCTACATGTTCTGTGTAAATAACCTCTTAGCCATGCTGTTATGAACAACATCACTCTTACTCGTGTGATATTCCATGAATATCCAATTCCTACTTACTGTTTTTGAGGCTGGTCCAAACAGACAAAGTAGCCTGTTTTATAATAAATTAATGACTAACACAATGAAACATTTACAAGTGAGAACACTTGTATGACCTCTTTATGATGTACTGTGTATCAAAATCCCATAACTGTCAACACATCAATGGATCAAATGGATTCATAAATCTGAGCATCTAGCATGCAGATGACACTGACCATATTGAAGCCAGTGATTCCCGGTTGCTAGGTGATTTCACAATAGCAGGCAACACCCACACATTAATCTTATGGGCACAATTGAGACATACATTCAGAGGGAGAATTATAATATTCATGTACAGCCACATATAATAACACATATTGCAGCCAAATGAAGAAAATGATAGACAATAGTACGAATCTGATTTCCTAGGACATCCAAAGTGGAAAGGAATGGAAAATGGACACAGGAAAGAAAAAAACGAGAGAAGGGGGCTGTGGAATTTCATACCATTTCATTTGTTTGGCTCCCATGATGCTATTTGCCCTTTTAACCTCCCATTCTGATCCAGCCCAACCCGTAGGGTTCGAGGAAGCAGCAGAGTGTCATCAACATAGCAGACGGCACAGTGCCGGTCCAAAGGGTGTGCACATCAGAGACCCGCACTCAAACCCCAGTGTCCACGTAGCTGCCAGTCTATTCTGATGGAGATGATGATGGAGAACAGATCCCAGCCCATGCGAATGTCTCGGTCCGTGTGAACCCAACCTGCTTGTTTGGCAGGTCTTCTTTTGGAGAGTGCTGTAAACCCAGATTAAATGGGTATTCCCACAGACTCAACGTTGAAAATCCCGTTCAGAGGCAGCATGTGTTTCTATGATAAGAAGCATGAGGTAATCCTGTTTTCAGTTCTGAGCCACAAAAGGGGAGAAAAGAGCTTTTGAATGGTCCGTCGTCGTCTTCGGTCGGACCTCCCATCCCCCTTCTTGATCTCTACAATGGCTTCTTTCGTGACTACCTGTTTCTCTTCTCCCGGTTTTTGTGCCGCCTCTCGAGCCCGTTTTAAGGATATTTTTTCTCTGGCCCTTCTTTTTCTCTTCGCCCTCGAGTCTTGTTCGCCCCTCCCTTGTTCTTTTTTTTCAGGAGTCAGAGCGGTGTTTCGGAGGGAAAAACCAACGGCTCTGTTGGTACCACCTCCCCTCCTGGTACCGCTCAACCCCTCCCTTTCGCACAGAGCGTGGGGGCCTCCGGATGGAGGGGGTGGGTGGGTGGGGCAGATGAAAAAATGGGCGTCTCCAGTAAACCATGCTGACTGGATGTGTCCTCTGTGTGAAGATGACACACTTTAAATAACTAGTTCCATAAAACCAAAAACATTATGGTTATGATTAGGGCTTGATTCACCGTGTGGATTGCATCTTATACTGCTGTATTATGGCAAAATGAGGGAGTAAATGTGAGTGTGTGTGTGTTTGTGTGGTGTTGGTGTGTATGTAAAAGAGAGGCCAGAAAGAAAGAGGAGTTGTTCCTTATGACAGCACAGGAGTCCAGCACGGGGTCGGGGGGGTTCAAATCCCCTCTGAGAATCTTGCCAACAAACTGGCTCACCAGTAGCTGATTACGTGAAAATCATGGATGTCAGACTGTTGTTTATTATGATAAAACTATTTTGTTTTTCTGACATTTTGAGAGGGAAATTACTTAGATCCCCATAATTTTGCAAAAACATTTTTAGGTGGATTTTTTTTTAGGAATTTTTATTTTATTATTATTTTTTACTTTTTATTTATTTTGTGTGTATGTGTGTGTGTGTGTGTGTGTGTGGGTGTGTGTGTGTTTAACCATGCTTATGCCATGGGGAGAATTGTGTTAAGATGTTACTGATATTTGTTACAGTACAACAAAAACTGGTGTTTACTCTTTGAAAATGTTCACACTTTGTAAAATTGCTTGTAAATTTCATAAATAATTACAAAGAAAAGGCAAGAAACACGATGAAATACATTTATAGACAGTAGAAAAACTGAAGTAGTAATCTTTATTTACAAATTAAAAAAAAAAAGTTTGGTCCCCCAGTTTATATTAGGTGGCCTTAACTACTATGTAATCATTTGATACAATACACTTATTATATAAAAAAAGCTTAAGAAAGAAATAGTGCAGTTACAGAGATATACATGGACATGGTTATGCATGAAAACCATTTATCCCTAAATGGCTACATTCCCAGTTTATGCTGAGCAGGATGATCATATTGGCAGTGGATTTGGAGTGGAATTAGAAAAAAACTATTACTGCAAGAGATTACAGAAAGTCAAGGCCAGTGGTGGGAAAGCTCCTATGTATGTAAATGTAGCTTGGTAAAGTTACAAGCTATTTATAATTCGGAGAAGCTAAGCCACAGTTGGACTGCAGTTTTGTTCATTGTCTAACCACTTACATTTGAACTCCCCCCCCATCTTGCCACTGCATTCGTAGGTATATGTCATGATGAACATGTACATGGATATAATATATAAATATAACTACACGTTGAACAAAGAATACATAGAAGTCATCTGTGCATGATACAGTTTGTGCTATATTGTAGAAATAGGCTACATGACTGTGTACTGTGCTACATATTAGTATGCACTAGTTTTTTAGCATACGTAGCATATAGCATTTGTATGTACAGTATATACTGAACCTACTTTGCATGTACTTCTGAAAGTTATCTGGTACAATCACAGTGATGATCTCTTTTGTGGTTTTCAAACTTTTTGACTTGAAGACAACCCACTGTCCGACACAATATTTGAAGGGCCTACATTTTTGCTGAAGGTGGTCACATTTACCATTGTTCTGCCCATTTTCATGGTTTGAAATTGACTTCTGTGTGAGATGTGTTTCATACTACACTATTGACACTGGACCTTTTTAACCTTTTTTAAGTTCACTGATTTTCACCAGCTTTGTATTATATTACATTGTTGGCAGTATAAGTTCATTTTTCCATTTTACCTGCACCAATATATACCCATTTATTTGTCAACAGAAGTCATCGGATGATGATATTGTGAAAACTACAGATCATACTTCCGCATTTTTGTATACCCACTCATGGATAATCTACTCAAGTCCAGTGCATTATGGGTGTTGAAGTTTTCCTACCATTTTTGGCCACCGCCCTTTTCCCCTGTTTTCTCTGGTTATGTAATAGATTTTAAAAATCGTGTTTCTACTTCATAGAAAGTCAACTTTTATTAAAACTTTTATTAATCTAATTCATTTAAATTAATTAAATTAAATAAGTCTAGGTCATCTTGCATCACTCTTGCTTGTTTGCTGAGGCCTTATGCCGTATATGCCCTATTATATTTAGTATATTCAATAACACTATGATATGAGTATTTAACTATTTATTTCACAAAGATACCTTTTTTTATCTTTTTTGTGACTGGGTGAATTTGGTTTTGAATGTGTGAACCAATTATCTAGAATTAATCAGACATACACTCAGTGTTCCTTAATGCAACTATGTCAATGGTGTGTTTTTAATCACAAACTTGTTGAATAAAACAGCCACAGGCCTGGCATCTGCAATTGTTTCCAGCCCTATTCCACGACACCTGTGTGCCTCAGATGGGATGGCGGTGATGCTCTTGGCCTAGAGGGCTCATTTATCACGTCTGAATTACAGCGGATCACCAGTCTTGCTGATTCCTGCAGTCCCGTCCATTTTAGGGCATAATATTATCTTTCTGCCTGAGTTCTCCTCTGATAGCAGCCAGGAGGGAGCAGATAGTATCTGGCCATGTCCCGTTCAGGGCACGGGGGGCAGAATCCCTCCTGGCACAAGAGTTTGCCGGGGATGTGGCCAGTTGACATGGAGGCTTCGCTCAGAACCATTCTAACTTAGCCAGGCAAATATTTTTCCAGGCTTGTGAGCAGAGGGGCATTAACACTATTCAGAGCCCGGTGTTTGAGACTGTATGATCTAAGAGAGAGTGAAGGGTGATTAAATAGCCTTTTGTTTGAATGAGCCAGAGGGGAAGAGGGCAGCAAAAAAACACTTTAGCTCATAACTGGAGACGGATCAGCGGGTAGCTGGGTAGGTAGCTGACATAAGGTTTATGGATGGGCCATAAATACAGGCCCACAGCAGAACATGCAGCAGATCCGCTGTCAACTCCAGCCGCTTCGCTGAGATACAATGGAAATTTCTATCCAACATCCCTGGTACCGCCGGCCCTGGTTCCCAGGCTACTTCCCTTATCGAATTTATGACCAGTATTTCGGAGAGCACCTACCCGACAGTGACCTTTTTTCACCTTTCTACATGTTTTACTATCGACCTTATTTCTGGCGTTTTCCAAACTGGTGGGACAGTGGCATGTCAGAGGTGAGTTCAGTTTCTTATGCTGATACAATCTAGTATGAGATGCAATTTGTTAACGTTAGGTAGAGCATGCAAAAAACAATAAACTATTTTAACAGCACTTTTTAATTATTTGAATTCATCATTGTTAATTCATGGTAGTTAATAATATTATTCAGTTATTTTAAAAAAATGTATCAGTATACACTACCATTCAAAAATTGGTAAGTACGATTGTTTTTCCACCAAGACTTCATCTTGTATCGCGCCAGGCTGCCCTTACCGTGACCACCAGTGACCATCCAGCCCTGTAAATGTTACAAAGAGTGCTGTTTAAAAATAAAAGGCCTGCTGTTGCGTCCCCTCACTCCTGCGCGCAACCACCACTTTGTTTTCACTGGCGGTAACAATAAATATTAAGCAGCACAAATGTTTTCAACATTGATAATAATAATAATAAATGCTGAGCAGCAAATTAGCATATTAGAATAATTCTGAAAGATCATGCGACACTGAAGACTGAAAATTCGGCTTTGCCATCACAGGAATAAATGACATTTTGCAATATATTAAAAACATATGTAAAAGTATACAAATATTTCACAACATTACTGTTCTACTGTATTTTTGATAATTAGCCTTGATGAGCATATGACCCTCTTTTAAAAACATTGAAAAGTTTTAACTCCAAATAAGCCAATCACAATATTAGAAACTATGTATGTTTTCAGAGATTTAGCATATTAAGTTTGCCATATTCTCCCGCACAGATGAGAATGGATAGAGATCGGTTTGTAATCAACCTGGATGTGAAGCACTTCTCTCCAGACGAACTGATGGTCAAGATCAATGATGATTTTATTGAGATTTATGGGAAACATGATGAACGGCAGGTAACAAAACACAAACTCACCTTCATTTTATTCACCATTTTGAACTTAAATAGTGTTTTTTGTAATATTATGTTATAAAAACAAGGTTGGAAATCAAATATTCAAGATTGGGGAGGCAAAAGATAACATTGAAGTAGAATGCAGCTTGTTTTCAATTCATGAGTTTCAGTTTAACTGAATTGCCATGCCCAAAAAAACTATCAAGATTTTCAAACTTTGTTTTAATTTGACATCATTCATTTTTCTTGTTAAAAGTTTCATTTTATGTAAACTCTGCGTTTTAAATTCTAATTTCAATTCTAGTTTGTTTTCCACCTCAGTTCAATACAATTCAAATTCAAGAAAACATTCTCAACTGAATTCTAAATGGTGCATAACCCTGATGGCCATTATTGTGTTACTGATACACCTCAGTTCGAAGCAACAGTATCTGTCTCTGTGACAGGATGAGCATGGCGCTGTGGCAAGAGAGTTTTACAGGAAGTACAAGATCCCCGCTGGTGTAGATCCAGGTGCCATCACCGCTTCTCTGTCCTCTGATGGTGTGCTGACCATCTGCACACCACGCCACATGCTGGACATCCCTGAACGCAACATCTCCATCACCTGTGGAGAGAAGCCACCAGTGCAGAAGTAAACATGTTGACAGCTGCACCTCTGCCAATCATCTCCAAACAAAACCCACCACTGAGAGAATCATCTACTGTATTAAGACCATGTGCATTCATGTAACACAGTAATATAACCAGAAATACACCTGTCCATTGTGAACAATACAATATCATGCAAAACGCGCAGTAAGTCAGTGCTTTAGGTCAGTGAATGCAGGTTGTCATTGGAGCTGGGTTTGGTTTGTTATATTTATGGCCTACATTTGGACGTTGCATGTAATTATGTGGTTGACTTGGGTTATATGATTGTAACTTCGGCTTTGAGAGCAAGCAGTATTGACGTGGGATGTTGTGCAGCACTGGCCTCTGTTTTTGAAGTTAATAAATCCCCAGGTCAAAATAAATAAAAATAAATGCTGGAATAATGAACTCATCTGTGATTTTTCAGCATATGTTGTTCATCTGAATGTAAAGTATGCCGCACGTATATGGGGTCTAAACCAACAGACCAAGTTAAATATGTGTTTTGCTGATGTTGTTGCGCTTAATGGACAGTAATAAAGATGACCTTGTAAACTTATATATGCGATGCTTGTAGACATTGATTCTGTGACACAGTAAGACAAATTGTCTCAGTCAGTGGTGTAAGAAGACACCATGGTTCATCAGACTTGATGGGGTCACCATGTGGAAGACAAAAATTATAGAACCGTGTGGCGTTGCAGAATGGCAGGGGGCGTAGTTATTGAAATAATTCATTTCAGTCTTTCCCAGTGCATTTCGCGTATTTTATTTTCCATACCTCTTAAAGTGACATGTTACAACTAACAAGTAAGCGTGACTGTTGCAATAGCTGCTTTCAGCATTAAAAACAAAATCTAAAAATAAATGGTGGTTTCCACTTCTTGGTATGATTGACAGGAACAATGATAAATGATTGTCAAACACTTATTTAGAGTGTATTTCAGTGGTTTTCAATATTGGGACGGCCGCGACACACCTCACCCCCCACGTGACAAACATGCAAAGGGGCTCAAAGTGAATAAAAATGATTCGAAATGAGACAAAATAAGCTTTAAAAATTTACTAAATGTTATTTCTCATAATCACGTCCCCTCAACAACGTTTATTGTTTTTTTCTTTTTTTTTACGTAGACAACGGAGGATAGTGTGAAATATATTACCAATGTAAGAAAGGTTCTTTTTTTAGTTTTTATTAGTAAGTGTTCTTGTTATTGATTTTTAACATAGTTTAATATAATTAATATATAATATTAATAACATTAATTTTCCTGTACGCCCAAAGCTGAATTTGCAGCATTACTAGGTTTCAGTCTCACCTAATCCTTTAGAAATGATTTGTTTATTATTTTTGTGGAAACAGTCAAATAAATAAATACATAAAATTCATGATTTTTGATGAAAAGAAAGTTAAAAAGAACAGCATTTATTTGAAATACAAATGTAAGCAACATTATAAATGTTTTTACTGTCACTTTTTATCAATTTAATACATCCTAAATAAATTAATAAATACTTTTGATCAATTTAATGCATCCTAAATAAATAAATAAATCCTACCGAGCCCGAGTTTTGAACGGTGGTGTATTTTCTCCACTCATACCATGAAATCAGTAAGAAGTCTGCAAGTATGTGTGAAGCTGTTCTCGGCCGGTAGATGTCGCCGTCTCTCCTGCATCAGCAGCTCTTCTGTTTCTGACACGGCGCAACTTGTTCCGGTTGGACTCTGAAGACGTGGCTCTGTTTCTTCAATATTACGACTCAAGCTATATGTTACTGTTAAAACAGAGCATAAGTCACCTCTCTGACATTTTGTGTTGTAGAAACAGCTGGACAGACAGTGTCCGTGACTGAGTCCACTGACGGATCCTCGTCTGAAACGGATCAGAAATGGTATGATTGTTTGTTTTGTGTATTTAGCAGTATGGAGCTAGCAGCTAGCGCTATAGTTCATAACTCCTACTGTGTAAAACTCTTTTCATTTCTAGTGTCAGTTACTATACAGTGTCTATCCCATCTGGTTTTGTTATAAAATAACATTATAAAAGTAAACAAACGTTGCTAGATAGTCTTTGATATATGATACAGCTAGCTAGCTAGCTAATTATATTGTGACTAGGATAATTACAGTTAAAGTAAGTAACGAATCATTGTCTATATGACAAAACGTTGATATAGTGCATTGCCTTTTATTTTGTCTTTTTTTTAAATATTGAATGCCTATACAGATAACAGGTTGTAGCTAACTGACTTTGACAATTCAGATGTTGACTGGAATATTAATGACCTGTAGATCATGAAGCCTGTATAGCTAAACATTTAATTCTGGTTTTATAAAAAAAAAAAATCCATTAGAACATAACATAGCATTTCTGTATAATATTATTTATGCAAATCTAAGTGATTTTTTTTTGTCTTTGTTTTAGCCCATGTTTTTGCTAAAAACAAAACTTCATTCTCTTAGTGTTTTTTTAATACTATTATATTATTTATATTTTGAGTTAACATTTATTTGAATATTTTCAGTTTTCATTTTAATTTTAGTTTAAGTTTTAGTAATTTAGTTTTGTAATTTTTCTTAAATATTTCTGTTTAGCTGAAATTTATTTAAATTTCCGTTTTATTAATTTTAGTAAGTGCTGTATTTCTTTTAAATGCCAAAACAACTTCTACAAAATTAAGTTTTTAAGCTGAAGTTTTTAAACTTTTGATATTATTTTATTTCAGCTTTATTTTAAATTAACAACAAAAATAATAATAGTTTTAGTTAACAGTAACAATATATTATACTTTAATTTGCATTTATATTGCCTCATTGAACTTAACTTACAAGTCCGAAATTTGCACACTTCGTCTTAAATGACCTTTTGATGGTCCATTTGTATTATTTTATTATTTGCACTAGTAATGTAACTTGATAGTCAGTTTTGAAATAGATGTCTATAGATAGATAGTCTTTAATTGTGCTTCATCTGATTAGGTTTTTAACATCACTTAAATCTTTGCAGGTGCTCTTGGCAGCGGCCGTGTGCACTAAGGCAGGAAAAGCCATAGTGTCACGACAGTTCGTAGAGATGACACGAACCCGTGTCGAGGGTCTTCTGGCTGCCTTTCCCAAACTGATGAATACAGGAAAGCAGCACACTTTTGTGGAAACGGAGAGTGTGCGCTATGTCTACCAGCCCCTAGAGAAACTCTACATGGTTCTGATCACTACAAAGAACAGCAACATTCTGGAGGACTTGGAGACACTAAGACTTTTCTCCCGAGTGGTAAAACTTACTTTTTTATTATTCCAATTATTGCCATTCTTGGATGTGTCTTGAATTAAGTGATTGATTTCTGTGTTTCTTCCAGATCCCTGAATATTGCAGAGTGCTGGAGGAAAGCGAGATCTCAGAGCACTGTTTTGATATCATATTTGCATTTGATGAGATTGTAGCTCTGGGCTACCGGGAGAACGTTAACCTGGCACAGATTCGCACTTTTACTGAGATGGACTCGCATGAAGAGAAGGTCTTCAGGGCTGTCAGAGAGGTCCGATATTCTCTTAAGTTTAATGAAATATCCAGAGCTAAATTACTCTCTGCTTTAAGTTTGTATTGAACCAACTCTTAATTTTCTCTGTTTTTCTCAATTTTCCACTGTAACAGACCCAAGAAAGAGAAGCAAAGGCTGAGATGAAACGCAAGGCTAAAGAGCTGCAGCGAGCAAGACAAGATGCTGAACGTGCCGGAAAGAAATCGCCAGGCTTCGGAGGTTTTGGAAGTTCAGGAATGAGCAGCGTCACATCAGCCACCATCATCACTGATACAATAGAGCCAGAGAAGCCCAAAGTGACTCCTGCTTCAGTCAGGTATGAGCAGTAACTGTGGTCTATGATATATAAATACATAAGCATACAGAAGTTAATCTGCCCTGTTCTTCCTGTAGGCCGAGTGGGTCCAGTAAAGCACTGAAGCTGGGTGTCAAAGGAAAAGAGGTTGATAACTTTGTGGACAAACTAAAGTCAGAAGGAGAAAATATCATCATATCCAGTGCAGGAAGGAAGGCATCAGAGGCATCTAAAGTCCTTCAGCCTCCAGTGAATATAGAGAGGTATCACTTACTCATTTTATTTCAGTATCTGGCACATTTTACTCTCTATACTGTTACCTACACTACCAAAGTTACTTACACAGGGCTGCCAGTCATGCGCAATCACAAAAGTACATTATTTGCATCTGCTTAAACATTTAATTCACATGCTGTTCTGACATGCGGTTTTTCTGAACGCATACACCTGAAGCGCTCGCACAGAGCCTGTCAAACAGCACCTGATTACTGTTGTTTTTCGCGTCTGATTGATTTAGCATCTAATACTGTCAAAAACACACAAGGTTTACATTTAAACACAGTTGGTTATGTCTAAAATGGGGGGAAAACAAAAGGTTTAAAAACAGGTGAGAGATAAACTGATGCGTGCAGCTCTTAAAGGGACTGTAGCTACTAAACATGCTGCTGCTTGTCATTAAAGGAATAGTTCACCCAAAAATTACATTTCTGTCATTATTTGCTCACTCACATTGTCCCAAACCTGTATTAATTTCTTTCTTGTGCTGATCACAAAATAAGATATTTTGAAGAATGTGGGTAACCAAACGGTCTTATTTTTTTAATAGACCCTTTTCACATTTCCGGGTTTCTCAGCAACGGAAGTCATCATAGATCATGGGTAAATCTATAGTGGTGAATGGGAGACTTACCCAAATATGTTTTTTTTTTTGTGTTTTTTTTTTTTTTTGATTCCATTTGCGTCAAATAGCAAAAGGAAAAACTCCACGATAATGTTTTCATGACTTTCAAAAAAGAAAAAAAAAGAGAGCGAGAGACTGATAATGATAGTCAGAAGAGAAAACGATTTCAAATTTACCATCTCTCCCATAGACGCAGTATTAGAAACACCCTTGCATTAGCGTTAATACGTTTTTTTGTAATTTGATGCAAAAGTAATATAATACAAAATATAGTGTTATAAATGTACATAAATTAAAAAAAAAATACAAATATGAAAAGAAATGCTGCTGATGACCGTTTTTAAAACAGTTGATCACGTTTTGTGAAAAGGGCCATTACAAAGATAAAAATAATGACAAAGGATTTTTATCTTCGCCCACTTTGGGCTAAATGTCTGCCATTCTTTTTTTTATTTTATATTTTGTTGAGGTTTAGGAGGTGTTATGTTTCTGCACTCTTCCATTTTTAGCAAATTAAGAAAAATGTAGTATGTACATAACAGATTGTTTTGTTTAAAATAGGGCTGCACGATAAATTGCATGCGATATTTAACGCGCATTTTGTCAGTAAAGCCTGTTCTGGAATCAGCGGTAAATCTCCATCACCTGCGGCCTTCACATTGAGCAGCATTAACTACACAAAGCCGTTGTTCACTGACAAGCTGAGCAAAATATGAGCGGGGTTGCGCTGCTTGTCGGTGAACAATGGCTCTGTGTAGTTAATGCTGCTCCATGTTAAAGCCCGCACGTGATGGAGATTTACGGCTGATTACAGAACCGGCTTTACTGACAAAATGCGTGTTAAATATCACATGAGATTATGTACAGCACCATTTAAAAAAATTTTTTGTGATGGTTTGTATTTTTTGTGCTCTTTGAAACATCAATGTTTGTTTAAGTGATGGACTCCATTACTTGTGTTTGTTTTCAGACATGATAACAGATGTTTTATACTTGTGCTACAACTTTTTGGCCTATGCTACAAAATTTTCAACCTCTGTAGCACCATTGCTATATGCAAAAAAGGTAACGTACAGCCCTGCTTACACTTAGTTTGTCAGGTTTTTTTCTTTTTCATTTTTTGAGAGAAATATTATTCAGCAAGGATGAATTCAATTGATGAAAAGTGACAGTAAAATATATGCTAAAAAAAAACTTTTATCCTGAGAATCCTGAAAAAATAACGTATCACGGTTGCCACAAATACTATTTTTTCACAAAAAAAAAAAAACTCTTTACAGTGTTCATAATTTTAAGAGATCTTTCTCGAGAACCAAATCATCATATTAGAATGATTTCTGAAGGATCATGTGACAATAAATACTAGAGTAATGGCTGCTGAAATTCAGCTTTGTATCACAGGAATAAATCACATTTTAAAATTAGTGCTGTCAAACAAATTATAACGATTAATCGCTTCCAAAATAAAAGTTTGTTACATTATATGTGGTTGGTGGTTACTGTTGTGTGTATACTATATATTATGTAAACAAACATTTACATTTTGGATGCGATTAATCGTTTGACAGCACTATTTAAAATATATTCTAATAGAAAAAGGTTATTTTAAATATTAATATTTCACAATATTATTGTTTTTACTGTAAGTTTAAGTAAATGCAGCCTTGGTTAGCAGAAACTTTCAAAAATATTTAAAAAATCCTATTGACCACAAGCTTTTGTATTGTGTAAACGGTATTGTATTTTCATATTATAATGATATTATTTTCTGATTATGCCAATTGTTAATAGCTTATGAACTCTGTTTCCCAGTGTACATTTGAGGGTGGAGGAGAAGATATCTCTGACCTGTGGTCGGGATGGTGGGCTGCAGAACATGGAGGTTCTGGGCATGATCACTTTGAAAGTCACAGATGAAAAAAATGGCCGCATTTCCATACTCATCAACAACAATGACAAGAAGGGAGCCCAACTACAGGTGTGTGTGAGAGACAACACAGCATGTCAGGATCTCAGTATATATTTTGAAGGGAAAGTTGTTGACAGTCTGATATTTATAGAAAAGAACACTGCACACTCAGTGACCTTCAAACTAGTGTTGTTTTTGGCGGCCTGTTTTAATTTTAGTTTTAGTCTAGTCTTTGTGTGAAGCTGTCATTTTAGTTTTTATTAGTTTTAGTCACGTTCATACTCTTTTTTTTAGTCTAGTCAAGTTTTAGTCAACTAAAAGTCTGAGCATTTTAGTCTTATTTTAGTCAGAATTATCCATGACTATTTTCGTCTAGTTTTAGTCGACGAAAACTGATGACATTTAGTCAATGAAAATTGTATTTTAGTCTCTTTTTAGAAATGCAATTCTATTTAACCCAGTCAATATAGTATAAGTACCTAGTAGTATAGACGAAACCAAAATTTTCTTTTAGCCAAACCCATTTCAAACAAGGTTATCTTATTATATTATTGTTACCTAATAGACTCAAGAATACATCCATTCCAGACACGAAAGACGCTCTGATTTGAATTTACAACATTTATTTTAACAACCCAACATGTTAGAAGTACACACACATAAACTTAAATAAAGACGAACCCCGGCTGTCCGGCCATCGGTCCCTTTCTCTGTGTCAGACTTAACTTTGTTTGGTTTTCGTCTTCTAAATCAGTGTTTCCCAACCTTTCTTTAGTCACGGCACCCTTTGGAAATTTTAACAAATTTGTGGCACCCTACAAAATTTATTTAGTCACAATATTTGAATTTCTAACTTCGATATGATCATTTTAAAAGTATAGATATTCAGTACAACAGAGAAGAACTGCAGAATATAACGTCATACAGATATTTTTAATATTATACAAAAAATTTGTCTATCAGTGGTGGCAATCAGTAGGCTTAATTTGATAATGAAGAGAGACAATGTACAGTTGGTACGGAAAGTATTCAGACCCCCTTTTATTTTTCACTCTTTGTTATATTGCAGTCATTTGTTAAAATCATTTAAGTTAATTTTTTTCTCATTAATGTACACACAGCACCACATATTGAAAGAAAAACACAGAATTGTTCACATTTTTGCAAATTTATTAAAAAAGAAAAAACTGAAATATCACATGGTCCTAAAGTATTCAGACCCTTTGCTGTGACACTTATTTATTTAACTCAGGTGCTGTCCATTTCCTCTGATCATCCTTGAGATGGTTCTACGCCTTCATTTGAGTCCAGCTGTGTGTGATTATACTGATTGGACTTGATTAGGAAAGCCAACAACCTGTCTATATAAGACCTTACAGCTCACATGCATGTCAGAGCAAATGAGAATCATGAGGTCAAAGGAACTGCCCGAAGAGCTCAGAGACAGAATTGTGGCAAGGCACAGATCTGGACAAGGTTACAAAAAAAAATTCTGCTGAACTTAAGGTTCCTAAGAGCACAGTGGCCTCCATAATCCCTAAATGGAAGACGTTTGGGATGACCAGAACCCTTCCTTGAGCTGGCCGTCTGGCCAAACTGAGCGATCGGGGGAGAAGAGCCTTGGTGAGGGAGGTAAGAAGAACCCAAAGATCACTGTGGCAGAGCTCCAGAGATGCAGTCGGGAGATGGGAGAAAGTTGTAGAAAGTAAACCATCACTGCAGCCCTCCACCAGTAGGGGCTTTATGGCAGAGTGGTCCGACGGAAGCCTCTCATCAGTGCAAGACACATGAAAACCCGCATTGAGTTTGTTAAAAAAACACCTGAAGGACTCCAAGAATGGTGAGAAATAAGATTCTCTGGTCGGATGAGACCAAGATAGAAATTTTTGGCCTTAATTCTAAGTGGTATGTGTGTAGAAAACCAGGCACTGCTCATAACCTGTCCAATACAGTCCCAAACAGTGAAGCATGGTGGTGGCAGCATCATGCTGTGGGGGTGTTTTGCAGCTGCAGGGACAGGACAACTGGTTACAATCGAGGGAAAGATGAATGCAGCCAAGTACAGGGATATCTGGCGAAAACCTTCTCCAGAGTGCTCAGGACCTTAGACTGGGCCGAAGGTTTACCTTCCACCAAGACAATGACCCTAAGCACACAGCTAAAAAAAACGAAGGAGTGGCTTCACAACAACAACTCTGTGACTGTTCTTGAAAAGCCCAGCCAGAGCCCTGACTTAAGCGATCTGACAGAAGGAGGAATGGAAGAGGATTCCCACCAAATCCAGGTGTGAAATAAACGTTGCATCTTTCCCAAAAAGAACTCATGGCTTGTAGATTAGATCCAAAGGGTGTGCTTATACTAATATGAGCAAAGGTCTGAAAACTTAGGCCCATGTGAGATTTCACGTTTTTCTTTTTAATAATTTGCAAAAATGCCAAACAATTCGTGTTTTTCTGTCAATACGGGGCGTGCGTTGTGCACATTAATGCATGAAAGAAAATTAAGAACCGAAATGATTTAGCAAATGCTGCAAATATAACAAACAACTGTGAACAGTTAAAGGGTCTGCATACTTTCCCGTTACCCACGTATATGCCAGTTTTAATGTAGGATTTTTTTTAATAGTCTCCATTGGAGATAAGCTAGTTATAATGGTAATAACCAAAGTTTGCTCTCTCAGTGTATTTTGATTTTACAGCTGGGTAATTTTGTTGTAGCATGAGATAGCTTGATTTAAAAATTTGAATTGAATAAAAAATGACAAGGAGGTCAAGCAGTTAATAATAAAATAAGAACAAAAAAAAGAAATTAATAATGATAGCACAAAAAAAAAAAATCACGATAGGCCTTCAAATGAAATAAATAGCTTTTTAGTTATTCGGGTAGGTCTAACACACAGTAGGGCTATTAAGAGATTTTTTTTTTACCAATTATCCAAATAAAGTTTAATCCTAGAAAGCTATGTCATATCAGAGGACGCAATAAGATAATAAACAGGTTAGAACAGGGATGAAATGAATGATTGGGGCCGAGCGTTACCTAGTTGCCTTTTACCACACCTGTTACAGCACCTGTACTGTTACTTTACTAGATGGTTTCCTTGTCAGCTGGATTTTGAGTGGACTTTGCTGTTCCGTTGAGCATGAGCGGTATATGAGTGGAGCACTCACATGTGCCGTGAGTGACTGAGCGGAGCGCACATGCATAGAGCGGGATAATACGCAGAGCGTCACACCACGTGAAAGTAAATCCTGAGCAGTGAACTAATTTTCGGCAGCCGGAATTTCAGTGCATCTCTAATTATTGGGGACATTAGAAATGGATATTATATAATAGCTGCCCTTTTTTGAACATTTTAGCAATTAAAAAATGATTTTTTTTTTACACGACACCCCTGCTCTCGACAGACGCGGCACCCCGGGTGGGAAACACTGGTCTAAATGCCGCGAGTGGGGCTTGAGGAAGTGATGTCGCCTGCGTCTGCGCAGTACGACCTGATGCAGCCCCTGAAGTGAGACACAGGAAACAGAAATACTGCAAAATAATAATAACAATAACGCGACTAAACGAGACGAAATAAAGTTATAACATTTCGTTTCGTCTCGTTTTGGTCAACGAAAATGAAGAGACATTTTAGCATAGTTTTTATTTTGTAAATGTCTCGTTTTTATTCGTCAACAATATTGCATTATACATTTAATTATAGTCATCGTCACATGACCAGCATTTACGTTGCGTCGCGTCTCATTTTCGTCACGTGATAAAGGTTCGTTGACGACGATATTTAGTCATAATTTTCGTTGACGAAAGCAACACTAATTCAGAACTTCAAAAATCTTTTGTCTTGGCCATGTGACTCACATTGTTTTATTTATTCTTCAGACTCATCCTCATGTTGATAAAAAGCTGTTCACCAACGAGTCCCTGATCGTTCTGAAAAACCAGGACAAGTCCTTTCCTCTCAACAGTGATTTGGGGGTTCTGAAATGGAGGTCACAGAGCACAGATGAGTCCCTCATTCCTTTAACCAGTGAGTCTTGACTTACTTAACTGTTAATTGGTAAAGTTATATAACTCGAGGATTTAGTAGAACTGCACTTTCACAAACATTTCAATCATGCATGTACCTTTTGTGCTCTCAGTTAACTGTTGGCCATCAGAAAGTGGAAGTGGCTGTGACGTCAACATTGAGTATGAGCTTCAGGACGAGGGGCTTGAACTCACACCTTATACGAGAGAAGGCGACGGCAGTGAGACACCGTCTACGAGCAGGGTACGCGGTGAGAAACGGGACGCAGCCCCGATAACCGTACAGTTATGGTCGCGACTGCGAGGTCCGATATCCGATTGGCCAGGCCTCGATAATGGCTGTTAAATGTGAACCAATGACTCCGGGAGGGCGATAGGACCCTATAAGGTGCTACCATCATCTCATGAGGCCCGATCATGAATATGTTGACTGCGCTCAGGGGGGAAATCGATGCTGCGAGAATCGTATATATGATTAGCAGTGAGACTCATTTTTGAAGCAAAGTTTTGCCTGAATGATGATTAGATTCACTGTTTTGGATAGCTGCATTTAAACTGAGAATGCACATACAGAATGACACTATCGGTGTGTGATAGAGTAAACAGTAATAGCACGTGCAATGGCAGCAGCCTCCCCTGGGTCCTAATGCTCGTTCGGTAAGGAGTTTTAATTCCGTAGGGGGCACTGTTGGCCTACTTTTAATAAAATGAAAGTAAAATACACAAATAACATTAAGATTGTGTTTCTGATTAAATAAAGCAGTAATTGATGTCATAAAATCATGAGTATGTTTTGATTTAAAGGTCAGAAGCTATAGCTTACATGAATTAAAAAAAATCAGAAACATGACACTTGTAAATTAAATAATCTTATATAGCCTATAGTGATTTATTCATTAATGTGTAATATGTTATATATTTTTTAAACAAATTATGAGCTCTAAAAGTTTTTCAGAATTTTTACAACTCTTTTGATTTAGACCAAATGTTAAATCATAAAATAAAATGTTAAGGTTACCAACTGCATCTTTCTGAAAAAAAAATGCAGCAATTGATATATAGTTTATTTATAGTTATTTTCAAAGCTTCGATTTACTGTCATTATAAAATAACTTCATTGTTTATTTAATTCTCAAAAGTAAGTTTTTGTTTAAAATGTAACCAAAATTAAAAATAATTTGTTTATCATTTCCACACAGGAGAGACTTGGTGTTGTTTTCAAACAAAAGGAAATATATCGGCATCGGCTATTGGCCAAAAAAAGTTGAAAAATATCGGCATATCGGCAAAAACCCAATATCGTGCATCCCTAATATACTGTTTATATATAATACATTTTAAACATTATTATACATATAATTTAAATAAATACAAAGAAATGAAAATAAAAGTAAAAAAGAAAATAATATATATATATTTTGCATTTATTTGAACTCTATGTATAATAATTTTTTTTTTAAGTATAGTTTTCAATTAGCAAAATACTCATAAACCTCAAAATCCATAAACAACCTCTGTCTTCTGTGATCATGTAGGTCAGGTGTTGGTGCGCCTGTGGTCGGTGATCTGGATGGGCAGTATAGCCATGACAGCAGGAAAAACATCCTGGAATGGTCACTTCCTGTCATCGATGAGAAAAACAAGAGTGGCAGCCTGGAGTTCAGTATAGATGGCAAACCTAATGACTTCTTCCCAGTCCATGTTTCTTTTGTCTCCAAGCGAAACTTTTGTGACATTCAGGCAAGTTATGAAAAATTTCACAAATAAACAAAACAACAAAATTGAGCCCTAGTGAGAAAGGAAATGACTTTATATCCATTGTTTCCACAGGTGGCCAAGGTGACATACATAGAAGGAGGCAGTCCAGTCAGATTCTCCTCCGAGACGTCATTTGTTGTGGATAAGTATGAGATCCTGTAAATGTTTCCTGGTGGAAGATCGTTTTAACCTGCCAGCCAGCTTAACGGATCAGAGAGCACGCTGTACATCAACAGAGCACTCAAAACATTCTCTGACATGGGCTGCAATGCTTCTGTGTTTCTGTTTGTCTTAAAGGAAAATAATCGACCTTTATATAAACTGGACCTTCAGCTGCTCAAGTACTAAGTGCAGTCGGCAACACCTGACAGAAAAGACAAAAGAGTTAAATAAAGCACTGCACCTGTAGACATCAAGGGAAGATCAGTGTCATCCTACAGCAGATGCGTTATAAGCCTGTATGAACCCTCCTGACCCTTCAAAGAGAGAGATTCAAATCGAAAACGTAATAATTGTTGCAAGGATTTTGTTTGGAGTTGCAACCTAATTGACCTTTTTTCAAACCACATGATCCGCATCGGCTCATTAGCAATTTGGTTTTATTTCTAATCATCAAAGAATAAATGCTGGTTTCTAATATGGAAACAGACCTAATATTGTAGTACCAAATGAATGTGTGGGTGATGAATAAATCAGCTGTGCTTGTGCAATAAGAACTGACACTGCATTAAATGTGCAGTCCAAATTCAGACTCATAATTTTTCATCTCTTTAAAATGACACCTCTGCTGTTTAGCTGTTAGTGAATATGAATATCATTGTCTACATAAAAAAAGTACAAATGCTATTTGCCTTTGTTTTTCCCCCCTTTTGGTTCGGTTTATATTTATGTAATCATTTGTTTGCGTAATAATCTAAACAGGAGGATTTTTCATTCTCTGTTGTTTAAAAAAAAATTTTTTATGCATTGCTGCATTTATTTGGCTAAACAGGAAACATATTCTCTCTGGCTTCCCAGATGTTATTAAGAATGGATTTTTTTTTTTGTATTTCCTTAATGTTAACAAATACATTTATCAGCGCACACTCAAAGGTGATTATGGAAAGCCAAGGGGAGGGTTACGACATTCCATTCTGCTGTAATATACTTATGAATACCTTTAATCAATAATAAAGTCAGATTTAATTAAAGTGTATTTTATGGGCTCTTCCTGCCTTAATATGTGGTTTTGCCTAGGATTTTGAGTATTGTAGCTGCGTGATATGTGTATTAGTGATGCAGGCTAGCGTTAGGGGTTATTTTAAATCCCTAACCCAATGCATTAAAGACATCAGCATAAATCGTGCCATCAAATCATAAATCAGTGCCTCAAATCGTGTGGCTTGTTGAGTAGTGCTGTGTTTAAGTGGCTGATTGTAGTCATTGTTTTGCTGTAAGAATGGTGAGTATTTTCTGTAATGATAAATTCAATGCCTATGCCTGGTTTGGGTCATGGCCTAGTGGAGTGGGAGATTGTTCTGGATTCATAGAGGAATGTGAGGAATCTCAGAGATGAGGCAATGGTATTTAGAGTTAATAATGCATTAAGTATGGTTGAGTGGAGGAGATTCTTGCCAATGAATCACTTCCACAATGATATGGGCACCTTGTCTCATACAATTACTGTGTGAGAGATCATTTACGTCTGCTATGACATGGCTCTTTGGAATACTTGATTCTGATTGGTTATGATGGAGTTGTGGACAGTGGTGTGAAAAAGTGTTGGCCCCCTTCCTGATTTCTTATTTTTTTTGCATAGTTTGTCACCCACCCCCCCCCCCCCCCGCCCCCCCCATAATATCTGAGTTCAGATCATCAAACAAAATTAAATATTAGTCAAAGATAACACAAGTAAACACAACATGCAGTTTTTAAATGAAGGTTTTTATTATTAAGGGAAAACAAAATCCAAAACTACATGGCCCTGTGTGAAGAAGTGTTTGCCCCCCTGTTAAAACTGGTTCATCACACCTGAGTTCAACAACATCCAAAGAACTGCAGGCCTCACTTGCCTCAGTTAAGGTCAGTGTTCATGACTAGTGGTCTAAGAAAGAGACTGGGCAAAAATGGTCTGCATGGCAGAGTTCCAAGATGTAAACCGCTGCTGAGCAAAAAGAACAAGGGCTTGTCTCAGTTTTGCCAGAAAACGTTTTGATGATCCCCAAGACTTTTGGGAAATACTCTGTGGACTGACGAGACAAAAGTTGAACTTTTTGGAAGGTGTGTGTCCCATTACGTCTGGAGTAAAAGTAAAACTGCATTTCAGAAAAAGAACATCATAAAAACAGTAAAATATGGTGGTGGTAGTGAGATGGTCTGGGGCTGTTTTGCTGCTTCTGAATGGGTCATGGAAGACTTGCTGTGATTAAATTGAACCATGAATTCTGCTGTTTACCAAAAAGTCCTGAAGTAGAATGTCCGGCCATCTGTTTGTGACGTCAAGCTGAAGCGTACTTGGGTTCTGCAGCAGGACAATGAACCAAAATAAAGAAAACCACACAAGGCAAGTCCACCTATGATGGCTGACCAGGAGAAAACCAAAAGAAACTTTGGTAGCGGCCTTCTAGTCAAAGTCCTGACCCCTGAACCTCCCTAGGAGAGGGACGTCACGATGTGGCATGAACTTAAAAGAAAGCGAACAAAAGGGGAGAGTGAAGCTGTGCGGGTGTGGTGAAATGCTCGAAAACCCTTCAATGTGTCTGAATTACAACAATTCTGCATAGATTATTGGACCAAAATTCCTCCACAGCGCTGGAACAGAATCATTGCAAGTTATCGCAAACGCTTGATTGCAGTTGGTGCTGCTAAGGGTGGCCCAACCAGTTATTAGATTTAGGGGGGCAAACACTTTTTCACACAGGGCATGTAGTTTTGGGAGTTTGTTTTCCCCTTAATAATAAAAACCTTCATTTAAAAAAACTGCATGTTGTGTTTACTTGTACTTGTGGACTAATATTTAAATAGTTTGTGATGATCTGAAACATTAAGTATGAACAAACATGCAAGAAATCAGGAAGCGGGCCACATTTTCACACACTGTAAATGATGCTAAAGTATATTTACTCATAAAACTGTGCGATTTTTTTAGGTTTTTTTAAGGTCCATTTATTGTTTCGAGGTATAGTAGTTGGAATTGGGGAGGGGATAAGTGCAGTCTGTTTTGTAGTGTATGAAATAATAATAGGGATGCAGATATATTGGTACATATTGGTACTGTGCCTCAGGTTAGAGGTTTTTTTTTTTACTGGTCAATACTGATTGTTTAAATTTGTCATATAATTCCTTAGTTTCTATTTTGCGTACAGTTTGCCATATAAATATCATTTCTGAGTAATCTTTAAATGCTCCTTTTATCTTTCAATGCTGGCGATCGTGGTGGTTATGGTTAACTAAACTATTAAAAGACATTTCAGTCACCAAATTAGCTGGATAAGATAGTGAACCTGACCATAAAAGTTGCATGGGTTTTTTATAAAAAAGTTTTTTTTTTTGTTTTTGTTAGCAATCAGCTAAACAATAAGTGTATGAGGTCGAAAATATTGAACTTGTCTTTTCCTGCCAACAATCCCTTAGGCTATTAAGATAAGTTCTGAAGATATTTTGTATAATTTCTTTCAAAGTTTAAAAAAAACGTAACTTTTTGATCTAGTAAGTTATGCCGGGCTAAAACTTCATTTGGACACTTTAAAGGCGATTTTCTCCAATAGTTCTGAATATTTTTTTTGCACCCTCAGATTCCAGATTTTTCAAATAGTATATCTCAACCAAATATTGTAATATCCTAACAATACCGCAATGGAAAGCTTATTCATTCAGCTTTCAGATAATGAATAAATCTCAATTTAAAAAAAATTGACCATTATGACTGTTTTTGTGGTCCAGGGTCATATAAATATTGGATGAAATACTTTCAAAGAAAATTAGAAATGTTGCCTTGCAATTGACTGAAATGTTTAAATTGAAGTACTAAAATTACTAAAAATAAAAATATTAAAATCATATGACACGCCTAAATAGAAATAATCAAAAAATAAAAACGACAAGCACATACAATTGCTCAAACGCAAATGAAAAATAAAAGCTAATGCAAATGACAAAATAGTACAATACGTTGACTATACGGAGGATAAATGATACTAAAATAACACTGGCTGCGATGCATTAAACCATTAGTTTGATTTTAGGTTGTTTTTTAAATTTAGAAAAAATAGTACAGACTTTTAATATTGCCTATATATTGGTTATTGGGCAACATTACAACAACAACAATTTTTTTAAATATTGTTTTTTGTTGGTTATGATTGCTTCTATTGTCCTCATTTGGATAAAAGTGTCTACTAAATGTAATATTGGTGAATCCCTAGTGATAAGGTTAACCTGCACTTTAACTCTTATAATTGTGTCTTTAAATGGTTAAAACTCGATACAGTGTTTACTTATTGATTCATAAATTTGTGTTTCTGCATATTTTATTAAGTCAGTCACTGAGCACAGCTGAAGGCCGTGAAGTGTGTGACCCACATCTACAGGGATGATCTGTATGTGAAACACGGTCGATCTGCTTGAATCTGCCTCGATGTTTGATGTTGCCTCTAATCCACGAGGAAAGTTTTAGGGCACGGCTGAGAAAGCAGATTTAACATCTGATTTGTGGGTTTGATGAAGGGACTGAAGGGTGTAGGCCGCTCGAATAGGGACTGTATCTGTCCTGACCTAATTTCCTATCTGATCTCTGGCAATGGAGGAATAATGAGGTGAAGTCTGGAGGGAGTGATGTGTGGCCAGTGATTGTGACGGAGGGGGAAGTAAAGGTTGCTCTGATGTAAACAGACAGCAGTTCTCACACTGTCCCAGACAAATCGGTAGGTGACCATATGGTTCCCCTGAGAGCAGGAGAGGGGTTGTATCCCTGTTTGGGCTTGAGGAAAAAGAGGAGGGGTGTTAATAACCACTATCCCGGTCATAAAAGAGGGCGGGTCTTTCTTTCGGATGAATGAACAAACAGATAAGTACTGAGCCAGGCTTTGTTAAAGGGTCACATGGAAGAGTGAGAGGGGGCAGAGGGACTAGCATGGGCTTGGAACTTTCATGGTCACATGGGAATTTAGGATCAGTCTGAGATTCATTAAAAACATTTGAATTATTTACGAAGGATTACGTCCAGACCCCCGCTCGCCCGCACCATTGCCCCCCCCTACCGGACACGGATATTTGAGGTTTGTGGAGGTCAGATCTGTGTGTCAGGATGAAATAGGCCGTTCGTCCAGGTTGGTTAGAAGGAAGAGGAATACGATAATGTACTGACGCACGTTTCAAGGGGGATAACAACAAGGACAGCAGAGACAATGACTACCACCATCTTCCGGCTTCTATATGATGCTCAAGAAGGTCCGATTTCAGGTTAGTTTCATTTTATTTCTTAATACCGAGACCACAACACATAACATGATAGCTCAATAAACTGGACAATTGTGGGTTTGTGTCATGATTTTGATGACTTTTGAGATGTTGTGTTGTGATGTGTAATGTTGTCCGAATTGGAACATTTAGGTTTCTGTTTGTCTATATGGGGTTCCTGAATGTTGGGTAAAGTACTTTACATATCTGGAAACCCTCAGACAGATGAGTACGTGATTTTAATAAAAAAGGATACAATTGATATTAAATTGGAAAGGAAAATTATATATTATAATATATAGATATAATGGATATGCTAGTTTATTTGATTTATATAATTAAACAGTGTAAATAGTTGAAATGTTTACTTTTTGTGCATTATCAGAACAGGCAAATAAAACCTGCAAATCACAACTATTGTTTTAATTTAACCCCCCCCCCCCCATATTTATAAACCATCTGCGTTGGGTAAGACTTTAGATAAAAAGAAAATCAACATTTAGATAATCATGATCGAAAAGCAAATACTCCAGTCTAATTATGAGGGAAGCTAGAAGAGTACGAGAAAGAAACAATTAACACAATTTGACATAAATTGATATTCTGTAATAATTTTAGAGGACAACAGTGCGGAACAATAATGACTAATAAATCATGTTAGCGATTACTTATCAGAAATGAGTGTGCAGATGACATGATAAAAGGAGGCAATCATCTAGCAATCATAGTGAAGTCAATTTATGTGTTTTCTGCATGCTGGACATACCATGAAAGCCATACACTGGTTTAGGTTTTAGGGCCTTCAGGTGCTGACTAAATCGCCTTTTTACCGAGGCCATGGCAGGGACATTTTCCCGCAGTAAAAGTGAGAGTCGAGAGTTAAAATTCTTCCACACCTGTCACTTACCCTCCAGCTGCCCTGCTTCCCCCCACTATGGTGACAAGCCTTTGAGCTGGACATTTAACATGCGAGACACACAGGAGGAAGTGGGATGCATTTTGAGTGAGCATGAGGAATTTCCTTAGGAAGAAACAGAACAAACGGCAATCTTGCTGACCTAGGAGTTGAGTGCTTCTGCCACAGGTTTATTTCACACTTACATGTTATATTAGGAAAGGGGGAAGAGTAAATAGTTTGCAAGGTCTCAGCTTTATTTTAAAGTTCAATATAATTACATTGCTTTCTAGATTCTTTAAGACAACACTCTAAGATTTGAGATGAGGGGTTGCTAACCTTGTCCATTTTGTGATATTCTGTGTTTAATGAAGTGTTGATCAGTCACTAGAGGGCACTGTTGCCACATCCTTCAGTATTGTATGCTGACACGGAATGTATCGCTTACCATTGTGAAAATGTGTATTCTGAATTGTTCAATCATCCAGGGACAGCTGTATCATATTATTTCTTTTCGTCTTGACTAATTAAAAGCAAACTGCAGTCTCAGGGGAAAGTTGCTCAAACTGAGTCACACAGACGTTTATTATTGTACTCCATAAGCACCCGAAGATACTTTTCTGAGTTACAGTTGATTGTTCATTTTTCTTGTTGTTCATATCAGACATAAGCAAAATAACCTTACGATTTGTCAGGTATGAATATATTTGACCTTAGTATTTTCCTTGGTCTACAAAAACAACGAGTTAATCAGATACATTTTGTAGGACACTGTCTATTCGAACTAGTCTCTTACCATATTAATCTCCTCAGGCAAACGCATCTTCACAAGTGTGATTTTATAATCTTACTTTTGTGGTTGTTGAAAGACTTGAAAATGCTTTTAAAAGATGCACTTTAAGAAAAAAAGAATACTTTTGTGAAGAGGCCCAATCAATCCTCCTCACAGCTTCTTTCACAGAATACTGATGTGTAGTTTAATGTGCAAACATCTAGGCTATATATGTGCAAACAAGCTTTCTTGATGAATAAACATGTTTCTCCAGGGACCCACCCTTATGAACATTTACCATTATTTTATCATAGTAAAAGTGTAGTAACCTTTTTAGGCGTATTGATAACCATATGTATAACAGTTTTACTACAACGAATATCATGGTTTAACTATGGTTAGTGTACCTAAGGCATGGTTGATTTGTGGTTACCTTGGTTTATCTTTTAGTGACCTTGGTTTTATCTGTAGTAAAACCATGGTTCATTTTCGTGAGGGCAGAGATTGTTACTTCCTATTCCAACCTATTGTTTCTTCACTTGTGAAGAAGCCATTTCTGCCACATGAGAAAAAAATCATGCTTTGTTAAATCCTAATTATGACATAACATTTGAAATTATCTAAATTATGAAACAGTAAAAATGATGATATACTAAGTCATAAGTATGAGATATTAACAAATCATAATTATGAAGGGCCATATTAAGACTTTTTGTCTCAGTTTCTACATTATATCATAATTGATCTTTTATGTCATTATTTCTGCTTTTCATCTCATAATCATGAGTTAGTATGTCATAATTTCGACTTTTTGTCTCATAATTATGAAATGGAATAATTGTGACAATTGTTTTAATAGGATCTCATAATGGCAAGTTTTTATCTCAGTCATAGGCTAAATATGATGTAATTTTGAAGCTCTCTTCACAGGTTCTGAGTAAATTCACATGAGATCTCAAAACCCATAAATTATTATTCCATAATCTTCATCTAAAGTGACAAATTAACAAGTGAGAGGAAAAGCAACCCTCTTCTAAAACATTCCTCATAATCATGAAACATCAAGCTCTTTTTGGGTGGCTTAGAGCCAGCAGAACACTCCAAAACACTTGACGTGCCCCTCCTGTTAGCGAGGAGATTAATTATGGTGAGAATCAAAACAGAGAAGGGAAAAGAGTTAAGCTCAGTCTCAAATGCTAACCGGTGAGAAACACAGCACCCATCAGCTGGAGGATGACTAGTGTGTCTCACTGGAGAGAAGCACCTGATACTACAAGAGCTTTTCTTTTCTTTGGTGTGGTGCCAGTAAGAGTCAGGACTGACACAGGGCTAAACAAACAGTGACAAAAGCCGGACTGACCTCAGGTCTCCAGTACTCTGGCACCTTTCCAAGAAATCCTCAAAGAGAGGAAAAGTACTGTGGAAGCCAGTGTCGTTTGTGCACCTTCTGCAGAAAAGTGAATTTTAGCCTTTCCTGAAATGTACTTATTTCTGCAGCAGGGGTCTCTGCAAGGTTAGTGAACAAGTGAGGAGTTCTTTGACTGAAAGAATGAGTGCCTTGTGTCAGGCTAGGAGTGGTTGACAGAACAGGAAGGGAGAACGAGTGAGAGGGGAGAGAGACCGTCAGAGAGAAAGAGAGACGACTTTTGTCCCGTGCTGGACAGGAGAATCTGCTTTGTGTCTGTGATGGTTGGGTTCATGCGTGCGCCAGGAAGAAACTCGCAGCATCTCGCTACCATCCTCAAGACTCTATCCATCTTCATAATGTCTTCTCAATGAGGAGCCATGTGTTTGCCTACAGAGGGTTTTGTTTCATAGGCTGCCAGAAAGTTTGTACAGGTAAGGTCTCCTGTATGACTTGTAGAAAACTTTGCTTTTGAGACTGTTTTTAAAAGTTTACTTGCTAGATGGTAGCTATACAATTGCATAGCAAGTTTGAATATTTTCATTATTTTAAAACTTTTTTGAACGTCAATTCTCGTCTATTATTGTAAGTGTTGGGAGTAACGCATTACAAGTAACGTGAGTTACGTAATCATAACTTTTTTCAAGTAACTAGTAAAGTAACCAACCTGGTCTCATAAAAATAAGTACCTCTGAGTACTTTTCTGCAACACCGTTTTTACGTACCTTACTGCACGGTTTGCCGCAGTTTCAAAGAGAAATGTTCACTGAGTGGCGCTAAAACACGGGTTTAATACGTGAAGCCTGGCATTCACATTTTTATTACGTTTATATAGGTACGTATTGCTGTGTTTTTATTGCGTTGCTTCAGGTACGTATTGCGGCAGTTTACAATTCAAATATCTGGGGAATGTCGCTAAAAGTTAATGCTCTATCGTGTTGGAAATATACCCTACACCAAACCCAACCCTAAACCTTCATTGTAAAAAATGACCATGAATTTAATGGTAAAAAACTGTAAAAAATTGCAACAGTAAAAACCTATTAAATGTTTAATGGTAAATTCCCCTACTATATATAGTGAAAAACTGTATTGGGCATTACATGCAATTTTACGGTAGTATACCATTTTTGAAAGTGAAAAAGAACGTATAATTTACAGTAAACAACCGTAAATTGACATTCCCAGAATTCCCTGTTACATTTCAAATTTGATGTTTTTCTTTTTTGAAATAACGTTTTTTCTTAGTTTTTTTTCTTATCAGTTTTTTACATTAGGGTTTAATCTTACATCTAGTGTTGTTAAATTAATGTTTATTTTAAGTTTCATGTGTGTTACCATTATGGTGTTTAGTGTTTGTGTGAATGACACTGTGCCCCCTTTCTATATATGTTATTATTTAAAAGCTTCTTGTGATGGGCTTTGGTTCATCGTGAGGCTTTCTCATCAGCTCCTGCATTTGGTGGTTATCAGTGCGTTACAAAGATACAAAACAGATTTCAGTACTTCAGTATTACCATTATATCAGTTAATGTAAATTTAAGTTAAAACAATAATACCTAAAATGTAGCTACCATATTTTTTTACGGTAAAATTCTGGCAACCTCAGCTGCCGTTTTTTAACCGTAAATTTTACAGATTTTTTTTACAGTGTAACTCAATATTGTTAACAATCGCAAACTGATAAAAAACGCACACTTGTTGATTGCCCCGTGCCATCTGCACCTCCTGTCTATCAGATTTGAACTGTTTTGGGCGCACTGTAGCCAATGAACAATCCGTCATTAAATTTATAAGGCACATGCTTCAGCGCCTACCAAGGTCTTGACACGCCGATTATAAAAGGGTTGGCGATAAATACAGGCTGAAGGCAAACAGCAGTCACACACCCTCACTCTGAGAGACGCTCTCGGGACTCCACAGAGTCATGCCTTTCTGACACTGTAATTCTCACTTGTTTTAACTCCGTAAACTTGCCAAGACTCTACTTTGTGATCTGAAAACCAACTTTACTGCAGTTTAAATAACCATGTTTGAATGTAAATATCACATGATGTCAAGTGGTTGCAGAACAGTTTATTGAAATTTCCTCCAGTGACTGTTGAGGGATTTTTTTTTTTACATTTTCTAAACATTTTCTGAATAAATAATGAAAAGCCCAGAAATGTTACAATTATTCTCTACAATACGCAAGTATTGTTCAATGTTTCCCATCTGGACCTGTAAGAACAGGCAACAGTGCTTGCTGCGGCTGCTAAATAATTCACTAAGGAAATCAATGTGGTCTGTGTCTGAGACAATAAAAGAGAGCTAGTGTTCACAACCTCGCCTTTTAATGTGTGATTCCCATTCATCACACCCATCTGTTTTACCTGTGTGCGATCGAGACTTCGACTTTGCATGATGATGATGTACAGCATCATGCTCGCATGGAAGCTGGATTGTGTACTGTAAAAAATCATTTCTTAATCAGAATTTTGGTCTTGCTTTCCAGTAAGCAGAAAACAAGATAAAATGATTTAGTGGCAAAATTGCACGAGATAGGAAAATATTAATTGAATTGAGACAAATTATTGGCAAAATGGTATTATAAATGTATTATTAATTTCATTTTATTTAGTTTTAAATGAAGTTTGTTAGTAGTCGTGTTAGTCGATTTTTTTTAAATGGATTAATTTAATTAATATGACTATTATTTAACAATTAACATAATTGTTTACATTTTTATAAATTAAAGTATAAAGTAGTATTAATTTAATTTAATTTAATTTGTAATAGTTTATTGGTAGTTAAGTTTATAAGTAGTTATAGTAGTAAAAATTAAATGCATAGTTACTTCGTAATAAATAATAGTCAAAATATGAACAATGCATATTTAAATATGATTACAATTTAACTGAATAAATATTAAAAACAAGTATTCATAATTAATGTTTAGTTCACTGAAATCCTCAAATTGATTATGTCGAATTTTTTAATTAGTAGTAATTAATTTAATAATGTAATGAACAGTTTATTAGTAAATGATTATATATAAATTTTTTAACATAAAAGTAATTTTACTGCATAAATATCGACGTATAAAATAGTAATAATTTAATTTAATTTAGTTTATTGATTAGTAGTTAATTTAGGCATTTATTTCAAATTGTATGATTTAAATTAATACAAATTTTATTAAACAATTAATACAATTGTTCATATATTATTACATGTTATTTAAAAGTATTTGTAAAATATTACAATATTATTTTTGCTGGAAAATGAAACAAATAACTTATTTTCAGCATTTTAATGAACATGTTATGTTATGTTTCAACAGACTTCTAGGCAGATTATTCATGCAAATGAACCCCAGGTAAGAGGATGCTCTCCCTTTCTCACTGAACTTTTTCCCCAGGTCTCATTCTCTCTCCTTGTTTGTGCAGTGGCTGTCTTGGTGCAGTATTGCATGTCGATGCTCATCGATTGCACCCTCTTCCTTTCTGCTCTAGGCTGTCTTCACCCAGCCAGCAACCCAAGTGCATGTGTGTGTTGAGGTGTGTGTGGTCAGACATGTAGGTGAGAGTAGCATATTTCGCTTGTGTGTGTGTGTGTGTGAGAGAGAGAGACGGCGAGGTAGGTCGGATGAAGAGATCTTAGGATTGCATTCACCCCGTGCCGGTTGTCCTGGCAACCGCAGAGGAGAGAAAGTGAGGGAGAGAATAAGATGGCGTGGGGTATAAAAAGGATAAACAATTAGATAACAGAGGAGAATGAGAGGAGGATTGTGGGATGCTTCTGGAGGTGTTGAGAGTACAGTCAGAGAGTGAGGGCTGGATGTGAGAAACCGTCCATTCACTAATAGAGGGCCTCTAAACGGTGTGTGTATCCTCTCACACACACCACACACCACACACACACACACACACACCACACACACCACACACTGATCCAGGTGCTGTGAGATTGGGTCGAGCTGTGCTGGTTGCCGCTCTATTTATATACCGCGAGAACGGTAGCAATGTTTCTACACACTTTCTGATGGAAACAGAGACTAAACATTGTTTGACAGCAAGTCTTTCTAACTCAGTACAGTTAAAGGGATCGTTCAGCCACAAATTAAAGTTGTGTCATTTATTCAACCTTGTGTTGTTCCAAACCCGAATTACCGTATTGGCCCGAATATAAGATGACCCTGATTATAAGACGACCCCCCTTTTTCAAGATGTACCTTTTGGAAAAAGGTTTTTTTAAAAACCAAATCTTGTTTTTTTCTTAGTAAAACACATTTTGTTCAATTATTTTTATATTGCATATTTTTTCTATTTTAATTTTTGTTTTGAAAGTAGGGTAAAAACTGGTAAAATGTACCAACAAACAAATTTAAAAAATATACACTTTTTGAAATACCATAAAAAAAAAAAAACAGGTAGCCCAT